>CM076574.1:1114307286-1114669850 GCA_034641835.2 Pinus albicaulis
TCAATGTATGGGATCAAATCCAAGTACATACAAATAGAAATATGCACAAATGGAGGTTATTCATAGTCCGACATGTGAAACCAGTGCAGTATATCTCGTGAATGCATCAGATAATGATGTGTTAAGTGGTTTCCCAACCAATTAATTTCTGTCCAAGTTTTCTCACAATCGCTGAAATGGTGAGAAATGTTTGTGCCTTTGGAGTGCACCCATAATGATACAACATCTCCCTATATCTTCCAAGGGATTGGCCATGTTCATAAATGTTTATGGCCCAAATTTGGCCATGAAGTTTATGTGGAAGAATGCTTCTCCTTGGATAAATGGCCTGCACATACATGGTAAAGGAATGAAAATAATAATCAAATGAAACATCATGTACATAAGCATGTTCCTTACCAAAATTTCCACTCATACAAATGGAGTGGTCCGTAGATAGATCCCCTCTCATTCCAAAAGAGGAAAGGGGTGGTTGTGATAACTCTTCCATAGAGTTGTGTACCTATCCCATATCAATATGATCCATGCATCTTTGCAAATGCTGATATAGTTCCTCTTCAAAGACTTCCCAAGAGTAGCTCCCCATGATAGTGTTGTAGCCTCTCATGGAATATGTATGGTTGAAGAGAAATTCTTCATGAGCTCTTTGTAGCAACTTCTCCTTGAGCTTGGAAGCTCTAGATAAGAAGATCCTACCATGATAATAGATTACTTCATCTTGGATTGAATATCCCTCCTCTTGAAGCTGGTCATCAATTATCATGCACGTAAACATATCCTTGGAATAATCCACCAATAGTTGGGATTTCCAATGGGGATCTATCCTCCATAGTGACCGTGCTAATGATCTATCAAAAAGAACATTTGTCATATGGCTACCTTTCTCTTTGAAATATCACATGTCAAAGGTATATGTTGGAAGGTTTCTATCCTTCCCATGTTGCTCCTCCCACAACACAAAATCTGAAATGAGAGTGGGTAATGATTTTGTTGGGAGATTGTCTCCCTCCTCCTTGAGTCTACCCAAGACTGAGTTGTATCATGGAATTATAATGCTCCCATTCCTCTTGGATCTATGAATGGTGCATCATGATGTGAGACATCTCTCACCAAATTCTAATCAGGTGGCCTCCCAGGTGGTTTTCCACAAAATAATAATGTCCCGTGGGCCAATGTGATGTGCATAATAGATGGGACTGTTAGGTCCTTTCTTCCACTGCACAAATCCATCTCTTTTTTCTATGTAGAAGTTGTATGTGAGAAATATGTGTGCATGCCCTTGATCATCTAAGTTTTACCACTCTTTCTATCCACCCATTTCATCTTCAAAGTCTCCCAATCTGTGGTGACCTTCCCCAAAGTAATCAATCATTGCACACCCAATATCACATTGGTGTCAGTTATGTCAACCACAAAGAAGTGATCAGTCAATGTATATGTCCCCATGGTGACAGATAAGGATGGAACATAATGCATGCATTTCATATTTCTATCTCTTGGGACCAAAACAAAAAATCCCTCAAAATCATCAGTGGTTATTTCCCTCCTCTGCACTAGTTGGGAATCAATAAAAGTGTGGGTAGCCCCACTGTCAATCAAAACAGAAACCCCCTGATCTAAGATGGAACCTCAAACCCTCAAGCTCAAGTATTTAGGAACTCCTCTCAATGATGCAAGATCCCCTCTAATTATATTAAATGCCCCATTCCCATCTCCTGATGGTGTTGGATCACCTCCTGTAGTGTCAGAGCTATGACCTCTTTCTGGTTCTTCTTCTTGTTCCTCCTCATCATTTGAGGAGACTTCTATGTAGTGTGCCTTTCCTGCTGCACATTTATGTCTGGGTGCCCAAGATTCTTGGTATGTGAAGCCAAGATTCCTCCTCCCCAAATCTCTTCGGACATCATCAACAAAAGGTTTTTTATTTTGGCTCTCTTTTGAGAAAGGAGCCTTCTATCTTTTCCCTTTGATGGAAAATAGGGCTTATGCTGAAATTTTTCCTTTGCTTTGGGCAAGGAATATTGAAGATATCTATCCCTTTCAATGACACCTTGAAGGGTAGTGGGCTTGGTAGACTTAACCAACCCATGAAGAGGTTCTTCTAACCCATCAATGAACATACAAACCCTTCTTGTTGTAGATAAATCAGGAACCATAACAGAAAGTTCTAGAAATTCCAAAATATAAGTTTTCATATTACCTAATTGTTTAAGCTTTGCAAGCCCCACGAATGGTGCCTCGGGATCTCTTTTATCAAGCCTCTCCACCAACCTCCTTGTGAACTCTGAATATGTAGTCACATTGGCATGACCCAAAGTAGACAAGCCATGGAACCACCAATCATGTGCTTCACCCTCAAAGTGCAGCATTGTTATCTTAATGGCCTCCATTTCTTCAAATTTGTTCAACTGGAAGTAGATGTCAAGCTTCTCTACCCATGATTTGGAAATGAATTTAGATGACCCATCAAAGTTGGGTAAGAAAAATTTGCCCGTCGTGTGGTGTAGATCATGATTCTGAATGAATCCTCCACCTCTATTTTGATGCCTGGGTCTCATATTGTCCTAAATCTGACAAAATTCTTGAAAACTCAAGTGGTCCTTGAATCTCTGAGATTGAGACTCATACACCATGAAATAGTCTTCAATATTTTCTTGTTCTTGAAACCCATCATTTCCCACTGCCAAGAATGTAGGCATTGTAGAGAATTGGGAAACTTGTTGCTGTTTCACTGGTTGATCACTCCAATGATCACTCCAGTGAAATCCTTTAGGGGATTCCTTATATCTGTCCATCCTCATCTCCTTTATTTATCTAGCAATGTCTTGCATAGCTTTGAGAATAATCTTAGGAAACTCCTTCTCTTCATCTTCTCCTCCTGATAAAGGGGTTTTACCCTTGTCTTATTTGTCATTTGTATAATCAAACTTCTAGTGTCTTCTTCTTTGATACCTCTTTTCTCTATCAATAAGAGGATCTCCTTATTCATATGACATACTGGCTTTTCAATATGCATAGTTTGTGCCAAAATTATGTTTTGATACCACTATAATATTCCCAAATGGGAAAAGCATGAATATAGTGCAAATGCTGGAATAAAAGTGTTAATCATCACATAAAAGCAGGAGGCCAATATGGATACCTTCAAATCATAAAATCAGTAGCAAAATATGCATAATAAATGGGCCATAAACTGTACAACAAGATATAACAAGCCTCCAATGGAAAAAACCCTCAAAATAGGTGCTGCTACTATATATAAAAATGTCGGAACACTGCTACAGCGCAGTTTTAAAAGTATCGCTACAACAAAATGAATACAAAAATATCATGGGCTGATATATACCTCAAAATATAGATCTAATACAGATATGGGCACTATACAACCTCCAGTGAAGAACCCCTCAAAGTTTCTAAGAAATACACCATGCACAGGATGGGAATCTAAGCCCTAGGACTGAAGATCCACTGCAACATATAGATCTAGAAAGTGTGGATGATCTGATATAAGAAATAATGCAGCCTCCTCCAATATATCTCCTAGATGAAAGGTTGATCCCTCCTCTAGAAAACCTTCTCCCCAAATTGTGTATTGAAACCACCCTGCAACTCCTCCCTCAAAATAACACAAATCTAGAATGAAGTTGCGTTGTAGGGGAAAATAAATAAGTGGCCTGATGCCAAGATCTAAAAATATGCTCAACTGCCTTCCTTACTGTCCTCCTAATGGAAAGGAACCCTTCTCCACTGAAAATAAGTAGTGAAGTGACCCAAATGTGGTCTCCACTACTGCAACCTACAAAAAAACTCAACTCTCAATAGGATATGTGTTGTAGATCTAAGATGAAGGTTGGCCTTAAGCTTAAATTTGGAAGTGAAGTAAAATGCTCTACCAAGAGGCCTCTCAAGGATAGAGGTGGGATTCCCGACCAAGAACACCCAGTGCTAAACAACACTTGCAATCTTAGCTAAATATCCAAAGAAATCTATATGTCTAAACAGACCATATATCAAAATATCAAATACATCAACCTGAATAATATGGCTTCCATCCTTTTCATTTTATAACATATGAGCTTCCAAACCCTAATCCCCATTCATTTATGACCCTACTTCCATGCAGGGTGTCTCCATATAAAAATGCATTTTCCCTCATTGAATGCCACTCCTCCATGACAACATTGTTGATTTGGTCAAAATTGACCCAGTCAAGATGTTCCAGACCCTTTCTACATCTAAGGGTGCTCAATTAAACTTCCACTATGCTTTCCTTTCAAATTGGAATTGATTTATTCATTATTAAGGAGACTTATGGACCTCCATTGTCCTCTTTTTCACTAAACAAGAAAGAAAAACAAAAATTAATATTCCAACTAGCTCATGGCCAATTGGGAATATTACAGGGTTTATTTCCATTGATTGTTTTCTGGTTTGTTCTCATGGTTCCTTTAGTTGTTGGGTTAAGTTATTAGTTCCCAGAGCCTTGGTTGGATAAACTCTCTAGAGCTGGGTGGAAAATTGTTGGGTTGAGTTACTAGTCTTGGATCCTTGGTTGGAAAAACACTCTAGAGCCCTAGGTGGGTTGAGTTTCTAGTCATGGTGCCTTGGTTGGACAAATTCTATGGAGCTTGAGAACAACTCTGGAAGGTCTCGGGAGATACCTCAATGGAACTAGCCATCAAGGTTTACTTAAAGGGATTGGACCTTGTGTGGAGGAACTTCTTATTACCCAAAAACAAATTGTTGACACCATATTAATGTTCTATCAAGTTTTTTTGTGGGAAGCTAGAGTGTTAAATTCCATCCTTTGTGTTTTCATAAAAGCATTAGGTACTCTAATAAATGGTGAAAATTCAATTTTTTTATTTTTCAACACTAATCATGTGATTTCTATTTGAAGGTTTATGTGGATAGGTTTTGAAGAGCTAGAATTTAAAAATGAATCCACAGTTTTCATTTTGAATCAATGTTTTGGGTTACAATTAGGACCCATCATCAGGAAAGATGATCAGAGAAGAAAAGTTCTAAGAATTCATAAATACAAATGTTGCACTGGCGATGGATATAGGAGGGAAAAATTATTTGGAAACAAATGCGAGGCAAGGAGTAACTTCATTAACAAATCATTGATAAATACATTGAAGGGAGACTCTTGGAATTCAAATTCAAGTGTCTCTTCACCTTCCTTATATTTTGCATTTACAATATTTACATATTTATCCCAATCCCAAATATTAGGTGTCAATACTCACCCCTTAATATGAAGGGATGTTGGTTAGTCCAAGCATCATTCTGAATCTTTCAAACTTCTCCCTTCCAAGCACTTTGGTGAAGATGTTTACAATCTTCTCATTTGTGGAACAATTTCGTAGGTCGATTGTTTTGGCCTTAACATGATGTCGAATGAGATGGCATTTTGTATTTATGTGCTTCGTTTGATCATCGAACTTCAAGTTATTGGCCAACTTTATTGAGAAAGTGTTGTCATTCAAAACAAGAGTTGGATGTACTTGTTTCTCCTGCAAATCTTCCAAAATTTTCCTTTGCCACACAATTTCCTTTTTTATTTCAGCTCCTACCACATATTCTTTGTCAATTGTGTAATATGTTGGAACTAACTATTTATGTGACCACCAAGAGACAACTCCTATTCTAAGACTCATAACATGACCTAGAGTAGATACTCTGATTTCTTTATCTCCATCAAAATTTGAATCAAAGTATCCAATCAAGATGAAGTCACCCACCTATTTATATTGAACTCTTTTTCCAACAAACCAATGACCCTCACAAGGCTTTTGCACAAACCTGGAGAGGATTCCAACAACAAATGAAATGTTCGGTCTGGTAGTAGTCAAGTAGTTGTGACTTCCTAGGATCTATCTATACTTTGTTGCATCCCCAAATTCTTTTCCTTCAATGGATTTGAGCTTTAAGTTCTTCCATTAGAATCAAAAGATTGCATTCAACCATGCCACAATTGTTCAATAGATCTCCAATGTACTTGTTCAATAGATCTCTAATATATTTTTAAAATGAAAACTCACATGCACAAAATGATATGTCAGCCCTAAAGAGACTAGATACCCGCTATAAATACAAGTCAAGAGAATCTCATTTGGACATCAACACAAAACATCTTCTTCTTCGCTCTTCTTTTCTCAAGAAAATATGACACACAATAATATCAAGATAACGGGTAAAAAGGGTAATGATATTTCAATATTGCCCTTAATTTCATATCAAACTTTTTCATTTCATATCACACTTTTGCATATGACATATTTTTTAATCAATCAATTTAATTAAAATGCAAAAAAATACATAACTAATTTAGAGATAAATACCTATAAGCTATGTAATAATTATTGAAAATTAAATTCAAATTTTGGATCCCTATTTTCCAAAATAGAAAAGGATGTTTTTTTGTTAATCATGAGAAGGGAAAACAAGTTATTTACATCTAATCCCTCTATGGTATAGAGAAGCAACTATTCGATACCAAGCATCCTAGCATTCCGGATCCCATGGAACAACCGAAATCTTCGTGGGGATCTGGATCTCTGGCGAGATGATCCGCGGCGGCAGAGTGGACAACTATCGTGGGAAAGCAGCCATGTGAAAATGCAAATGGTATGGAAGATGTGGCCGCAACGCATTTGAGACACATCATCCTCCCCCAATTCAAAATCGATATGGCAAATTGAGCAACTTGAACTTATACTATTACTATCACGGATATGCTCCTCTGAAATGTTTATTCTACGCAAACCCATTACGCTCAACTGCTCCTCCGTTGGATCTGTGTTTGGTATCTGCAACTCAGCAACTCTGTCCTCCGTTGGAGATGTGTTTGGTAACTGCAGCTCAGCAACTATGTCTCTGGTTGTGTGTCGCAACTGCTCCACAATTACAGTTGTGTGTCGTAACTGCTCCCCAGCAGCTGTATCTGTGATGAAGTCATTTGGCAACTGCTCGTCTGAAACTCTCTCTGTGTCTCTAGTTTGGACGAATTCAGGCCAAGTAGGCAGATCATGATTATTTGCATCTGTGAACTCATGATTGTGAGTGACAGTATTATGATCAGCGGGAAGACGAATTGCAGGTGTTGTCGATCTTGATCGGCTCCCATTACTCCTGCGATCTTGTGGTGATGTTGATCTGCTCCTGCTCCTGTTCCTGCTGCGCCCTTCTCCTGGTCTTCCTGTTTCGTTTTCCATTTTGGAGATAAAATGAAATGAACGGAGAGTTGTTTGTTACCTGATGAGATGAGCGATGAGTTGTTTGTTATGCTATTTGGAAATGAAAAGCTGTTTATTTATAGCGTCATAATTATGAGGCAAACTAGCCCATCTGGCCGACGCGTACTCCATTACATTGATACTCCAAGTGGAAAATTTTTCACGTATTTGAAAGGTCATAATCTATCTTTTTTTAATTGGCTTTTTAAGGATTTTTAAACATATTTGCCACCTAATTTAATCAAAATCAGATAGGTAGTTTTTCACAATTTCTAGTGCTTTAAGGGTTTTGTTTTATGGTATTGAATCTATATATGTAATAAAAAACCGATTTTAAACAACAAAAAAATAAGATTTGACCATTTTTTTTTTGTTATAAATTCCAAAATATAACATATTTAAAGAAGTCATATAAAAAAAACTAATTTAATTTAATAATAATATATTGTTATTATTATTATTATTATTATTATTATATATTTTTATTAGATAGTAATGAGGAACAAAAGATTAACCAGAATGTTGGAGGAATGGTAATATCTTGAGTCTAGACTCATCCCAAATAAAGAAAAGAATTAGATTCAAGATTTCTTCCAAAAATTGGAGAGTCAAGGCTATTTAGGGCACGTAGACTAGGGGGAGACTCAGATTGAATCAGGTATGCAACCCCAACTAGAACCTGAAAAAATTCACGTAGAAAAAAGAAACAGGAAACGTGGTTAGAATACCATTCAGGAATTAATCCAAATAATCATAAACATCTCATATATATGGGACATGTGATTGTGCTCTCAAAGGTTTTTCCCTTCTTAAGGTACTTTCTTAAATGAAGATCATTACATGGAATATAAGAGACCTCAACAACAAAGGAGAGAGTTAGAGATATTGTAGGACATTGTGGTAATATAGAGTGAAATGACTATGGGAGGGGTAATGCAGATCCAAATTCTTCCACAGGACTATGATCAAGCATCATCACCATAATAGGATCTTCTTTTTAAAATAGAAAAAAGTACATATTTTGCTAAAAGATGAGGAAATTGAAGATGAATTAGTCTCCTATTTTCATGATGTGCTTACAAATCTTACTCCAAATAGAAGGGAAGTGATTCAGAGAATAAAAACCTGCATTCCACATCTAATAAATCAAGATTAGAACGAGAGAAATAAATTACTTAGAATTGGAAGAGATAGTCATGGATATGCCACCTAATAAATCTACTGGTCGAGCATATTTACAACAAATTTCTATCAAGCATGCTAGAAATTTATTGGTCTAGAATTCCATGCTTTGGTTGAAGAATATTCTCAAACTCATGAGCTATGGTTGAGTCTCAATGCTACTTTCATCACTTTAATACATAAATCTCAAAAATTGGAGGACCTTGGTCACTTTTGCTCTATTTCTCTATGTAATTTTATTTATAAATTTATATCTTTTGTAATATTCAAGCATCTTAACCCTTATTAAATAACATAATCTCCCTAGAATAGATAGGGTCCCTTGATGGTCGTTAGATTCTTATTGGAATTGTGACAACTCATGAAGTTAGTCACTCTTTGAAGAAGTTTATAAACCCTAGGATGCTTATTAAACTCGACCTATATAATTTTGATTATAAAATTATATGGGATTATCACCTGAATGTGCTTGAAGCTTTTGGGTGCCCTTTTTCATGGATCTCATGGATTGAGTCTATGGTTTCTTCCCCTTTCTGCTCCATTATTTTGAATGGGTTTCCCACTAAGACTTTTAACTCCTCCCAGGGTCTACGTCAAGGTGATCCTATCTCTCCTTTCCTTTTCATTCTAGCTGCTGAATGTCTGGGGAGATACGTTATGTTGAAGATTGCAACAAGAAAAAGTGAAGGAGACATCCTGAAACATCATTCCTGATCCTAGTTGGAAAGTGATCACCTAAACTAGGTGGGGCCCACACAAGCTATTTTTGGCGCAAAGTCTATTTTTAGACATATGGATCATATTCTATGAGTTGCAGGATGCTATTTGTGGATGGTTGGTCAAGTTGGAAAAATAGATGGACTTCTATTTTTAGACATATTGGGCAGAATCTATTTTTAGATAGCCAGTCTAAAAATAGATATGTCGAATATTATTAGTTCTTAATAATATTTGGACTATAAACATTATCTTATTCTCTTGAAGCACTTTAGTTAAGTGCACAGATGTGGCATAAGAGCTGACAGAAGGAATTACGTTATTCCTAAGGGTTAAGCGGAGCTATTGCATGGATACCTCAGTTAGAACTCATGTGAAAGAGTTTGGTGGAGTTGATTGAGGAAGTTAATGTAGTTGTGTTCAGTTTAACTAAGCTAAACATATTTGAGCTAGTTGTATCTAGTGTAACTGATTGATACACTAGTGAGAGTGGTGTGAATTAATTATTAATTAATTAACTAATTATAAACTCATTAATCAACTAAAGAATACATCAGTTAACTTTAGTGCATGGACAGTTTCAGTGGAGACCAGTGGAGAGATAGGTGAAAGGGCAAGATAGACTATCTGTTGTGACTATAGTGATGCATGAATTGCATCTACATATACATTGGAGTTGCCAATGATAACAACGTAGTCAATGAGAGTGAGATTAAATTGAATTGGTCTTTGTAATCAGCTTGGATTGTGCAGTGGACACAGGCTAGCAGGTGGCAAATATCGGTGCATGGATTTGCAAGATTGTTCCTGATTAGTGTATGATGATTGTACTGTACTGAGAGCTTGTGATAAGCTTTGTATGTTTTTATGAGATTTTCATATGATCTCTTCTTGACATATGATAGTTAGTTTTCTAAATTTTCTGTGCTTTTCTTCCCATTAAAATAATCAGAAAGAGTGTGTTTTTATTGCTTCATGTGTTTTGCAATTGTTGATTAAATTTCCGCAAGAATTATAGTGGAAGGATTCTGTATTTTGCAAGAAGATAAATATTGTGAGATCAGGAGAGTCCAGATATATGCATGCTTATTGTATATAATTTCTACATGGTATCAGAGCTATGTTATAGATTTTCTACATGGAATGAGAGCATGAATTTTTGGGTGCGCGAGTTTGCAGATAATATCTGAAAATTTTGGTGAATTATTTTTAGAAAAAAATAGAATATTTGGATTCCTTGTGAAAAAATACCCAAATTGAAAAAAAACATCGGTCGAATCGGAGCTCGGATGAGGGCGATATCATCAATTTAAAATCAGCTCTTTTTGTTAGAAAATTTTGCGACGGCGTGACAATTACAATGTGCGCGAGCCAAGAATCTACATGCACTGAGGTACAAGATGCATGAAAAAATTTGAGGAGAAAAGCAGAGGTTAGTGACTTGGTGGTTGAGAGGCAGCCTCTCAACATGCAGCGTGAGAAGCAGTCTCAGAAGGTTGTGGAGCAGCCACAATTGGAGATGCAGAAGAATCTTTATAGATTTGAAGTAGATGGGATTTCTACGGAGCTTCCTACTATTGGGAAGTGTGAGAAATCCATGCAATTGAAGCTTGAGAGGGAGCAGGATTTGCATGCAGGTAAGAGTGAACCTCGGGATGTGGAGCAGCCAAAAGATGAGGTTCATGGAGTGGGAGCAACCACTCATGCAGAGAAATTTCTTGCCAGATGGGTAGAGAGAGTGCATGCAGCTATACCAACAGGTGAGAGGTGGGGCAACATGCATGAGTAATACCAAGAGGAGATTTCTGGGCAAGATTCATTGAGATGGTGTAGATCTAATGAATTGAACCTAGCTACGAGGTGCCCACAGAGCAGCAGTAGCATGATCAGTTGGATTGATGTAGGCATATCAAAGTGACAATGTCAGATACTGGAGCACGAATCAGAGTTGAAAGCAAGTGCATAGTGCATGGGTGTAGAGTTCAATAGTGCAGTGGTTCCTGAAGAAATGTGTAGTAGCTAAGCAAAAGTCGAAGACTTTGATGATAGATGCATTAGACTGATTGAGTTGTTTGGAGCCTATTCAATTTCAGAAGAGTGGCAGAGTAGATGCATGGAGTTGCATGGCGTTTGTGAAGGTTGTAGGGCGAATGCATGGAGTTGCATGTCGCATGCAAAGACATTCCTTTCTTGTTGAGAGGGAGTGTTGAAGATTGCAACAAGAAACAGTGAAGGAGGCATCCTGCAACATCATTCCTGATCCTAGTTGGAAAGTGATCACCTAAACTAGGTGGGGCCCACACAAGCTATTTTTGGCGCAAAGTCTATTGTTAGACGATGTCTATTTTTAGACATATGGATCATATTCTATGAGTTGCAGGATGCTATTTGTGGATGGTTGGTCAAGTTGGAAAAATAGTTGGACTTCTATTTTTAGACATATTGGGTGGAATTTATTTTTAGATAGCCTGTCTAAAAATAGATATGTCGAATATTATCATCTCTTAATAATATTTGGACTATAAACATTATACATTATCTTATTCCTGGCTCAATTTTTAGTTAAGTGCATGAGGCACAGACGGCTGCAAGGAATTACGCTATTCCTAAGGGTTAAGTGGAGCTATTGCATGGATACTTAAGTTAGAACTCATGTGAGAGAGTTTGGTGGAGTTGATTGAGGAAGTTAATGGAGTTGTGTTCAGTTTAACTAAGCTAAACATAGTTGAGTTAGTTGTGTCTATTCTAACTGATTGATACACTAGTGAGAGTGATGTGAATTAATTATTAATTAATTCACTAATTATAAACTCATTAATCAACAAAAGAATACATCAGTTAACTTCAGTGCATGGACAATTTCAGTGGAGACCAGTGGAGAGATAGGTGAAAGGGCAAGATAGACTATCTGTTGTGAATATAGTGATGCATGAATTGCATCTACGTATACAGGGGAGTTGCCAATGATAACAACGTAGTCAATGAGAGTGGGATTACATTGCATTGGTCTTTGTAATCAACTTGGATTGTGCAGTGGAGGCAGGCTAGCAGGTGGCAAATATCAGTGCATGGATTTGCAAGATTGTTCCTGATTAGTCTATGATGATTGTACTGTACTGAGAGCTTGTGATAAGCTTTGTATGTTTGTATGAGATTGTCATATGATCTCCATGATACATAATATGATAGTTGGAGTTTTCATCTTCAGGCTTTCCCGTTAAACAACTGTGTTGTGTGTGTTTTTATTACTTCATGTGTTTTGAAATTGTTGATTAAATTTCCGCAAGAATTATAGTGGAAGGATTATGTATTTTGCAAAAAGATAAATATTGTGAGATCATGAGAGTCTAGATATATGCATGCTTATTGTATATAATTTCTACACGTCAAGGCAATTCTCCATTAAGGTTTACTTAAAGGGATTCAAACTTGTGGACAGGAACTTCCTATTACCCACCAACAATTTTTTTATGACATATTACTTTTCTTTCAAGATTCTTTGTTGGAAGCTAGAGGTTTAAAATCCATCCTTTCTATTTTCATGAAAGCCACATGTACTTTGATAAATGGTGAAAATTCCAATTTTTTTCTTTTTTCAACACAAATCATGTTGTTCAAGGTCATCTAACTTACACCTTGGCATTCCCAATCAAAATAAGCTAGAAAAAATACTTAGGAGTCCCAATATTCTTTAATGCCTTGGGAATTGCTTGCTGGAAAAATGTGTCGCAAAATATTTCTAACAACCTCAAAAGCTGGGATTTTATATCCCTTAATATGGTTGGTCATTTTTTCTTGCTTAAATATAAGCTACAAGGTATCCCAATTTATCATATTTATGTGTTGGGAGCTTCTAAAGCTATATATAACTCCATTATTACCTCCTCCCACCTTTTTTTTTTTTTTATAGAGAGGAGTAGAAATGGTCAAGAAATGGGCACTAGTTTCCTAGGAGCACCTTCGTCTTCCTAAGCTGGTGGGGGGTCTTGGTCTATGTGACCTAGAGATGTTGAAAAAATACCTTGGAGAAAAGATATGGTGGCAATTTTTCCAAGGGGGAGCATATATTTGGAAACAAATATGGAATAAAAAATATGGACACCTTCATTCTCAGCGTTGAAAAAAGAAATTTCTATAAATTGAGAGTCAATTATTCCACTTAGACTTAATCATAAGGATTATCAGAGCGCCAGTGATGAAGGGCATGATGAAGAATTTCCAGAGTCAAAATATCCACTTCATCCTAATCCTAAGGATTATGTGAGCATCACCGATGAAGGGGGGAACGAATAAATTCCAGAGTTAAAATATCCACTTTTTTCATAATCCTAAGGATTAAGCAAGCATCATTGATGAAGAGGGGAATGAAGAATTTCCAGAGTCAAAATATCCATTTCATCATAATACTAAGGATTATGCGAGCACCACTGATGAAGAGGGGAACAAAGAATTTCAAAAGTCAAAATATTCACTTCTTCCTAATCCTAAGGATTACGCGAGCACCACTGATGAATGGGGGGATGAGTTTCTAAAGTAAAATTTCCACTTCATCCTAATGCTAAGGATTATAAGAGCACCACTGATGAAGGGGGGATGAATAATTTCCAGAGTCAAATTTTCCACTTCATCTTAATCCTAAGGATTATGAGAGCACCACTTGTGAAGGGGGGATGAATAATTTCCAATAAATAGAGTTTCAAAGAATCCAATTATTCCTAATCCAAAGGATTATGAGAGCACTAGTGAGGAAGGGGAGGGGCGAGATGAAGAGTTTCTTGCAAATGATCATTTTAGAGGCACAGATCTGAATAATGCATTTTCTCTAAATGAGTCTTTCAAATGCACTCATGGTGATGTAGAATTGAATCCTCCAAGGGAATATTTCAAAAGCATGGATGAATATGGTGAATAATTTCATTTGAGTTAGGGTTTCAGAAGTGCAAATGATTCTTGTGAAATTTTGTCTTCAAGTGATGACGGTAATGAACATTTTCCAAACAATGATGTTGATGAATTTCTTAACTATGTTCAGAATGATGATAGTGGAGATAATCCTGAGGGTGATGTAACTGCTTCTACAAAGGATAATGGAATGATGAAGGCGTTGCAAGGAAATAGTGTAACTAGAGGTAGGAGTATACCTTTTCATATCAATCCAAAATATTCCAGTTATACAAGGGTTAGGACAACATATCTCACAAGCAGAAGTTTTGTTGTTCATCTGATTTAAAGTGAATTTTGTGGAAATTATTGCTTGAAACATATGGATTTAAGCTATGATTTGGAGAAAAGGAAAAGATATTTGTCAATGAATAAAAGCATGCAAAATTCATATTTAGTGGGTTGCATGCAATACAATCTAGAAAGTTATAATTATCATATTGGTAATGTATTTCTCTGAAGAAAGGCTTTCAAAATGTTGCATTCAATTAATAATTTTTGTTTGTCAAGAATCCAAGATAGACTGGAAAAGGATCTCACATATTATTTAGAAGTACGTTATAAATGGGAGGTTGGGCCGTTAGGAAATAATGCTATGTCATGGATGAAAGACTTCTTTTCATAGCATGGAGAGTGTATTCCAAATAAAAACACAATACATATTCCAGATAATTTCTCGAGAGGAGAAATATACAACTTATACAAAGAATATGTAGAAGGAGTTGGTAATTTTATTACATATTCATATTTTACAAGGGTATGGAAGAACGAATTCAACAATGTTCGTATTACTAAGAATACAAGGATGGGGGTTTGCAGTACATGTGCTTCTCTTAAAGCAAAAATAGATAAATGTCAAGGGGTAGAAAGAGGTATGTGTTCATAACATTATTTTTAAAAACTAGATAGTTAGCAACTATGAAAATATATTTATTCATTTGTTTCTTTTATTTTATGTGCAAATTATGTTTTCAAATCACTTCAAGAGCATCACAATCAACAAACAAGTGGAAGACAAAAATTATATAATCATCGAAAGAAGTGCTATGATAATCCAAATAAATATTTGGGTTTGATAATTGATGGTATGGACCAAACGAAAACACTTCTGCCACATTTTTTCCACACACCAAAAACATTACAAGAGGAAAATTTCATTCAGTTTCACTTGGTTGGTTGTATGGTCTTTAACGAGAATACGTTGCTAAGGGTTTACTTCACAACTCCAAATATTCATAATGATGCAAATCTGACCATAACTACAATCCATGATGTGGTTACTCATTGGTCTAGTAATCTTCCTAAAGTTTTATACGTACAATTAGACAACACAAGGCATGAAAATAAAAATCAAGTTCTTTTTGGTATCTAAACGTGCTTGTTGAATTGGGAATCTTTAAAAAGATAAAGGCTGGTTTCAGTAACATTGAGGAGGAAAGGTGTTGGGAGCCTGCCATTATTAATTGAATGTATTAAGAAATCATACATTCCAGAGCCTATTTTTCAGGTGTTGGAAGAAACTATTGACATGTGAAGGTTTATTCTGGGATCACATGGTGATGGGAAATGCATTGAACAACTTAATCACATTAGCTTCCAGCATCAATTTCAAATAAAAATAATTGATCGGATAACACTTATATGGGGCAAGAAGTATTCAACTACTTCAAAATGGGGGGCATCATCAGGTTTAACATTTTTGAATTTCATTCCATAGCATCCAATATTTGCATCAAAGGTATTGTTATTAAACTTAGTTCTTGAAATCCATAATGAACAAAGGCATAAGAGAGATATATTTAAAGGTATTGTTATTATATTCAATGATGGTTGATTTTTATGTTTTGGTTGTAATTAGATAAGTTGTCTTAGGCTAATATTTGAAAAGTGGTATATTTATATCATTTAAAATAAAAATTACTCTTGGAATAATAAATCTTTCATTTATTGTTCATTTTTTAAATTGTTTTAGTCATATGATTTGTCCATAATTTAATGGTTCAAATATGATAAAAACATAATATTTAAAACTTGTCAAACTATTAAGGTTTTTTTGCGCTACGATATTTTATGTTTAATGTCATGGTTGAAAACAATTACCGTTTTTAGGGTTTTTTAGAGTCAAGATATTCTATCTTTAACAAGATATAAGGCTTTCAGATATCAAGAGTGAAAATTGTTGGCAATTATAAGGCTTTAACACATGATATTTTTATCTTTAACATCATGCATCAAAATTTTTAGAATTTTACGATTTTTCAATGTCCTAAAATTTTATCTTTAATTTCATTGTTAAAAAGTGTCAAAATTGTGACAGCATTTTTTTTCGTTATCACACCATCAACACTTTTTGTTTCAAGGGTGTTTCTTCAATCCTTTTTTCAAGAAAAAAATATATATTTTTAACATAATTTTAAAAAATGTTGAATTTTAACCCTAGAAAAAACAATGCGTTCTCAAATAAACACTTTTCGTTTCTGCGGTGTTTTTTCATGTTTTTTGAGATTTTCTAGGCTGGAGTTCTCGTTATAAGGTAATATTTCCTATTTGATCGGTAACTGTGTTTTTATCCAACTTGGGATGCACTCAAAGAGGAATAAGTTTTGATGTAGGCAGGCCTCCTATAAATTACGAATACTGATACAACAATCTATGCCATATTTTTGAAACAGATAATTCTCATGCAATAAAGGGGATTGCAAATGAGAGACAAGGTCCCTCAATGGAGGTGACAATAAGGACAATGGATGGGCTTGGGGGTAGTTCTCACAAGCTTAAGGAGACATTATCATTCATTGACAATGGTGGCATGTTTTCCCCCATGCATGCTTAAGCATGCGAAGGAAAATCTTAATTTTTTCTATGGAGAGTAGTCTACAGAGAAAGAAGACATTCTGGTGGGTTTGGAAGAAGATTAGAGCCAAGGGGAAATAACTTGGCAGATTGTGTGAGTAAATCATTCATCCATACAATGCAACCTAAGGGGTTTGTGTCACCTGTTGAGAGTTCTCTCTTAGTCTTGAGAGTGGATTTGGGAAATACCTTATTTAGGGTCACCTTGCATAAAGGTGTTTTGGAGAAAATTATTTTGGTGGTTGTATAAAGCATAGGTGACAAGATACTATTACTGCACATTAGAATTTATAATTTTGTTGATTACGGGTTTTTGTTTGCACCTTCTTCTGCTAGACTGTAGAGGCCTCATTCAACTCGACATCCTTGGTATTGCGTAGTTGTGTTTCTCTAGGTAACTCTAAAAATATTTCAATTTCCCTATGAATCTTAATGTTTGCATTCAATCTGGGTCATGGAGTTGGTACGATATTTTTCCTATATGTTTATTTGGTGCTATTTTATTGGTTCAATGGTTTCTAGTCTAGAAGGACAACTTCATGATTTTTCTTCACTCCACTTTTTTATCCATGGGTCTCCTCCCCCGTGTTGAATTAACTGGTCTCTTATTTTCATGATATGATTACAAATATTCTTCCAAATAAAATGGGAACCACAATATAGAGAATTACAACCCACATTCTAAATCTAATCAATCAATATCATAACAAGAGAAATAAATTACTTAGAAGTAGTAGAGATAGTCATGGCTATGCCACAAAACAAAGCTCCAGGGTCGGGCATATTTACAACAGATTTCTTTTAGGCATGTTAGAAATTTATTGGCCCATAATTGCATTCTTTTGTTGACGAATATTGCCAAACTCAAAAGGTGTGGTTGAGTCTCAATGCTACTTTAATCACTTTAATCCCTAAATCTAGAGATTCATAGGACCTTAGTGACTTCTTCTCTATGGCTCTATGTAATGTTACTTATAAAGTTATTTCTTCTGTAATAGTCAAGCATATTAAACCATTGTTAAATAACAGTGTCTCCCTAGAACAAATAGGGTTCACTGAGGGTCATAGTATTCTTAATGTCTAGGGAGACACCTCAATGCAACTAGCCATCAAGGTTTAATTAAAGGGATTTGACCTTATGGAGCAGACCTTCTTATTATCAATAAAAAAAATTTTGATGCCATATTAATCTTCTATCAAGTTTTTGTGGGAAGCTAGAGTGTTAAAATCCATCCTTTATTATTTCATAAAAGTCTTAGGTAATTTTTGTTTAAAGGTTTATGTGGATAGGTTTTGAAGAGCTAGAATTTAGAAATGAATCCACAGTATTCATTTTGAATCAATGTTTCAGGTCACAATCAAGACCCATCATACAGATAATAAGATGATGAGAGGAGAAAAGTTCTAAGAAATCATAAATACAAAAACAAAAACAAAATAGAAAGGAAGGATCAGTTGGAAATTTTTAGAAAATAATAAAATAAAAGAAATAAAACATGAGTTGGTGTCCTAAGAAAAGATAAGGGATAAATTAAAATAAATAAAATGCAATAGAGTTAGGATGATCAAATTGATTTAAATTAATCATGTGGTTGAAGGTCATATAGCTCTCTTCTTGGCATTTCCAATCGACAACCTCTTGAAAAAATACTTAGAAGTCCCAATGGTCTTTAACTTGTTCAGAATGCCTTGCTGGAAAAATGTGTTATAAAAGGTTTCTAACAAGTTGGAAAGTTGGGATTTTAAATCCCTTAAAATGGATGTCTTTTTAGTATTGATTGAATTTTTTCTCCAAGGTATCCCAATGTATCATATTTATGTGTTGATGGATCCTAAATCTATATATAACTCCATTATTACCTCCTTCTAGAAATTTCTATGGTGTGGAGCAGAAAAGGTCAAGAAATGGGCATTGGATTTCTGTGAGCACCTTTGCATTCATAGGTGGATTGTTTTGGCCTCAACATGATGTCGTATCAAATACTATTTTATATTTAGGTGCTTCGTTCGATCATGGAACTTCAGGTTCTTGGCCAAATTTATTGACAAAGTGTTTCCATTCAAAACAAGAGTTGATAAATGTACTTGTTTCTCTTGAAAATATTCCATAATTTTCCTTAGCCACACAATTTCCTTTTTTATTTCAGCTCCTAACACATATTCTTTGTCAATAATGTAATATGTTGGAACTAACTTTTTTTGTGACTGCTGTTGGAATAGGGTCCCCTAGCTGCATTTTGATATGTTCCAGCACTGTGTTTTTTATATATTTTTGTAGTAATTGGTCATGCACAGGGGCTTTGGGGTGGGTCAAAGCCCCCAATGTATTGTAATGGGTCAAAGGGTATACCTAGAGTCCGCAAACCATGGTCTGTGGACCACAGGATAGCGTAGGCTATGATGATATGAATAGATGGATAGTTTGAGTCTAAGGGTAAGTAAGTAAGTAATATTGATGCTACTTACGAACTATTGAGATCTGTTTTAGGTAGTTTTGGGTAAGGAATTCTGTTGCCTGTGTGCGTGGATATCCTCAGTCCTGGTGTTTGTGAACCCCGCTGGCTGTCTGTGTGGGCTATGACTTGGGTTTATAACTTGGTATTGGATGTTAATGAATGTGAAATCTATTGAAGTATCTTTATGCTATCTGAATTGGTTTTGTTTATTACTAAATTATCTCTATGTTAATTGAATCTGTTATCACTATCAAAATTTTCTAAACTTGGTCAGTTTACACTTGCTCCTAAGTCATGGTATTAGATAGGGTTAGAGTCATTTTTATGTTTTATAGGGTCTAAGCCATAGATTACAAGTTTCATTTCATCACCAAATAAAGTGCATAAACCTTGCTTGACTCTTTATAAGTCTCATACCACGTTCTGAAAACCTTAGTTTAAGTCTTTTTCAAAAAAAAATTGAATAAGCCACAAAACCATGTTTTTGTAGTGCGCTCAGTGTAAAAAACTGCTTCTTCGCTACGAAAACACTGGTATTTTCATAGCGCGAAATCCCGAAATCACATTACCAGCACTACGAAATCGAGGATTCAATTTTTTTTGGTTTAGCTGTCACATCTGTCAGTTTGGGTTAAATTTTCATGATTATGGTGTCAGTCCACGAATCCTCCCTCATGCATGTCACCATCTAAAGCAGTTATGAAATCATTATGGGATTCGTTAGGGTTCATCTGTCATTGGTCCTTTGAAAATTCGAAAAGGGGTTGGTTATCATTGATTTTATCTCATGCAAAGAAAGAACTGCATGCAAATATATTATTGAACGAGAAGCTCATGATAAGAAACCGGAGCTCTCATTAATTTTTCAAGCGAGGCAGAGTTTTCAATCAAGCAAGGCAGAATTCAATTGATGTTATGTCAGCAGTTTTGATACTTGCTAATCCAGTGATTTTGAAAATAATTTCTCACTGAAACAAGGTTTATAATCAAGCGAGGCAGAACTTAAATCAAGCGAGGTTGAACCTAATTTTCAAATGAGCCAGTTCATCCAACAAGGAGGTTTATTACATATTTGTTGAAGACACAGGGTTTTAAGGAGGATGATGACAGAAGAAAAAATAAATCGCCGGTCTGGTCACTATTTGAGAATAGAACCTGAAGGTTTAGAATCTCTCGCAAGAGATAAATCTGTTGAAGAAGCCTTCAAGAAGGTAGGGTGCTGGAGATTCTGCGAAAAGCTTCAAGGAGAGCATAACCATGTTACCAAAGAATTTGCCATGAACTTCACAAGGTCAAACACAAAGTTTGGTTTTCTCAATTTACCAATTTCTCCTGAAGTCATATTAGAAGTCACAAAAATTCCAAGAGGGGAGGAGAGATGGTTTAATAATTTTAGGTTTTAAATGCAACCCTGCAAAATCTTTCTAAAAGTAGAGTTTATGGATGTTGGTTTGAACAAAGTTGTGCTAAGAAGTTATGTCAAGGATGCATTTTCCAATCTGCTCTACAATATCCAAAGGTACTTCACCTGTGAAGGGAGATACCAGAAGGTGTACGCTTATCACTTTAAACTCTTGTTGCATTTCACAAGAATAATGTCTCTAGACTTACCCTTCTTTCTATTTCAAAGTCTAGCCAAGATGGCAAACAAAGTACAGATGAAAACTCATTATTTAATCATTATTTAATCATGGTCTATTCAAGTTAATAGTTTTTCATGAGCTTCAGAAAGTGAATAGAGAATGGTCTGCATTTCACTTTTTGAGTGGAATAGGAGTTGAAGGAACAGGTGCTAGCCCTCAAGTCAAAAAAACATTTTCATCAAAGTCTACTGAACCTGCAAAAACAAAATCAAGGAGTTTTGTCAAGATTAAACCCAGGAAATAGGTTAAGGAACCAATGATAAACACATCATTGAATATCCAAAGGACTCATCAATCCACACAAAATAAGAGAACTCATGTCAAACAGACAATTTAGGAACAGTCAACTAGTAAAACAGCTCAGAAGAAGTTGACTAGGAGTTAGACGTCAAAGGAGAAGGGTAAAGCTGTGATCACAAATTAAAACTTGGAGTTAAGAGGCGACTTGAATGATATATTACAAGCTATTGACATATAAGAGTCTATTGAAAATGCAAAAAGATGATGGAGCTTAGTGAAAAGAAGTCGCCTTCACTAAGTGGGCCTGCAGGCTATTTTTGCCGCGAAGTCTATTTTTAGACTATGTCTATTTTTAGACATATGGATCATGGTCTATGAGTTGCAGGATGCTATTTATGGATGATTGGTCGAGTTGGTAAAAATATATGGACCTCTATTTTTAGACATTGGGCGGAATCTATTTTTAGACTGCCAGGCTAAAAATAGAACAGTCGAATATTATTAACTCTTAATAATATTTAGACTATAAACATTATCTTATCCTCTTGGAGCACTTCAGTTTGATGCTTGGATGTGGCACATGCAGCTGAAAGAAGGAAATACACTTTTCCTAAGGGTTAGTTGAGCTATTGCATGGTTGACTTCAGTTAGAACTCATGTGGTAGAGTTTGGTGGAGTTGATGAGACAGTTGGTGGAGTTGTGTTCGGTTTAACTTAGTTGAACTAGTTGTATTTAGTCTAACTGATAAATACACTAGTGATGAGTGGTGTGAATTAATTATTAACTCATAAATCAACTAAAGAACACATCAGTTAACTGCAATGCATGGACAGTTTAGTGGAGACCAGTGTTAGAGGTGGGTGAAAGGGTGAGTCTACTATCAGTTGTGACTATAGTTGTGCATGAGATTTGCACACACATTGATTGAGATTGCCAATGAGGATTGCGCAGTACAAGCCAGTGGGATTCGAACTTGGATCTTATCATTATTCATCTTGGATTGCGCAGTAGAGGCAGGCAGACTTGTGGAGGAGATTTGAACCTGTGACTTGTTCATCTTCCGTGCTAGTTTGTGTGTAGCATGTGAGATAGTGCTGAGAGCTGTGAGAGCTTTGTGCTATGTATTGTTACATGTTCTCTATCATTATAATATATAGATATTTGGGGGTTTCTAGCTGTATGTTTTCCCCATTACATACTGTGTTATATGTGTGCTTGATTATGTTTTAATGTGCGCATGCGACTGCTTCTATTTCCTCATATTGATGATCAATTGTAGAAGAGGTTATGTATTATGCATGAAACTTAAATAGTGTGTAATAAGGATAATCTCGGTGAATAATTCAGCTATTACTCAAATTTATACATGGTATCAGAGCGAAATTGATCATCAGATCTATTACAGTGATTACAATTTATTTCGGTAGAAAGAGTCTGTAAGCGGGCCAGGTAGCCTCTGGATCCATCCTTTCTTTGAAAGGTGATATATCCAGTAAATGCCCCTACAGTCGATCTCTGTGCTAGAAATAATTTTTTCTCACAGATCAGAAGCGGTTGAGTTTTGAGCTGGTGGAATTCGAATTTGCAGCAGAATTTGGAATTCGAATTTGCAGCAGTTTTCTTGGTGTCGAAGTCAAAATGTCTTTCAACGGATTGCGACTGGGGTATGCCCTTGAGGGAAACTTGAATTATGTTGCATGGAAGGATATAATGGAGGTGGTATTAGATGATAATGGGCTGAAGGAGTTCATAGAAGCTGAGGTCCCAAAGCCTACTGATGCTGCTCAAGTTGAGGCTTGGCAAAAGAAGGTGGCAAAATGTCGAAGGATTCTGTTGGAGGGCGTGAAGGATCACATTGTATCTAGCATGCATGGAAAATATTCTCCATATTTGATGTGGAAAGCATTGACAGATTTATTCCAAAGCAAGAGCGACCAGAGGAAGTTGGCGCTCAAGGATAAACTTAGACACATAAAGATGGAGAAAGGCGACAGTATGCCCAAGTACCTCACGAAGTTCATCCAATGGATGAGCTAGGAAGTGTGGGGGTGATCGTAGATGATGAGGACTTGGTGAGCTTGGCTCTCCTAATCTTCCGAAGAGTTGGCATGCCTATCAAGATTCTGTCAATGGTCGGGAGAAATTGCCAGGATGGGAGCGACTTTGGTCGGATCTTGTGCAAGAGGAGATAAGGCAAAGTACCAGAGACAGATCTTCATCAAAGGCATCTAATGAAGAAAATTGTGCTTTGGCTGCCAAAGCAAAGAAGGGGAAGAGCAAGAAAGCTTCTCATTCCAGTGCGAAAGGCAAGAAGCAGGACATGTCTAAGGTGAAGTGTTTTCACTGTCACCAGCACAAACAGTATGCCACAAATTGTCTGCAGAAGAAGAAAAATAAGCAAGCTGTTGGATCTGCAGTGGGAGAGGCCTTAGCCTCACAGTTTGAGCTAGATTTTTCGTTGATCGCATGCTTGGTCTCAAGTGTGATGGGATCAGTATGTTTCTTGGACAGTGGTGTGTCTTTTTACATGACTGGAGATCGAGATTTGTTTTCAGATCTGGATGAGAAAGATCTTGGAGTGCACATCGAGATGGGCGATGATGGTAGATACAGTGCGACCAGTATCGGTACCATTTCCTTTGAGAGGGAGTCTAGTAAACCCTTCGTATTGAAGGAAGTGATGCAGGCTCCAGGATTGAAGAACGAAGAATATGATCTCTCGTGGCGATGTTAGAAGACAAGGGAATACTTGTTGTCTTCAGCGAAGGAAAAGCTTTCCTGCGCAGTAAGACAACTGGAGAAACCCGGAAGATAGGGGTTCGAGTCAAGAACCTTTATCAGTTGCAAGTAGATGGCTGCGCAACAATGGCATGCAAGGCGGAAGGAGTGGTGAGCCGGGATGATGGCGAGCTGTGGCACCGGATATTGGGCCACCTTCACCATGGAGCTTTGAAGATACTGCAGCAAATTTCTACTGGGCTTCCTAAGGGCACTCTTGTGCAGTCAGATCAGTGCAAGGGGTGTACCTTGGGAAAATTTGTGAAAGCCACCTTTCATGAGAAGGATAGTCGCGCCACGACAATCCTTGAGAGAATTCACACATACGTGTGTGGACCTTTCTCAGTAGCTTCGACAGCAAAGCACAAGTACTATGTGGTCTTTGTTGATGATTATTATCGGAAGTGCTGGATCTTCTTCATGCAGAAGAAGAGCGAGACATACTCAAATTTCTGTGAGTTCAAGGCGCTGGTTGAGAAGGAATCGGGGAAGCATGTGAAGGCTCTTAGGAGCGACAATGGTGGTGAATTCATCTTTGGCGAATTCAAAGAATTTTGCAGTGTAGAAGGGATTCGAAGAGAGCTCATAGCACCCCATAACCCACAGCAGAATGGGGTTGCTGAGCGGAAGAACAGAATGATCGTGGGTGCTGCACAGGCGATGTTGCATGATCAAGGCATACCCCTTCACTTGTGGGTGAAGGCATGCAATACTACAGTATATGTGCAGAACCGTTGTCCTCACAAGATACTTGGCATGAGTACACTGGAGGAGGCGTTTTCTGGCAAGAGGCCTGATATTTCCCAATTGAGGATTTTTGGTTCACTTGTCTACATGCATGTGACGAAGGATGCCAGGAAGAAGCTGGAGCCAACCGTAGAGGTTGGGATATTTGTGGGTGATTAGGAGATCAAGTCTCTTGTAGAAAAATGCTCAAAAATGAAGTTGCTCAGAATTGGTCTGAACCAGATTGACTGGAAAGAGCTCGCCAAAACGATCATGTAGCCACGAACGACACTCAAATCTATTGCCATATGGAGGAGATATTGCAGTTTGAATTTGCTCAATAACTTTCAATTTTGAAAGAAATTTTTTTAATATATGTGTTGGGATAATTTTATTTTTTTATTAAGGTTTAATAAATTAATTAAATTATATAGTTTTAATATTTTATATGGTTTTTTATTAAATCATATATTATATTATTAATTATATATTTTAATTAATTATTAAAAAAAAATTAATTAAACCTTATTAAAAAACTAAATATTAAAACCCATATATATTAAACCATACTCTATATTAAAACAAATTCTAAATTTTAAGAAAGGGTTAAAAACCCACATATCAAAGGAACCCAACGTGCAAAGTTAAATGTTTAATGGTGTGTTAAAGTGGCTACGTTACGGTCAAGCCACGTGGGTAACGTATGGTTTAAGTTTAAATGCATGTGGCCTTATAACGGGTTGTAAACCATGGAAAAACCAACCTTATGGATATGGTATACGTGGGGTTTAAATCACGTGGTGGAGTGGAGTTTTTAAGGAATCCACGGGCTTTAAGGCCTTCTAAACCAGCGGGAATTTCAATGCAGTTAAACATTTAATGTTAAGGATTCATAGCATGTGAACACGTCCAGGTGACATTTAATGAAACTGTTAGTGGCTCCTCTATTTTAGCGCTGTTTCCTCCATTTTTGGTGGGCCCTCCATCATTGGTGGAATTATCTGGCAGTCAGCCAGACTTAGCTGGAGAGAATCTAGGCAAACTTCAGTTAGCCATAACTTTGGCTAGGAAAGTCCTTTTTGGACGAATTTTTTTTTTATTATGGGGTAATTGATCATTCTGAAGCTGTTGGAAGTGTTTGCAGAGCCATCAAGGTGCTCTAATAGAGAATTTACCAGCGTTTTTGGTCGTGGAGCCACTAGGGCCTAAGGGAAGAAGAGTTGTTTTGGACTATCTTCATCCAATGGAGGTGTTTGTTTAGTCATTTTATACTGATTTGAGCCTTCTAAATCTTAATTTGTAGTTTATTTTTCCATTTGAGGCTTCTATACATTTGTATTTACATTTTTAGCATTTAATCAAAGAGGAAAAAGCCTAATTAGAGGCTTTTGGACCCAGCGGAGGTAGCCCAAGAGAGGGGTGAACCGCTTAAACAATTATTTGCTGTCATACTATATAATTTTGTTGCATATTTTCAGATTCTGCTCCTTTAAACTGTAAATCTTTATAAGCAATCTTTTCCCAAACAGGTTTAAACAGTGAACAAAACTTGTTAGTTCATCTTCAAACCATTACACTTCATTTGCAGAATATGTATACTTGTCTATTCACACATTAAAGTTGGATCAATGAATACTTTTCACTTAAAACAAATACTTTCATTGATCGGATCTCAGTGATTACATTTTATTTCTTTAGGCAGAGTCTGTAGAAGGGCTAGGTAGCCTCCGGATTCATCCTTTCTTTGAAAGGTGAAAGATCTGGTGAATGCCCCTACAGTCAATCTCTGTATGAGAAATACTTTGTTCTCACAATTTTAGATCAGTGGGGTACACTGATACGCCCCACAACTATCGTGTGTATTTTCCAGACAGTCGCAAGACTATTGTGCTACGGGATATCAAATTTCAGGAGGAGAAATCTATGCAGTGTTCACTTGAGAGGGAGCCATACTTGCATGCAGATGAGGAGCTATTAGTTCCTAAGGATGAGCTTCAAGATGTGGATGAGCCACAAGAGGAAGTTCATGGAGTGGAAGAGACCACTCATGCAGCGCCAACCATGAGAGGGTGCAAGCGCACTAAAGAAGATGAGCGACTGGCTCAAGATGCAGAGAAGGTTGTAGGACCACCTACAGCACAACGCAGACAGAGACAGTCACTAGACCGGTACACTGGATACATGGCTCTTGTGAGAAAATGTGTCGTGACAGAGCCATCCTCTTTCAAGGAAGTTGTGGAGGACCCCGCATGGGTAGATGCCATGGTGGAAGAGTATGATTCGATTGTCAAAAATAGTGCATGGGAGATTGTCCCAAGGCTGGAGGGGAAATCAGTGGTGGGTTCAAGATGGATCTACAAAGTGAAGCAGGCGGCTGACAGGAATGTGGAGAAGTACAGGGCAAGATTTTTTTCCCGAGGCTTCGCACAGATAGAGGGGATCGATTATGAGGAGACCTTTGCACCTGTCGCAAGGTATTCTTCCATACGGATGATCCTAGCTCTCTCAGCACAAATGGGGTGGCACATCCATCAGATGGATGTGAAGACTGTGTTCCTCAACAGAGTCATTGAGGAGGAGGTGTACATAGAGTAGCCCGAAGGTTTCGAGATCTTCAGCAGTGAGTCGCATGTCTGTAGACTCAAGAGAGCATTGTATGGGTTGAAGCAAGCACGTCGTGCTTGGTACACATGGATAGACAGTTATTTCACCGGACTTGGATTCTCCAAGAGTGAGGCGGATCCTAACCTGTACCAGATTGTGGTGGAGGGGAAGTTGCTGATCATTGTACTGTATGTAGATGATCTGATTTTGACAGGTGATGAGCTGTTGATACTTTCATGCAAGGAGGATCTTGCTAGAGAGTTTGAGATGAAGGACTTGGGCCTCCTTCATTATTTCCTGGGATTGGAAATTTGGCAGCGCAGTGATGGACTATTTGTTTCTTTGGGTAAGTATGCCCGGGAAATACTGGAGAAGTTCAACATGCATGGTTGCAAGCCTGTTGATACTCCTCTTCCTGGAGGTTGGAGGAAGGAGGATGCTACTTCGGCGGAGGTAGTGGATGCCACTTTTTATCGACAGTTGGTGGGGTCGCTTATGTATCTGGTCAATACACGACCCGATATATGCTATGCTGTTAACCAGCTTTCGCAAGTTATGGTTAAGCCTACCAAGCTCTTCTGGAAGGCAGGCAAGCATGTATTGCATTATCTTAGAGGCACATTGGGATATGGCTTGTGGTACAGACAGGAGGATGATTTGAAGCTTTGTGGCTTCACGGATGCAGATTGGGCAGGGAGACCAACGGACAGAAAGAGCACATCTAGAGGGATCTTCAGTATCGGGTCGACAGCATTTTCTTGGTACAGCAGGAAGCAGAGATCCGTGGCACTCAGTTCAGCAGAGGCTGAGTATATGGCAGCAAGCTTGGCTGCATGCGAGGCCATATGGATGAGGAAGATCCTGGTCGGATTGTTCGGGTCACACTTGGAGCCTATTGTGATTTATTGTGATAACCAGAGTTGCATTAAACTCTCAGCTAATCCAGTATTTCATGATAGATCCAAACACATCGACATCAGGTACCATCATATCAGAGATTGTGTGCAGTGGAGAATCATGTTACTTTCATACATTCCCACGGAGGATCAGGATGCTGATATCTTGACGAAGGCGCTCACCAGGAGAAAATTCGAATACCACAGAGGCAGGATAGGGGTTGCATATAATCCATATCTTGTTGAGAGGGAGTGTTGAAAATGCAACAAGATGATGGAGCTTAGTGAAAAGAAGTCGCCTTCACTAAGTGGGCCCACAGGCTATTTTTGGCGCAAAGTCTATTTTTAGACTATGTCTATTTTTAGACATATGGATCATGGTCTATGAGTTGCAGGATTATATTTATGGATGATTGGTCGAGTTGGTAAAAATAGATGGACCTCTATTTTTAGACATTGGGCAGAATCTATTTTTAGACTATCGGGCTAAAAATAGAACAGTCAAATATTATTAACCCTTCATAATATTTAGACTATAAATATTATCTTATCCTCTTGGAGCACTTCATTTTGATGGTTGGATGTGGCACATGCAGATGACATAAGGAAATACACTTTTCCTAAGGGTTAGTTGAGCTATTGCATGGTTGACTTCGGTTAGAACTCATGTGGCAGAGTTTGGTGGAGTTGTGTTCGGTTTAACTTAGTTGAACTAGTTGTATTTAGTCTATCTGACAAATACACTAGGGATGAGTGGTGTGAATTAATTATTAATTAATTCACTAATTATTAACTCATAGATCAACTAAAGAATACATCAGTTAACTGCAATGCATGGAAAATTCAGTGGAGACCAGTGTTAGAGGTGGGTGAAAGGGTGAGTCTACTATCAGTTGTGACTATAGCTGTGCATGAGATTTGCACACACATTGATTGAGATTTCCAATGAGGATTGCGGAGTACAAGCCAGGTGGATTCGAACTTGGATCTCATCATTATTCATCTTGGATTGCGCAGTAGAGGCAGGCAGACTTGTGGAGGAGATTTGAACCTGTGACTTGTTCATCTTCCGTGCTAGTTTGTGTGTAGCATGTGAGATAGTGCTGAGAGCTGTGAGAGCTTTGTGCTATGTATTGTTACATTTTCTCTATAATTATAATATACAGATAGTTGGGGGTTTTCATCTGTATGCTTTCCCCATTACATACTGTGTTATATGTGTGCTTGATTATGTTTTAATGTGCGCATGCAACTGCTTCTATTTCCGCATATTGATGATCAATTGTAGAAGAGGTTATGTATTATGCATGAAGCTTAAATAGTGTGTAATCAGGATAATCTCGGTGAATAATTCATCTATTATTCAAATTTCTACAGAGTCTCCCATGGTTCAATCAGATTTCATCAAACTAGATACAAGTGGCAAATCAAATAAATTGAAAACATCCAAAAAATTAAATTTTGAGGATGAAGTGTCAGAGTTTGTCTTTAAGCCTAGAAAACCCTTGACTAGGTAGTCTAAGAAATTTTTGCAGCCAGACATGGAGATAGACCAAACAGGAGGTGAGGATGCAAATTTTTTTGAGGAACCCATAAATATATCATCTCAAATACTTGAAGAAGACAGAAACAGATTTTTTAATACTCAGAGAGAAAAGAGTAGTTATGAAAAGGTTAAAGACAAACTCAGACCTGCAGACATTGAAATTGATAAATTGAAGAAGAAAGTGAGAATGCATGTTTTAGAAAGGTCAAACTTTGAGAGGTTTAAAGGTCTGTGGGAGTTGGAAAAGGTTTCAAACATTGAGTCAATCAGCAGTCAAGACCAATTCTTCATATCGACCGTCCCTGCGATCAGGGAAGAAAAGTTCATAAGGATGGTTAATAACAAACTAAGAGAAAATAATAGAAGGGTTAAAAGGCAGGTTGAAGACCTTGAGATATAGCTAGCAAAGCCTGAAGATCAACCACAACCAAAATGAGTGTAAATAGTAAGTGACATATCCTAACACATTTTTGAGGTTATGTGGAAATATTTCATTTTTGATGCAGTTCAGAGTTTGTTTTTGTTGATTATGAAATCCTATATATAACTAGAAGGATGACAGTAAAGTTTTGAAACTTTAAATTTTGGAAACAAGCTGTGAAAAGATAGACACAGTAGTTTCGTAGCGCGCTAGGAAACTGCTGTAGGATACAGTTTAATCAATTTTGCGAGGTTTCAAAGGGTGAAAGGGCATGTTTTTAAAACCTCGATGTTGTTGAAGAATGTATAAATATCATAAGTGAAGATCCAATGGAAAAAAAAGGAAAATTGAAGGTTTCAAATGAAGTTTTCAAAGGTGAAGTTCTGCGCTATGAAAACACTAGACAGTTTCGTAGCACAACAATGTTAACAATTTTTGGCACTTCTTCAAAGGTTCGGTTTGGGAAAAGCTGGAAGGACGAAGTCATAAGAGCTTAAGACTTTGCCACATGTTTTGAGCACAATTTGGTCAGCACTTGGTTTTAAGAAATATAAATGAAGCATTATAGCTATTTTGCAGGGAGCATGTTCCTATCTTTCATGACAAATAAGAGGCAAATCAATACAGTCGAACAAGAAGGAGATGAACATCATCAAGGTCGAAGTTTAGGAGGAGCAGTTGTCAGATAGAAGATTTAATATTTGGATAAGGTTGTTAATTTTTGTGGCCAGCAACAACCCCCCATTCTTATTTAGTATTATCACTAATACTAAATAACTGGGGACCCTTAGTCAAAAAATTTAAAAATTGATTAGTGCTTGTATTTCCTTTTTCAATGAAACTTACTATCATAAACTTAGGAGAATATTATTTGAAAATTTTAAAAAACTTAAGTTTTATGATAGGATAGAATAAAAATAATTCTTTCAGGAATATCACATCGCAAAAAGGTAATGAATACCTCCTTACAAGTGAATTCTAAGATTGTGAGATCACGATGCAAAACTACGCACTAAAAGAACATTCATCACATCGCATGCTTCAAATGTCATATCTTACGATGAAGAACCTCAAATCACCGATGTGCGATAACATATATCGCAAATCACGTTTCACAGAAAAATACATTAACGGATTTTTGTCATATATTATGTCTTGCGATTCTGCGATATTGCGATTTCGCGATGTTATGATATTGCGCTATTGTGACATTGCAATTCCACGAGATTGCGATCTGCGATATTACGATATCGCTGTTGGGAAAAATACTGAGAGGGGGGGGGGGTGAATCAGTATTTAGTGCTACCTGAAAGATTTTACTTTTTCTTGCTTTTAAACCCATACGCTACTTTACTGAACACAACTCGCGTATACACGCGGATATCATTAAGAAAAATTGCGTATATCCAGAGATCTAATTATGCATTTAATTCTTAACTTAGATCATTGCATCATTCATTCATCAGATGTTTAGTAAGCAGTAAACAGGTGCAGTAAGAGCAGAATAAATCATCACACATAAGCAACACACATGAACACTAGGATTTAAGGTGGAAACCCAATTTGGGAGAAAACCACCGTTGTTGTCGTCTCAGTCTTCAATATTTATTATATAAAGAAAACTTCTTACAACCATGTACTGGCGCAGACTCATACCAGCACGCAGGCACCCACCTGCAGAAGGCTACAACCTTCTCTTGTTTACCAGCCTCTCCTGGAAGGGAGCTACAACCCCCTGCTCTCATTTACCAGCTATCACTGGAAGGGAGCTACAACCCCCTGACTGAAGGCTTCGACCCTCAGCACCACTGCAGACCACATTTCATCAATTTTCATACTGGATCAAACAGCTTCAACACAACCCTTCACTTATCAGCAAACATACTTTGCCCAATACTTCAAATAGAATAGTGAGACCACTGTAACCAAAATATCAGAGATAACCTAGACTTCAGAATAGATATGCAGATGTAAACTTAACCCTGAACATTCATTGAATCAAATATCATACGCTACTTTTCTTTACTGAAGCCGCGTACATACGCGCTTTCCTGCACACCAACCCGCGTATACTTATGTATATTTTATTCTTCAGAAAACCCTATACGTGCCTTTCATTAATAGAGACCGCGTATACATGCGCTTTTGCAGAGACCAACTAGCGTATAGATCTGTAAATGGAAAACTTTACAAAACAGATCAGATCTATAAACTTACCCAGATTTCTTCATTATCTTCAACAGACTTTGCGCGAGATCTTCACCATTTCTTCTGCTGCAGATCATCCTAGAGATTTATCATCATCATCAGATCTAAATATCTTGAACCATCCTCAGATCCATGGGTGCATCATAGATTCAGATCTATCAATTAAGAACAGAGTTCATTCATGCAGATAATCCTTAGATATATTTATTCATCAACAACCCTTACTCATGCACGCCCTTGCACAATGATCTTCTTCTCCTTATATCGATTTAGCCTTTTTCAATACCATGAGTCAAAAACACACAACTTCTGATGGTATTCCTAGACGGGATCAAATAGATAATCCAACGCTCAATACAATGGGCCAATACCATGGTAATGCCCCTAGGTATCATAGTTTTTAGAGCGCAAAAGGCATACACGATTTTGAGCGTGCGTATCCGTGTGTATACGCAACTTCGCCTATAAAAAAAACTGCGTATATGCTAACCCTGAATGTATACGCGGGTTCCCTTCACAAAATTAGAGTACATACGTGGGTTGCCTTCACAAAAGTAGCGTATACATTGTGACATATTATATTTATCATTTTTCTGGCAATTACTGGAATTTTTTTCTCTGTCACATCTGAACTGATTTGTAGATACATCATTCTTACATCTTTAGCACATAGATTTCTTATCATAGGCAACTCATCAAGTAGGTTTCCATCAAGGACAACACATTGCATCATATTGCCAACAATATCCCCCTTTGGACTTGATGGAAACCATGATGGTGTTTGATCACCATAACAGATAGATACATTGAATATAACCATTATGCAACCACCATGATACTCTCCCCCTATTCAAACACCATAAACACCATGATACTCTCCCCTTTTGACATCAAGGGCAAAGGGCAGATCAAAACCAAAACAAGGTTTTTCTTCTCATGTAGAAAGAAGAGCTCTGTAGATCTGATGTGCACTGAAGTTACCATGCTCCCCCTGAGTTCATGCTGAATCTTCAAACATATTTTTCAATGAATTACATGACTCTATGACCTTTCCTATCACCAAGGACTCATACTTTCATCAAAGATCCAACCAAGTGGATTTACATATATGACTCAAGTACCCAACCAAGTGGGTTTACACATTTTATCAAGTCCTTACATTACAATTTTACATTATAGGTCTCAACATGACCTTTTCATCAAATTACAACAATGACCTTTTGTAACAAATACCAAAAAGACCTCAAGAGAGAGATCATATTTCAGAACCATCATAATGCCAACAATGCATAATTCTCAACAAGGCTAATGTTCCTCTTGAACCTGTACACCTGTTCTTGAGCCATTTCACTCCTTCATCTCCCCCTTAGCTTGTACATCCTGAACAATTTCAACATCAAATCATCAAGGCATCTGCATCAAATATCATAAACAGAAATATGAGAGTTGAAACATCACCAGAGATACCCAATAGCACCATAGCTGTGCTAAAGAATGCTGACCCAGAAGAATTTGTCAGCAACCACCCATATGCGGTTTTATGTGTACAAACTCGCGTATATACACGACTGTATTTCAGGAAACCCGCGTATCCAATTTAATCTTCTGAATTTAAGAAGATATGATATTCTACATGGCAGAGACTACTCCCAGCTTGTGTCTGAGATATTCGAACGCTTCCTAGGGCATAGGTTTGGTAAATATATCAGCAACTTGTTCTTTGGAGGGAACATACTCCAAATTCACCTTTTGTTCAAGCACTTGTTCACATAAGAAGTGATACTTGATGGGAATGTGCTTGGTCTTGGAATGCATAACAAGATTCTTTGAGATACTGATGGCACTTGTATTATCACACATAATGGAGATAGGAGGTGAACATTTGATTTGAAAGTCTTGTAAGGTTTGCATCATCCAAAGAAGTTGAGTGCAACATGATGCGATAGCCACACATTCTGCTTCTGCTATAGATAAGGCAATAGAGTTTTGATTCTTGCTGAACCAAGATACCAACCGGGGCCCCATATAGAATGCGCCACCACTAGTTCTTTTCCGATCATCAATATTTCCAGCCCAATCTGCATCAGTGTAAGCATGAAGTGTGAGATCAGCATTCTTTGGATACCATAGTCCAAATTCTTGAGTTCCTTGTAGATATTTGAATATTATTTTGACAGCCTGAAGGTTAGAATCTTTTGGATTAGCTTGGAATCGTCCAACAATCCCAACTGCATGCATAATGTCTGGTCTAGTCCCAGTGAGATAAAGTAGACTTCCTATCATAGATCTATATTCTGGTTGATTCACCGTGGGAGAATCATCATGAGAACTGAGATTACATCCGGTTATCATTGGTGTACTTACAGGTTTTCACTCTTCCATGCCATACTTCTTCAGAATTTTCTTAAGGTATTTTTCTTGTGATAAGAATATGCCATCTGTAGTTTGATGCACTTGCAAGCTAAGAAAGAATGTTAGTTCCCCAAGTAAAGACATTTCAAATTCTTGATGCATAGCTGAAGCAAATTTCTGACTCATAGATTCTTCATTGCTTCCAAAAATGATATCATCAACATATACAACCACAATCAATATTTTTTCATTTTCAGTTTTTGTGTATAAGTTGCTATCAGCAAACCCCTTTGAAAATTCTTGTTGATGAAGATATTTGTCAAGACGATAATACCATGCCCTTGGAGCTTGTTTGAGACCATATAGAGCCTTTTTAAGTCTACAAACAAGATTTTTATCATTACCCAAAATGAATCCTTCTGGTTGTTCTATATAAACTTCTTCTTTTATATCACCATTGAGAAAGGCAGATTTAACATCCATTTGATAAACTTTGAGTTGTTGGAAGCTTGAAAAAGCAAGAAACATTCCTATGGCTTCAAGTCTAGCTACAGGAGCAAAATTTTCTTCAAAGTCTATACCTTCTTGTTGAGCATACCCCTTGCAAACAAGTCTAGCTTTATTTCTTATAACATCCCCATTCTCATTTAACTTGTTTTTGAATATCCATTTAGTTCCAATGAAATTTTTGTCATGAGGTCTTGGTACTAATTCCCAAGTGTGATTCTTTTCAATTTGATCAAGCTCTTCATTCATGGCTTGAATCCAAAATTCATCTTTTTCAGCTTGATTGAAATTGTGTGGTTCAATAGCGGATAGAAATGCCAGATAGCTAGAAGATCCCACAAGAGTCCTTCTTGTTTGTACACCTGATCCCTTATCTCCCAAAATTTGAGATTCTGGATTATTCTTTTAAACATATCTGGATGGAGCTTTTTCAGATAAATCATCTTCGGGTTATTCATTGGGCTCACTGTTTATATCATTGCTATTTGATGTAGAAGGACATATGTCACCATCGTCTTCATTTGTTGTTTGTTTTTCTTCTTTTGGGGCTGCAGGAGACTCATCAATAACAACATCAATACATTCAACAATTTTCCGAAGTCTTTTATTGTAACATTTATATGCTCTACTCCTAGAGGAGTAACCAAGAAGTATTCCTTCATCTGCTCTGGATTCAAACTTGCCAAGTTTTTCATCATTATTTTTGATAAAACATCTGCTTCCAAAAACTCTAAAATGCTTCACAGTGGGAGGATTACCATACCAGAGTTCATAGGGAGTTTTATCACTATTTACTCGAACATGTGCCTTGTTAAGAATATTTACCGCTGTATGTGCTGCTTCTCCCCAAAAAGTGTCAGGTGTTCCGGAATCATCAAGCATAGCTCTAGCCATTTGTTGAACTGTTCTATTCATTCTTTCTGCTACGCCATTTTGTTGTGGAGTGCCAGCTACAGAAAACTGTCTTTTTATGCCATGTTGTTCACAAAATTCAAGAAATTCATTTGATGTATATTCTCCTCCTCGATAATATCTAAGACACTTGATTTTCAGATCTAATTAATTTTCAACTAGTGCTTTGAAGGTCTGAACTTTCTCAAATGCTTCATCTTTGTGTTTAAGCAACCCAATCCAACACATTCTAGAGAAATCATCAATAAATAAAATATAATATTGTTCACCACGTGGTGAATTTTTCCTCACAGGTCCACATATGTCAGTATGAATAAGTTCAAGAGGCTTACTTGATGATCCTTCCTTGGCATTAAACTATACTCTGGTTTGCTTACCAAACTGGCAAGATTTGCATACGATATTTTCGGGTGGAGTAATATTGGGAAGATCACGAACTGCTTTAACTCTGCTTGATTTGTTGATCTGAGAGAAGCTCAGATGCCCCAACCTTCTACGTCATAGCCATTTTTCTGAAGATTTACTCAAGTAACATTTATCTTTGTAGTTTTTCAATACATACAGATTGCTTGGAGTTCTTTTTCCTTTTATAATTGTTTTACCTATATCAAGATCACATACCACACATTATTTTGCACTAAAGACAACTTCAGTTCCTTGATCACACATTTGACTTACACTTAACAGGTTATGCTTTAATCCATCCACATACATGACATCATTAGCTTTCACCTTCTCTTTTAGAAACACAAACCCTTTTCCCTTAATTACAGCAGGAGTATCATTTCCAAATGTAACCTTTTTTTCTTTTTCTAGAGCACTATATGCAAGAAGTTTGTTTTTGTCACCTATCATGTGCCTTGAGCATCCACTATCAATGTACCATTGATTTTCTTCACCTTCTGCAAATAACACTATGCCACAATTTTCAACCTGTAATTCCTTATTTTTCCATACTTTGGAGCTTGAAGGAACATGCTCTTTTGGCTGAACTTTGCTTCTGCATTCAAATTCTTCATGGCCAAAGTTATTCCAATAAGCACATTCAACTTCATTTAGAAGAGGAGAAAAGTTGTTATAGATATTCTTCTTTGTTTCAATATCAATCCTTTTCTTTCTTGCTTCTCTTGTCATGATGGTTTTATATGCAACACACTGAACAACTTTATGACCAAAATTGTGACATGAGAAACATTTTCCATTGAAGAAGAAATTTCTGCGATCATGAAATCTTCTACTTGAATTTACTTGTTGATTGGTGTTTCCTTGAAAGATATTCCTTTTAGTGATGTTTGAATTGAGATGATCATGCTTTACCTGTAAATATTATTTATTCCCTTGCTGAGTTGCAGAATGTTGTAAACCAGTTGTAGCTGCTTTTAGATAATTTGATGCCAAAGCCTGAGAATATTCTCCTATATATCCAAGACCTGTCTTTATGAGAGGAGAACATTGTACCTTAATAATCTCATCTAAGGTTTCAGATCCTTTAGCAAATCTAAGATTCAGAGTCTTTACTTTCTCAACTTCTTTTCTTAGACTTACTACCTCACACTCCAAATTCTCATTGCGTTTCTCCTTTTCTTCAAGCTGATTTTCCAGAGTCTCTATGGTTATTTTACTTTCTTCTAAGCGTATTTTACCTTCTTCTAAGCGTATTTTGAGTTGATTGTTCTCTTCAAGAAAATAATTGTCCTCTAGAGAATCCACAAAAGTATCATTTTCTTCTCTAGATTATTTTTCAAATGCCATGAGAAGTCTAAGATCTTGTTCACATTCTTCCTCACTATGAGATAACCCATCACTGTCTTCATGAGTGTAGTAACTTTTTCTAGTGCTAAACTGATTCTTATTCCTTCTCGCTACTTCCTTCCCTTTTACAGATCTTTCTTTATGAGGACACTTAGCAGCATAATGACCAACTCTTCCACAATCAAAATATTTGAAAGGAAGCTTACCTCTGAACCGTCCTGTGCCAAGTTGAAGTTTCTTTACAAAATTTGCCTCATCTTCTTCTGAGATATATCTCGATCCTTCTGCTTCTTGTACTTCTTTCCCTTTTGTAGAAGATCTAAAGATGGCTTCTTTGACTTCAGATGGTCCTCCTCTTCTCATTTCATATGCAGTTAGTATGCCATGAAGTTGCACCACAGTAAGATTTTGAAGATCCTGTTTTCTTCAAGAGCAGAAACTTCTGACTCAAATTTTGCCATTAGAGATCTTAAAATTTTCTCAACCAAAGTAGATTCGGTTATTGTTTCTCCCAGATTTCTCATACGATTTACAACATCATCAAGACGTAAAAATAAACTGGAAATACTCTCATCACTATGCATCTTCAAATTTTCATATTCAATTCTGAGAATTTGGAGTTTTGCACTTTTTACCTTTGCATCACCTTCATAACTTAGAATGATTTTGTCCCATATTTCCTTTGATGTATTCAGTTGCATGAATTTGAAAAATTCAGATTCAGTTAGACTTCCCATTAGAGCATTAACTGCCTTTTCATTTGATTCATAATTCTTATTTTTCGTCAGATCTATTGGTACTGCGACTGGATATTTATATCCTCCTTCAACAATGGCCCATACATATACTCCCAGAGACTGAAGATAGGATCTCATCCTTGTTTTCTAGAAGATTAAATTGTTTCCGTTAAAGAGCGGAGGCCTGATAGATGCTATTCCTTCTTGATTGCTCATCTTGCTTGATCTTCCTTCTAGCGGCTAAGCTTTTTCAGAAGGACCTGCTCTGATACCAATTGTTGAGAAAAATACTGAGAGGGGGGGGGGGGTCAATCAATATTTAGTGCTGCCTGAAAGATTTTACTTTTTCTTGATTTTAAACCCATACGCTACTTTACTAAACACAACTCGCGTATACACGCGGATATCATTAAGAAAACTTGTGTATGTCCAAAGATCTAACTATGCATTTAATTCTTAACTTAGATCATTGCATCATTCATTCATCAGATGTTTAGTAAGCAGTAAACAGGTGCAGTAAGAACAGAATAAATAATCACACATAAGCAACACACATGAACACCAGGATTTAAGGTGGAAACCCAATTTGGGAGAAAAACACCGCTTCCGTCGTCTCAGTCTTCAATATTTATTATATAAAGAAAAATTCTTACAACCATGTACTGGCACAGACTCATACCAGCATGCAGGCACCCACCTGCAGAAGGCTACAACCTTCTCTTTTTTACCAGCCTCTCCTGAAAGGGAGCTACAACCCCCTGGTCTCGTTTACCAGCTATCACTGGAAGGGAACTACAACCCCCTGACTGAAGGCTTCGACCCTCAGCACCACTGCAGACCACATTTCATCAATTTTCATACTGGATCAAATAGCTTCAACACAACCCTTCACTTATCAACAAACATACTTTGCCCAATACTTCAAATAGAACAGTAAGACCACTGTAACCAAAATATCAGAGATAACCCAGACTTCAGAATAGATATGCAGATGTAAACTCAACCCTGAACATTCATTGAATCAAATATCATACACTACTTTTCTTTACTGAAACCACGTACATACACGCTTTCCTGCACACCAACCTGCGTATACTTCTGTATATTTTATTCTTCAGAAAACCCTATACGCGCCTTTCATTAATAGAGACCGCGTATACACGTGCTTTTGTAGAGACCAACTAGCGTATAGATCTGTAAATGGAAAACTTTACAAAACAGATCAGATCTATAAAATTACCCAGATTTATTCATGATCTTCAGCAAACTTTGCGCCAGATCTTCACCATTTCTTCTGTTGCAGATCATCCTAGAGATTTATCATCATCATCAGATCTAGAGATCTTGAACCATCCTCAGATCCATGGGTGCATCATAGATTCAAATCTATCAATTAAGAACAGATTTCATTCATGCAGATAATCCTTAGAGATATTTATTCATCAACAACCCTTACTCATGCACGCCCTTGCACAATGATCTTCTTCTCCTTATATAGATTTAGCCTTTATCAATACCATGAGTCAAAACCACACAAATTCAATTGGTAGTCCTAGACGGGATCAAATAGATAATCCAGTGCTCAATAAAGTGGGCCAATACCATGGTAATGCCCCTAGGTATCATATTTTTTAGAGCGCAAAAGGCATACGTGATTTTGAGCGTGCGTATCCGCGTGTATACGCAACTTCGCCTATAAAAAAAACTTCGTATATGCTAACCCTGAATGTATACGCGGGTTCCCTTCACAAAAGTAGAGTATATACGCGAGTTGCCTTCACAAAAGTAGCATACACATTGTGACATATTATGTTTATCATTTTTCTGGCACTTACTGGAATTGTTTTCTCTATCACATCTGAACTGATCTGTAGATACATCATTCTTACATCTTTAGCACATAGATTGCTTATCATAGGCAACTCATCAAGTAGGTTTCCATCAAGGCCAACTTCATCAAGTAGGTTTCCATCAAGGACAACACATTGCATCATATTTCCAACAACAGTGATTTCGGAATGTTACGATATTGCGCTATTGTGATATTGCAATTCCACGAGATTGCGATCTGTGATATTGCGATTTTGTGATATTGCAGAGAAAATCACAAATCGTCTTATTGCAGATATTTTAAGGCTCATTATACGAAAAAATATTTCCATAAATCGAGACCTGGTTATGTGCTTTAATGTTAATCAATGAGTTCGTTGTCAATCATTAATGCAATATGGTTTCATTCTGATCGAAGAGATATTTCACGTAAGGTGGTATATTTTATACATCTTCAGCATTTAAAACCTTCCTGTCACCTTTTTCCTATAATTATTCTCACTTAATTCGTAAACTGCAAGAGCGAAGAACAAAGAACTATACAAAGCAGTATTCAGGGTATTATGGGAAAGAAAAACAAGGCTCTGAGTTCTAAAGATAAAGAAATGACGCCCTTGTATACAAACACTGTCTGTAACAAAGACGCTGGTATTACTACATGGGAAGGCATGTATAATATACTTGAGGAAGAGAACCCCAGAGTAATAGAGGTTACAGCTACTGCAGGTTCACATGGGTCTTATGATGCATCCATTACAGAGCTAGCTTGTTCATTCTTGCACTGGATAGCAGCGAGACCTAAAATTCTTCCATACACAGATATGGTTAAATGGGTACTGGACAACACTGATATTATGAACAGACAGTTTAAGACTCAGGGTCAAGAGCTCATTGGCTCATTTACTCCACAAGATTTGAGACTCATGTATCATTTGCCGAAGCCACAGGCGACTTATAACAAACAATTCATGGAGAATTTTTCCAAAGAAAATGAAAAACTAGCAGAATGCACCAAGGATTGGTCAAGGAGAGACGAACCACTAAATAAGGATAAAAAAGGTATGTATAGTACTGGTTCTCTCACTTCTCTATATTTCTTTGCTGCTGCTATGCTTTGTAGGATTTTTGGAAAGCCAGACATTAATAAGTTTTCATCTGAATGGCTACCATTATTGAATGTTGTTGTTAATGCTACTATTGTGGATTGGGCTAAGATATTATCTGACAACTTAGCCACGACTATTTTGAATTACCGGTCTAAAAGAACTGTTTCTCAGAGAATTTATCCCCCTTTTTACTTATCTGATTATGTAATGGATTCAATCTGTTACATTTCCAAGTTTCCTTTAATGGGTTGGAAATGGACAACTCAAGATCCCCTACCCATTCATGTTTATCACAAATAATTGTGGGATTCAAAGTTCATTCCCTATTTTTACAAGATTTGCCATGGAATCATGTTGCCCCTGTAAAAATGTTATATGATAAAGACGCTCCAAGGTTTTCTCCTGAAGCAGAGGTAGACATACTTCCTGTTGCGAGATGGTTTGGAGAAGAATTTTTTACATATGTTAGGGTATTTGGAAGTTTTGCTTCCCCTCATGTTTTACCTTTGTATGTTCCTGATAAACTCATGGCACAAGAAATTGCTTATCAAACCTGCGGAGAAGGAGGTTTGACTAAAGATTTGAAGGACAAAAAGAAGGCTATCTGGCCACAATTTCTTGTGGCTTGTGGAGCCTTTTCACTATTTGATGTTGGCCATGCATTCAAATAATTAAATAAAATTACATGTTTATGTTTGTTCAAGTTTCCAAGAAGACCGTACGACCCCTATGTTGGAAATATGATGCAAAATGTTGTCCTTGATGGCAACCCACTGAATGAAGATGAAGACATGTGACAGTTGACATGTGTTGTCCTTGATGGCAATACACCTGATGAAGTTATGCTTGACTTGATGGACTTGGTAAACGATGTAAATCTGATGTGATATGATGTTAGTTAGCAATATTATGCTAAGTGTTGTCATTGAATGGCAACTCTCTTGATGAAGAAGATGGCAACTTACTTGATGAAGTTGTGATTGATAGAATATGTTTCTGATGAAGAAAATGTGATGTTTCTATACTGTGTACAGAAGGCAATGAAGAAAGGAATTTAGAATGTGCTCAAAATATGATGAAAAGAGTATGTCTCTTTGTATACGCGGATTGGCCTAGGGGAAGTCGCGTATGCACGCGGAAAATAACGTGCCAAGTCGCGTATGGGCAAAAGTGCTCAAAAAGTGCAAAACCAAGGGTAACCACCATGGTATTGACCCATTGTATTGGGTAATGATCCGCCTAATTGACCCCGTCTAGGTAGTTTTTGGGCTTATGGTATTGCTTTGGCCCATGGTATTGAAAAAGGGGGCTCATGGTATTGAAAAGGGTAAACCTATATAAGGAGAAGAAATTCATTGTGCAAATGATGAGAGTGGGTGCAAGATGTCTAAGCTTGAATGAATACTTCTCTCTGAAGTATATCTGAATGGAAAGGGTTACACTTGAATGATAAATCTGAATGTATGATGCACCAATGATGAAGAAGGGGATCTAGATCTGAATTGCTCTTGTATTTGCTAGATCTGATTATGGAAGGCTTAGATCTGTGATGAGGCGAGCATCTAGGCGAACATCTGTCTGAAGCAAAAGGGTAGATCTGAACTGAATATCTGATCTGATGAAGTATGTTGCTCTGTAATGATTGAAGATCTATACGCTACTTCTCCGTGGAGGAAGCGCGTATATACGCAGCTTCAGCGAAGAGAAAGCGCGTATGCGCAATAAAATATACACTGTGGTATACGCTGGTTTGTGTGGACGGAAGCGCGTATATACGCGACATCAGTGAAGTAAAAACGCGTATGCAAACTAGGGTTTGCTGAAGCAAGGGGTATGAAATATCTGATCTGTTCTGCTGTGTTTCTGCTATCTGATCTGTATTGATATGTATCTGTTGGTGATATATGGTTGTGCTTAAAAGTATGGAAAGGGTCCAGTATGAAAATATGATGAAATGTGGCCTGCAAGTGGTGTTCTATTGAAGTTGTTGGATCCAGTGTGAAAATTGATGAAACGTGGTCCAAGGTGGTGCTGAGGGTTGTAGCCTTCAGTCAGGGGGTCGTAGCTCCCTTCCAGGTGAGGCTGGTAAACGAGATCGTGGGGTCGTAGCTCCCTTCCAGGAGAGGCTGGTAAACGAGTCAGGGGGTTGGAGCTCCCTTCCAGGAGAGGCTGGTAAACGAGCGCAGGTGGGTGCCTGCGTGCTGGTCAAGTCTGCGCCCGCACATATGTTGTAAGATGTTTTCTCTATAATAAAATATTGAAGGCTGAGCAACTGCAGCGGTGGTTTTCTCCCGACTTGGGTTTCCACCTAAAAATCCCGGTGTTCATGTGTGATGCTTTGTGTGATGATTTATTCTGTTCTTACTGCACATGTTTACTGCTTATTGAATATCTGATGAATAAATGAAGGAATGATTTAAGTGAAGAATTAATGACATAAATAGATATCTGTGTATACGCAAGTTTCGTAAAGGGTATCCGCGTATATACGCAAGTCTGGTTCAGGAAAGTAGCGTATGCGTTTTAGAAGCAAGAAAAAGTGAAAGTTTTGTATATGCAGTAAATACTGATTCACCCCCCCCTCTCAGTATTTTTCCCAACAATTGGTATCAGAGCTTGGTCCTTCTGCAGAAGCTTGATCGCTTGAAGGAGATCCGTTGCAATGGGAAGTCAAGAAGGAGTGATGTCTATAAAGCCACCTCTATTCATGGAAGCAATATGATTTTATGGAAGGTACGAACAAAAGCATATCTGCAAAGTCTTGGTGCAGATGTATGGGCAATCGTGCAAGAAGGTTATCAATACCCGGCAAATATTCCTACTGATGCAGCTGAAAGAAAGAAGTATGAAATCAATGCCAAAGCAGTGAATGTCTTATTGGGAAGCATGTCTCAATCAGAATTTGCTAAAGTGATGCAGCTACATTCAGCAAAAGAAATATGGGACAAAATCATTCTAAGCTATGAAGGAGACACAAAGGTAAAAAGTGCAAAACTCCAAACTCTTAGAATTGAATATAAAAATTTGAAGATGCATAGTGATGAGAGTGTTGCCAGTTTCTTTCTTCGTCTGGATGATATTGTAAATCGAATGAGAAATTTGGGTGAAACCATAACTGATACTACTCTGGTGGAAAAGGTCTTAAGATCATTGACTTCAAAATTTGACTCTAAAGTTTCAGCTATTGAAGAAAGGCAAGATTTGCAAACTCTTACTATTGTTCAATTACATGGTACTCTGACTGCTTTGAAATGAGACAAGGAGGCCCTTCTCAAGTAAGAGAAGCTGCTTTTAAGGCATCTACAAAAGGAAAGGAAAAGGAAGTTGTCAAAGAATCCAGCTATATATCCGATGAAGAAGAAGCGAATTTCGTGAGAAAGCTCCAACTAGGCACTGGAAGATTCAAAGGTAAGCTTCCCTTCAAATGTTTTGAGTGTGGAAAAGTTGGTCATTATGCTGCTAAATGTCCTTATAGAGAAAATCATGGTAAAGGGAAACAATTTGAAAAGAGAAAGAGTTATTATGCAAAAGAAGATGATGATGGAGTGTCCAGTGAAGATGAAGAAGATTCTGACCAAGATCTGAAAGTGCTCATGGCTAAGAAGCAAAAGAAGAAGGTTACTCAAGGAAAGGAGATACCTCAGAAATCATGTATAGCAAAAATTGAAGAAGATGAAACAGATTCCGACGAAGATCTACAAGCACTCATGGCAAAGAAGAAAAAGGAGAAGGCCACGTATAATACTCTTCTTTGTGCAAACAATAGTAAAGATAGTGAAAGTAAAGTTGTGGATCTAGAAGAAGCTCTCAAGATTAAAGTTGAAGAACTGCAAAGTTCATATAATAATCAAGAAACTATCTACAAAGAGATGATCTCAGAAATGGAAAAACAAATAGAAATGCTGAATGGACAGGTGGAAAAATATCAAAGGTTTCATACTTATGCATCTAATCGAATGACAAGACTTGAAGCAGCATTCCAAAAAATCAAGCAAGAAGAATGAAGGACTTGAAGCCGCAATCATCTCTCTACAAGCAGATCTTGAAGCATCAAGTAAGAAGAATGAGGAACCTCTACAACTATTTGAAAAGGAAGGCCTTGAAGCAAAAATCATCTCTCTCAAAGAAGATCTGGAAAAATCCAATAAGAAGAATGAAGAGCTGCAACAAACATGTGAAGAAAACGAAAATTGGTTGAAAGAAGAGATTCTAAATCTGAAGGATCAAGTAGAAGATGGAAGAAGGAAAGAAGAAAGCATGACAAAGCAATGTCAAGCCTTGGAGGTTGAGGTAAATATTCTCAAAGGTAAATTAGAAGAAAAGGTAAAACTTTTGAGGTTTCATGATAGTACTAATATTTTGGACAATATTCTAAGTAATCAAAGGTCTCCTGCTATCAAACTTGGTCTTGGTGTCCATGAAACTGTTAAAGGAGAATCTAGCTCACAAGGAGGTGCTAAAGAATCAAAGGACATCAATGCAAAATCTGAAGTGTTGAAAGAGTCAAAATATCAACCAACAATCATGAATTCTCAAAGGAATTCATTCAAAAACATTGAATGTTTTAAATGTCATAACTATGGGCATGTTGCAGCAAATTGCAGAAGCAGATCATTTCAGCCTCAAGTCAACAGTTCCTACATAGAAAGGCATCCGGGGTTTCTTCAAGGGATATTGTTTTTCATGTAACAAGTATGGACAAAGCACCGATTGTAAAAGGAGGAAGAATAGAACACCATTATGATTCTTATGTTTATTTCTCTCCGGCCACATGAGATGTTATGCTTCGTAACAAGTATGGACATGTAGAAAAAGAATGCAAGATGAACAGATTCCGGGAAAGTGGACAATTTTCAAAGACACATTGGAAAGCTCAAGCAAATTTGGAAAAAGAAGGAGGAATCACCGTAAACATAGGGAATTAATTCCACCGTTACCATCCATCAAGCGATTTCTCCACGATTGACCAGGAGAACGACATCTTGATCTATTAGATTTAGTACTGTATCGTCAACAGGGAGCAATGGTGATGTCTCTCATAAATGGATTTGATTATTTTGGTTAGATGTATTTCTGACAGTGCATCTGGTGTGAAGAAAAGACAGGAACAGAAGGTAAATTTGCAGAAGGAGATGAAGGTGTGAAATGTTCTATATTACACTTTTCATACGCGAGTTATATTCACAAAAGTCGCGTATACACGCGAGTTTCAGCTGACACATCCGCGTATGCATTGATGATAAGGAAATTTATCTGATAGCTGAAGATCGGGAGCAGAGGTCCAGGGGGAGCATCATCTGACTGCCGATGATTGCACTATTAGCATTATTCTCGTTATGAAATGATACATGGGTTCTTGTGTTGAACATTATGGATGAATGAAGCTGGTGTTTAAGGATGAAGAGCATTCATGTTGTTGAGATGAAAGTCTTATAACTCAGAGATGAGGACAGATCATGCAGAGATTGTTGCTGATGACTTGCTGTTGAAGGTGCTTCAGATTGCATGCTAAGGAAGAGCATTGGTTTAGGGGGAGCAGCAGGTTGAATACTAATGATTGCATTGTTGGCAATATGACTGCTTGTTCTTTGGTTTTTGTGATACTCATGCTCAAATGATGATGATTTGGTACATTGTTTATTATGATGAGATTTTGAGCCCTGGTTGTCCTTTGTACTTACACATGGTTGAGTTGGATGTCATTTGATTCAGAAATAAATCATGCAGAATGTGCTACTATGGTTGAGAGATCTTTTGCCTTCATATGTTACTTCATGTTAAATCTTGAAGATCATGGTGATGTTGGACCACATGGATGATTGCTTGACACCTATGTGAAGATGTTGTTCTGATATGAGAATCTTTCTTGGAAAGATTGTATTGATGTTGCAAAGAATCTGAAGGCTTAGTTACTATTGTGCTGATGCTACAACCGTTGGATGACGCTTGAAGACACAACTACACTATTCTATCTATCTGTAGTCCAGGGAAGCATTCAAATGTCTCAGAAAGAAGCTGAACACTGTATTTTCCTTACAAAGAATCAGATCTGGTTGAAATTTAGAAGATGTCTTGGGATGCGTGGGTTTCCTGAAACACAGTCGCGTATATACGCGAGTTCCTGCACAGAAAACCGCGTATGGTTGGTTGCTGACAATTTTTGGTTGGTTCAGCTCTCTTCAGCGCAGCTGCAATGATGTTTGGTATCTCTGATACTGTTTGGTATCTCTGGTGGTGTTCCAGTTCTCATAATTTTGTTTCTAATGTTTTGATGAAGATGCCTTGATGATTTGTTGGTGGAAGTTTTCAGGATGCACAAACTAAGGGGGAGCCTTAGTCATTTTGAAAGGTTGCTTGGTTGCACAGATTCAGGGGGAGCATTAGCTTTGCTGAGTATAATGCATTGTTGGCATTGTGGTGATTCTAATTTATAATCTCTCTTGAGGTCTTCCGGTGTTGGTCTTAAAGTCATATTTGTAATTTGATGAAAAGGTCTTGTTAAGACCCATGATGTAAAATTGTAATATTCAGTCATGTAAGGACTTGTCAAATTTGTAAACCCACTTGGTTGGGTAGCTGAGTCAAATGTGTAAACCCACTTGGTTGGGTACTTGAGTCTCATATGTAAATCCACTTGGTTGGATATTTGTTGTAAGTATGAGTCATTGGTGATAGGACAGTCTTTGAGTCATGTACTTTATTGAAAAATATGTTTGAAGATTCAGCATGAACTCAGGGGGAGCTTGGCCACTTCAGCACATATCAGATCTGCAGAATGTTTCTTCCACATGAGGAGAAAAGGGGGAGAATGTTGGTTTTTTATCCGCCCTTTGCCCTTGATGTCAAAGGGGGAGAGTGACATGGTGTTTGAATAAAGAGAAGATAATGATGTGACATATTTGGGAGAGTGACATGATATCTATCTGCTGTGGTAACCAAACACCATCATGGTTTCCATCAAGTCCAAAGGGGGAGATTGTTGGAAATATGATGCAAAATGTTGTCCTTGATGGCAACCCACTGAATGAAGATGAAGACATGTGACAGTTGACATGTGTTGTCCTTGATGGCAATACACCTGATGAAGTTATGCTTGACTTGATGGACTTGGTAAACGATGTAAATCTGATGTGATATGATGTTAGTTAGCAATATGATGCTAAGTGTTGTCATTGAATGGCAACTCTCTTGATGAAGAAGATGGAAACTTACTTGATGAAGTTGTGATTGATAGAATATGTTTCTGATGAAGAAAATGTGATGTTTCTACAGTGTGTACAGAAGGCAATGAAGAAAGGAATTTAGAATGTGCTCAAAATATGATGAAAAGAGTATGTCTCTTTGTATACGCGGATTGGCCTAAGGAAAGTCGCGTATGCACGCGGAAAATAACGTGCCAAGTCGCGTATGGGCAAAAGCGCTCAAAAAGTGCAAAACCAAGGGTAACCACCATGGTATTGACCCATTGTATTGGGTAATGATCCGCCTAATTGACCCCGTATAGGTAGTTTTTGGGCTTATGGTATTGCTTTGGCCCATGGTATTGAAAAAGGGGGCTCATGGTATTGAAAAGGGTAAACCTATATAAGGAGAAGAAATTCATTGTGCAAATCATGAGTGTGGGTGCAAGATGTCTGAGCTTGAATGAATACTTCTCTCTGAAGTATATCTGAATGGAAAGGGTTACACTTGAATGATAAATATGAATGTATGATGCACCAATGATGAAGAAGGGGATCTAGATCTGAATTTCTCTTGTATTTGCTAGATCTGATTATGGAAGGCTTAGATCTGTGATGAGGCGAGCATCTAGGCGAACATCTGTCTGAAGCAAAAGGGTAGATCTGAACTGATTATCTGATCTGATGAAGTATGCTGCTCTGTAATGATTGAAGATCTATACGCTACTTAGCCGCGGAGGAAGCGCGTATATATGCGGCTTCAGCGAAGAGAAAGCGCGTATGCGCAATAAAATATACACTGAGGTATACGCTGGTTTGTGTGGACGGAAGCGCGTATATACGCGACATCAGTGAAGTAAAAGCACGTATGCAAACTAGGGTTTGCTGAAGCAAGGGGTATGAAATATCTGATCTGTTCTGCTATCTGATCTGTGTTGATATGTATCTGTTGATGATGTATGTTTGTGCTTAAAAGTATGGAAAGGGTTCGGTCTGGAAATATGATGAATTGTGGCATGCAAGTTGTGTTCTATTGAAGTGGTTGGATCCAGTGTGAAAATTGATGAAACGTGGTCCAAGGTGGTGCTGAGGGTTGTAGCCTTCAGTCAGGGGGTTGTAGCTCCCTTCCAGGAGAGGCTGGTAAACGAGATCAGGGGGTCGTAGCTCCCTTCCAGGTGAGGCTGGTAAACGAGTCAGGGGGTTGGAGCTCCCTTCCGGGAGAGGCTGGTAAACGAGCGCAGGTGGGTGCCTGCGTGCTGGTCAAGTCTGCGCCAGCACATATGTTGTAAGATGTTTTCTCTATAATAAAATATTGAAGGCTGAGCAACTGCAGCGGTGGTTTTCTCCCGACTTGGGTTTCCACCTAAAAATCCTGGTGTTCATGTGTGATGCTTTGTGTGATGGATTATTCGATTCATCTTTGTATATTTACTTGTAATGTAGATATCGATGAATAAATGAAGGAATGATTTAAGTGAAGAATTAATGACATAAATGAATATACGTATTGTCTGTGAGTTTCGTAAAGGGTATCCGCGTATATACGCAAGTCTGGTTCAGGAAAGTAGCGTATGCGTTTTAGAAGCAAGAAAAAGTGAAAGTTTTGAATATGCAGTAAATACTGATTCACCCCCCCCTCTCAGTATTTTTCCCAACACCCTATGATATTGTTAAAAATTTCACTACTACAGTCAAGATAAGAGTGTTTTCTAAAGAAGATGATCTTTTTTATGACATTTTCTAAGAAAAAGAAACACTTAAAGAGATTCTACATTCGGCCCAAATACAGTTTCCTCCAACAGAATTTCAAGAGTTCAAGATATACAGGGAAAGGAGGTTAACTACTATCCCTTTGGATAAATTACGCTTGGAACCCGTAAGGGAACCAACTCCCAGTATCAGTCTCAGTGGAAGTTCAGGTATAGACAGGTCTAAGTCTAAGTCTGAGAAAGAAACCTCTGAACACTCTAAGAGGTCTGATAATGACCATGATAAAATTGAAGGGTCAATAAGGGATACTGCCCAGTTAAAGGAGCTCTCACAGCAACAGGTTTTGACCTCTCCACAGTTAGATCTTCCCCCTCACATTGTACAACAATCATCAGTTAGAACTGAGTTAGATAAGGAATGGGAGACATTCAATGATTTGATTAATATTGAAGGACAGAACACACAGACACCTGTGAGTAATGTACAGACAACAAAAAATATAGTCACAGGAGTAACTACCAATGTCTCAGAAATGGAACATATTCCCATTACCCCATCCTCTGAACTCATGCTCAAAATAGAGGAAATTCCTCCTCTTGATGTATTCTATAGTCCACAACACAAGGAAATTGTAAGAAGGAAAAGGAGGAAAAGGAAATTGGAAAATGTGCTCTCTCATGACGCAGAACAATTAGATGTCATATGCCGAGATCCTACTACTGATACAACTGAAAATCTCACCAAATTATCTCAGATCACGGGAGCATATGCCTCTGCAGCCATTAATAAAGCATCTGAGGTATGGCAATTACTGAACGAGAAAGAAGATCAAGTACAGGTCTTGCAACAACAGCTACAACAAGCCAACGTTGACAATGAAGCATAGAAACAACTTGAAAAATTACAGCAGGACTTCCAACAAATGCAGATAGGATATCAAAACAGTTTGGCTGAAAAAAGAAAAACAGCTACAGGTTATGCAAGAGATGCAAAAATATGATCCCAAGCTCACAGAATTAATTACAGAGTCTATTTCCTTAAATTATCAACTAATGCAACAACAGGAAATATTATGCCAAAGAATATTACAATGGAACTCTTATTGTGAAGAAAGTGATAAAATCACTAATCATGTCGTAGAATTATGACATGATTATGATTTAATTGATAAAAGAGTTACTGATTATTTGGCTTGGCAAGAAAAAGAGGAGGGGAAAAGAGCAGATGCACCAATAATCAATGACAATCACAAATTAATGCTCTTTAATAATTGGGATGCACAAATCAAGAAAGCAGAGCAAGCGGCAGAAGAAGTAGCTACAGCAGCAAGAAATATTATTGATTGTATAAATGAAAATTTGCACAAGGCAAATCTGATCTCAGAAACTACTCCAGGGTACCTACCGAAAGCACAGCAACTGCAGACAGAATGGAGACAAAAGGCTCAAGAAAAGGCAGAATCGATTGAAAGATTAACAAATTTAAATTGGGATTCTTACTAGGCGTGTCTGGTAAAACCACACAGCCAGTGCATGACTCTCAAATGTATCATCAATTCTGTTGAGAAGATGGCGTCAACTCTTGCCGATTCCATTTTCATAGGAAAGTTAAAGTCTGAAGTCGGCCAGCCTACTCTTCTCAAATCAATGCTGAATGCTTGCAATTTCAAAGAACAAATTCACAAGTAGTTAATTGTTAAGTTTTAATTTTAGATTTAGTATTAGTTTTTCTTTATTTGTTGCCTAAAAAGAGGACGGTCATTTAAACCGTATCCTACATTTTTGTAATAAATTATTTTTAGATTTAGTTAGTAGTATTTAAACCCTTCTCATGCATTTAGACAAGGGTCCTGGAATTTGTCAAAAACTTTTCCTCAAAACATGCACTTTTGCACCCTCCCAGGAGGTTTTGATGAATGAATGGAACAGGATTTATTGATATCTCCGTTTAATATCTACTACTGATGTTGCACTTTTGTACTCTTATTGGATGTTGGATTAAGAAGAGATAAGTCATTATTGCTTGAAGCTCATGAGTAGAACTAGTTATAAATGGTACTTTTGTCTCTTAACTATTTCTGCCTCTGTGTTAAAGTGATATTTATGTTTAGTTGTTTATATATTAATGCTTGAATGCTTGAGTTATCATTTGGCACTTTTGTACGGTGCTTAATATATGAATAGCTCATTATGCGATATGTTTTTCAGAACTATTTTGTCTAACTTTTTATACGAAGTGGTTTATCTTTATTGAATTATTTTCTTATAACAGTTGAATGATCTTTATCACCAATTGTTATTTGAAATCATTTTAGATCGCATAAGGAAAAGATTACATCCTGGGTTAGTTTAGAATTAGATATTTATGTTTAATTAGAATACAATTACATGTTATAGATTAGAAATAGAATAAAATCATTTCACTTAGGAACTTTTCAGAAAGGAAATATCAATTCTCAACACACACACACATATTGGGAAACTGGTCCCATTATCCCTAGTCGAACCCACTACACTAAACGGAAAAGGAACTGCCAACCAAATTCCAGACCGAGTGGGTATCCCCCTTGTTGTAGACCTGATTTTCAGGGCTTCAACATTAATTTATAATAAAGAGTTTTAATCCTATTTGTACTAGGACTCTAGAACAGACAGTTTAAACTGTCAGATGTAATTAAAGTTTGTTTAAGAAATTGATAGGTGTCAAGCTAGCAAATTCAAATTTTTGTAAAGTGATAGGAGAGAATCCAAGAATGTAATCATGACTTTATAAAAGACAAGAAGTCGAATTGCATAGGGTTGGCAATTTTCATTAACAAGCATATTGTTTTGTTGTAGCTGAAACTGTGTTTTTATATTAAAATAGAGATATTGGTTTCATCACTCAGGATTCAGAAAGGGTTATTGATGTTTGATATTCTCATGGTTTTCCTCTTTCAATTACTTGTAATGGCATGAATGTATGTTACTTAGAATTCACTGAAGGTGCTCTAACTTCCTTCATATGTTCATGAACTGTGTTTATTTTCTGTCCTACTATTTTGTTGATGCATCTAAACCCTGAAATTCCGTGACTTCCATATAGAGTTGATATTCATGTTTTGTGAAAACACATTTGACTCCATAATCCCAATAGATGTTTATTGATTAGTAGTGCAACCAATTATCCATTTTGATTCATTTTACTCATAGAGTTAGCCATCTAATCCTTATTTGAAAATCATAAACCTATTGAGAGAGCCCTCTCAGTTTGAGGAGGCTAAGCCACAACTGAAAGTCTGGTTTGAAATAGTTACACTGAGGTAGCCTGACCAACAGCCTATCAGGACCTATTTTGGTGATAACAGAATCAGCTATGATTATACCTGTGATATATGAATTAGCTGCAATTGTGATGTTATGTGGTGATAATTGTTGATGCACACGTGGATGCCAAGGTGTTGATCAGATCCATTTAATAATAGTAGCTTTGTTTGTGTTGAAATGCTGATTATACTATTAAGGGCTCGATAATAGGATTTTTCTGTGTGAACCTGGTAGAACTTGATGAGATCTGATTTAATTACCTACTCTCTCCAAGGGTGCGGAAACCTGATTCCAACACCCACCCATACTACTTCGGGTGAGACCGTGGCCTGCGAAAGTAGATCATTGACGAAAGAGCCAGTAGTATAGGGGTTTGTTAGAAAACCTTAACTCTGAACCTGGGTCAGGACCCCTCACGTGAACAAATGGTTACTCATATGATTCACCTAAGTGAACCATACAACAAAGCAGATAGATATGTATACCATCATCGGTTTCATTGTCTTCAAGATACCATGAAAAATCTATTTTATTTATTTCCTCTACATTCTTCCATTTGTAAAAAAGCTTGATTGTACTTGATGGGCCACTTGCTTATCATTTATTACATTTTTCAATTTTTGTCTGTTCAACAGTTTTCATAGTGTGTCAATCAATATTCTTAGTGCGTTCATAAATATCCATAGTGCGTCCAACAGTATCCATAGTGCATCCAACTACAACTTAGATTTGGCAATTGCTCCTCTTAATCCAGAAACATTCATAGAAATCTTATTTGATGTCATCTTCATTATATATATATATATATATGTTAATGAAAAAACCCATATTCTAATTAATCGATTTTATTTTTCAAGTTTTCCAATATCAATTTAAACAAAATTTAAAAATTAACTATATAACTAACTTTTCATAATATAACTATATATTTTTAAAACTATAAAAACACATATATGTTTCTTTTCATTTAAAAACAAACAATTTTAAAACTTATATATATATATATATATAATGCGATTTAAAAAAAAAAAATAGAATTTTGTTTGTCGCGATTTTAAGAAAAAAAATTATATATATATATATATATATATATATATATATATATATATATATATATATATATATATATATATATATATATATATTTTCTTAAAATTAGACAAACAAAATTTAATTTTTAAATCGCGTTATATATATATATATATATATATATATATATATATATATATATATATATATATATATATATATATATATATAATGCGATTTAAAAAAAAAATAGAATTTTGTTTGTTCGCAATTTTAAGAAAATAATAATAATAATAATAATATATATATATATAACTGCTTTTGTTATGTGCATGGTTATTTTTTCTTTTTTTGTTTTGTGGAGGAACCCAACAAGTCAAAAAAAAAGAAAATGTTTGTAAATGTTTGTCCTAAAAACCCTACAAATCTGGGTTTTTTCTACCATTTTCTTTGCTATAAAAAATTAGGGTTTTTGGAACATAAAAACCATTCAAAAAAATAGTTTTGGAACATAAAAACCATTAAAAAAATAGATTCTTCCCAAATTCATATTTAAATGGTCAAAATAGAAGGAAAACTAACCTTTCAAATGTGAAAAACTCTCTTTCAATGTGGTATCAATGCCAATGCAGCGCCTCCACAAAATTTCTCCAATAAAACCTAGAAGGCTTGATGTGATGTGAGGAATAGAAACAATAATTGTTATTATATATCGAAGATTGTGCGATTGCTTTAGCATTTCACAAATGTGGGATTACAATAAAAATTAAGAAAATAATATGTAGTTCATATTATAGGTTTATATTGACTTGTATTCAATGTCGGCCAAAAACTAAAACATAAATTTTAAAAAATAATTTCGATACGTAGTCAATGTTAAATCATTTAAATAAAAACTTTATTTTAGATTGGAAAGGAATATTTTTGTAGATATTTTGAATAGAAAGTAGGGTGAAATATTTCAAGACTAGTGGGTTAGTAAATGTTTTTAAATACATTTTAAACGAATATTTTAGAAGGAAATATTTCAAATGAAAATATTGGAGGGAAATTTTTTAGCGAAATGTTTTAGGGGAAAATTTGGAGGGAAACGTTTTAGCGATAATTTTTTTTTTTTGGGGGGGGGTTAGAGGAAAATTTCAATATTTAAGATATATATTGTCATTGGGAGAGAGCGCATTTATGTCATTCAACATCTACTCATTGAAAGTCATGGGTTCTTCTGATAGTGAAGTTTTTCTTTCTACAACATCAACATCATTGTCACGCAACAACTCTTTTAAGATTGATTAATATAACATGAGTTCATTTACCATGAATAGAGAGTCAAATTTTCGACTTGGTTGTAATCCTAAGGATGATGAGAAAAAAAATAATGAAGGGGTGCAAAAAGAAATTTCTATAAATTGATAGTCAAGTATTCGACTTAGACTTAATCTTAAGGATTATCAGAGTACCAGTGATGAAGTGCATGATGAACATTTTCCAGAGTCAAAATATCCACTTCATCTTAATCCTAAGGATTATGCAAGCACCACTGATGAAGGGGGGAACGAATAATTTCGAGAGTTAAAATATCCACTTTGTCCTAATACTAAGGATTAAGCAAGAACCACTGATCAAGAGGGGAATGAATAATTTCCAGAGTCAAAATAATCATTTCTTCCTAATCCTAAGGATTATACAAGTACCAATAATGAAGAGGGGAATGAAGAATTTCCAGAGTCAAATTATCCACTTCGTCCTAATCCTAAGGATTATGCGAGCACCACTGGTGAAGGGGGGGGGGTGGTGAATTTCTATAGTCAAACTTTCCACTTCATCCTAATGTTAAGGATTATAAGAGGACCATTGATGAAGGGGGGGATCAAGAATTTCGAGAGTCAAATTTTCCACTTCACCTTAATCCTAAGGATTATGAGAGCACCACTGGTGAAGGGAGGATGAATAATTTCCAATAAATATGGATTCAAAGCGTCCAATTATTCCTAATCCAAAGGATTATGAGAGCACCAGTGAGGAAGGGGAGGGGTGGGATGAAGAGTTTATTGCAAATGATAATTTTAGAGGCACAGATCTGAATAATGCATTTTCTCTAAGTGTGTGTTTCAAATGCACTCATGGTGATGTAGAATTGAATCCTCTGAGGGAATATTTCAAAAGCATGGATGAAGATGGTGAAGAATTTTGTTCGAGTGAGGGTTTAAAAAGTGTAAATTATTCTTGTGAAATTTTGTCTTCAAGCGAGGGTGGTAATGAACATTTTCCAAATAGTGATATTGATGAATTCCTTAACTATCTTCAAAATGCCGATAGGGGGGATAATCCTAAGGGTGATGTAACTGATTCTACAAAGGATATTGAAATGATGAAACTGTTGTAAGAAAATATTGTAACTAAGAGTAGCATTAGAAATTTTCATATCAATCCAAAATATTCCAGTTATACAAGGGTTAGGACAACATATCTCACAAGCAAAAGTTATGTTGTTCATATGATTTCAAGTGAATTTTGTGGAGATTATTTCTTGAAACATATGTATTTCAGCTATGCTTTGGAGAAAAGGAAACGATATTTGTCAATGAATAAAAGCACGCAAAATTCATATTTAGTGGGTTGCATGCAGTCCACACTAGCAAGTTATGATTATAATATTGGGAATGTATTTCTCTGTAGAAAGGCTTTCAAAATGTTTCATTCAATTGATAATTTTCGATTGTCAAGAATCCAAGATAGACTATAAAATGATCCCACATATTAATTAGAAGTACATTATAAACGAGAGGTTGGGCCATTAGCAAATAGTGTTATGTCATGGATGAAAGGCTTCTTTTCAAAGCATGGAGAGTGTATTCCAAATAAAGACACAATACATATTCCAGATAATTTCTCGAGATGAAAAATATACAACTTATATGCATAAGGTGCTGAATCAGTTGGTAATTTTATTACATATTCATATTTTACAAAGGTATGGAAGAACGAATTCAACAATTTTCGTATTACTAAGAAGGCAAGGATGGGGGTTTGCAGTACATGTGCTTCTCTTAAAGAAAAAATAGATATATGTCAAGGGGTAGAAAGAGGTATTTTTTCAAAAAATTATTTTTAAAAATTGGATAGTTATCAACTATGAAAATATATTTATTCATATGTTTCTTTTATTTTATGTGCAAATTATGTTGTCAAAGCACTTCAAAGGCATCGCAATCACCGAACAAGTGAAAGACAAAAATTCTATAAACATCGAAAGAAGTTCTATGATAATCCAAATAAATATTTGGGTTTGATAATTGATGATATGGACCAAATGAAAACACTTATGCCACATTTTTTCCTCACACCAAAAAAATTACAGGAGGAATTTTTCATTTAGTTTCACTTGGTTGGTTGTAATGTCTTTAATGAGAATATGTTGCCAGGGGTTTACTTCACAACTCCAAATATTCATAATGGTGCAAATATGACCATAACTATAATCCATGATGTAGTTACTCATTGGTATGGTATTCTTCCTGAAGTTCTGTATGTACAATTAGACAACACAAGCCGTGAAAATAAAAATCAAGTTTTTTTTGGGTATATAAATGTGCTTGTTGAATTGGGAATATTTGAAAAGATAAAGGTTGGTTTCCTTCTTATTGGGCATACTCATGACAATATTTATCAAATGTTTAGTCGTTTTTCAGTAACATTGAGGAGGAAAGGTGTTGGGAGCCTGCCATCATTAATTTTATGTATTAAGAAATCATACATTCTAGAGCCTATTTTTCATGTGTTGGAAGAAACTATTGACATCCGAAGGTTTATTTTGGGATCACATGGTGAGGAGAAATGCATTGAAAAACTTAATGACATTAGCTTCCAACATTAATTGTGTATCAAAAAAATGTATGGGATAACACTTATATGGGGCAAGAATCATTCATTTTTTGTAGAATGGGGGGCATCATCAGGTTTAACATTTTTTAATTTCATTCCAGAGCGTCCAATATTTTTATCAAAGGTATTGTTATTACAGTCAGTTCTTGAACTCCATAATGAACAAAGGCATAAGAGAGATATAAATTATTCTGAATACCTGGAGGAAATTAAAATATCTATTAGAGTTGCATATGAGTACTTTGATGTTGTTGATTCAATTTGGTGGGAGTCTTTTTTCAGTAATCAAAGTGATATGATTTCAAGATCAATAAATGAGGATACGCTTTGGAAGACTCCATTTTTTTTCCAAAAAATATGCAACATGAACATCAGGAAACACACAATGTTGAACAAAAACATCCTCAATGTATTATTAATTCTCCACAAGTAGAGGAAAGAGAAATATATATTGGTTCTATAAGATCACATGTACAACGTGAAGCCATGGAAGACCTTTACAGCGGTTCTATGCACGATGTTAAGGAGGTTTGGATGATAGCAGTGTTAGAAGATGAATATCCACTTGGTTATCCATTATGGGTTGCCAAGGTTATAAAGGTCATTAAAGAAAATGAAGATATTATAGTTGTTGAAGCACGTTGGTATGCCACAAGTACCCACCCATTTAATGGTGTGTACAAGACAAATATGGTAGTTAAAAAAAGAAATTGGTAGAAAGAGAAAAAGAAACAGCACAAATATAAATTGTCGCCCCACAGATGCCTTGAAATTGGAGGATGCTGACATAATTGTGTATGAATTCAATTTGACAAAGAGAGGAACTCTTCACTTGAAGACCATAAATATTTTGAATAAACTACTACCAGAACTAATGGTGTTGAGATGGGTAATATTTTGAATAAACTACTACCAGAACATGAAGTTATGAATCATTTCTATGTTTGTTAGATTATCTGTTTTAATTATGAAGAATTCATCTCTTTAGAATATCCACAGTGAGCAATGAATTAAAAAAATAATTTATGTTATATTCAATATAATAAAGTTGATATTTTTATTAAAATTTAAAAAAATTAGAAATTAATGTTAATTCTTTATATTATGTAGTGATATTGCCATGATGTTATTTATTGTTAACATTTGGTATAAGATACTTTTAAAACTTTTAAATATTTTATGCCTCATTGAAAGGGGACACTTCATTTTTATGGTTGATTTTTAGGTTTTGGTTGTAATTAGATAAGTTTTCTTAGGCTAACATTTGAAAAGAGATATATTTTTATCCTTTAAAATCAAAATTACTCTTGGAATAATAAATCTTTCATTTACTTGTTCATTTTTAAAAATTGTTTTAGTCATATGATTTATCCATAATTTCATGGTTCAAATATGTTAAAAACATAATATTTAAAACTTGTCAAACTATTAACATTTTTCTGCACTATGATATATTATCTTTAATGGTATGGTTGAAAACAATTACAATTTTAGGGTTTTTAGAGTCAAGGTATTTTATCTTTAACAAGATATAAGGCCTTAAGATATCATGAGTCAAAATTGTTGGCAATTATAAGGCTTTCAGACATGATATTTTTATCTTTAACATCATGTATCAATTTTTTTAGAATTTTATGATTTTTCAATGTCCTAAAATTTTATCTTTAATTCCATTATTAAATAGTATCAAAATTGTGACACCATTTTTTTTTGTTATTCCACCATCAACACTTTCTGTTTCAAGGGTGTTTTTTCAATCCTTTTTCAAGAAAAAAAATAGTTTTTAGCATAATTTAAAAAATATTGTTGAATTTTGACCTTTAAAAAAAAATGCATTCTCGAATACACAATTTTCGTTTTTGGGGTGTTTTGTCATGTTTTTTGAGATTTTTTTGGCTTGAGTTCTCATTTTGAGGTAATAATTCACGTTTGATCGGTAACTATGTTTTTATCCAACTTAGGATGCACTCAAAGAGGAATAAGTTTTGATGTAGGCTGGCATCCTATAAATTAGGAAGGTCGATAAACAATTTGTACCATTTTTTTGAAACAAATAAGTCTCATGAAATAAATGGGATTTAAAATGAAAGATAAGGCCCCTCAATGGAGGTGAAAATAAGGACAATGGATGGGCTTGCCGACAGTTCTCACAATCCTAAGGATATGTTAGCATTCATTGAAAATGGTGGCATGGTTTCCCCCATGCATGCGATGGAAAATCTTAATTTTTTCTATGGAGAGTAGTTTACAGAGAAAGAAGACATTCTGGTGGGTTTGGAAGGATATTAGAGCCAAGGGGAAATAACTTGGCCTCTTGGAGAAGGTGGTTTGATTTTCACATTGTGTGAGTAAATCAATGATCCATACTATACAACCTAAGGGGTTTGTGTCACTGCCGAGAGTTCTCTCTTCATCTTGAGAGTGGAGTTTGGAAATACCTTATTTAGGGTCACCTTTAATAAAGGTGTTTTGGAGAAAATTATTTTGGTGGTTGTATAAAGCATATGTGACAAGAGACTGTTACTGCACATTAGACTTTATAATTTTGTTGATGATAGGTTCCTGGTTGCACCTTCTTCTTCTGGACTACAGAGGCCTCATTCAACTCGACATCCTTGTTATTGTGTAGTTTTGTTTCTCTAGGTAACTCTAAAAATATTTCAATTTCCCTATGAAGCATAATGTTTGCATTCAATCTGGGTAATGGAGTTGGTACGATAGTTTTCCTATATGTTTCTTTGGTGCTATTTTATTGGTATTATTGTTCAATGGTTTTTGATCTAGTAGGACAGCTTCATGATCTTTCTTCACTCCACTTTTTTATCCATGGGTCTCTTCCCTCGTGTTGAATTAATTGGTGTTGAATGGGTTTCCCAATAATAATTTTAACTCCTCCCAGGGTCTACATCAAGGTGATCCTATCTCTCCTTTCCTTTTCATTCTAGCTGCTGAAGGTATGGGGAGATACGTCAAGGCAATTCTCCTTTAAGGTTTACTTAAAGGGATTAAAACTTGTTGGTAGGAACTTTCTATTACCCACCAACAATTTTTTGATGACATATTACTTTTCTTTCAAGATTCTTTGTTGGAAGCTAGAGTTTTAAAATCCATCCTTTCTATTTTCATGAAAGCCACATGTACTTTGATAAATGGTGAAAAATCCAATTTTTTTCTTTTTTCAACACAAATCATGTGGTTCAAGGTCATCTAACTTACACATTGGCATTCCCAATAAAAATAAGCTCGACAAAATACTTAGGAGTCCCAATATTCATTAACGCCTTGAGAATTGCTTGTTGGAAAAATGTGTCACAAAATATTTCTAAAAAACTCGAAAGTTAGGATTTTAGGTCCCTTAATATGGTTGGTCATTTTTGCTTGCTTAAATATGAACTACAAGGTATCCCAATTTATCATATTTATGTGTTGGGAGCTTCTTAAGATGTAGATAACTCCATTATTACCTCCTTCCATTTTTTATTTTTTTTTAGGGAGAGGAGTAGAAATGGTCAAGAAATGGGCACTAGTTTCCTAGGAGCACCTTCGACTTCCTAAGCTAGTGGGGGGTCTTGGTCTATGTGACCTAGAGATGTTGAAAAAATACCTTGGAGAAAAGATATGGCGGCAATTCTTCCAAGGGGGAGCATATATTTGGAAACAAATATGGAATAAAAAATATGGACACCTTCATTCTCAGTGTTGAAAAAAGAAGTTTCTATAAATTGAGAGTCAATTATTTTACTTAGAATTAATAATAAGGATTATCAAAGCACCAGTGATGAAGGGCATGATGAATAATTTCCAGAGTCAAAATATTCACTTCATCCTAATCCTAAGGATTATGCGAGCACCACTGATGAAGGGGGGAACAAATAATTTCCAGAGTTAAAATATCCACTTTTTCATAATCCTAAGGATGAAGCAAGCACCACTGATGAAGAGGGGAATGAAGAATTTTCAGAGTCAAAATATCCATTTCGTCCTAATCCTAAGGATTATGCAAGCACCACTAATGAAGAGGAGAAAAAATAATTTCGAGAGTCAAAATATTCACTTCTTCGTAATCCTAAGGATTATGCGAGCACCACTGATGAAGAGGGGGATGAGATTATAAAGTAAAATATTTCCACTTCATCCTAATGTTTAGGATTATAAGAGCACTGTTAATGAAGGGGGGATGAACAATTTCTAGAGCCAAATTTTCCACTTCATCTTAATCCTAAGGATTATGAGAGCACCACTTGTGAAGGGGGGCATGAATAATTTCCAATAAATAGAGTTTCAAAGCATCCAATTATTCCTAATCCAAAGGATTATGAGAGCACCAGTGAGGAAGGGGAGGGGCGAGATGAAGAGTTTCTTGAAAATGATAATTTTAGAGGCACATATCTGAATAATGCATTTTCTCTGAATGAGTCTTTCAAATGTACTCATGGTGATGTAGAATTGAATCCTCCAAGGGAATATTTCAAAAGCATGGATGAAGATGGTGAAGAATTTCATTTGAGTCAGGGTTTCAAAAGCGCAAATTATTCTTGTGAAATTTTTTCTTCAAGTGATGATGGTAATGAACATTTTCCAAACAATGATGTTGATGAATTTCTTAACTATGTTCAGAATGATGATAGTGGCGACAATCCTAAGGGTGATGTAAGTGCTTCTACAAAGGATAATGGAATGGTGAAGGCATTGTAAGGAATATTGTAACTAGAGGTACGAGTATACCTTTTCATATCAATCTGTTGGCGAGGGAGCAGGTCTCGCAGAGAAGACCCTGGTTCAGGTCTGAGGGCCAACAAGGTTTTCCGCCATAGTCTAGATTCACGCCGAAATTTATACTCTGATCCGAAGGGTAGAGAGTCTCACCCAAGGCATGCCACGACCTTACTGTGATAGGGAGCAGATCGATATCATCCCGACAAAATCCATACAGGTGAATCAAAGCCAAACCAAAGTCTTAGAAAATCATAACATAACATCCCATAAGAGTTAAACTAACGATAAATAAAAAATTTAAATGGAGCTTATAACATCACTCATTCACACTCATAATCATGTATCCAGAACAACACTCTTAAATATATTAATCATCAACCATCAAAGGTGAAATATTACAAGGCTCAGCTACATATGGGCACAGAACAGAGAAAAATACAACAAGTCCCTAGGGACAGAGAGAGACCCCAGGAACCCAAAAGAGAGGAGAACAATGCAACCCAGCCATAGCTCTCATGCAGCTCTCTATTGCCTATTCCCGTCTGTGCTAAGCCTCCTATCTGCTGGCTGGCTGCCTATTTGTTCAACTGCCCGTGCGACTAATAGTTCCTCCTTTCTTCTTTCTTGGTTGTCTTTCATTTCTTTATGTTCATCGAGAGTTCACTGCTTGTTTCCTTCCATGCCCCTCCACCGTCTATGCTTGCTCCCACAACAACTGTGACACCTATCCTCCACTCCTTCACAACCTTGACACCGTTTTTCCTACCGAGGTTTCGTTCCACCACGTACTCACCATGACTCAAAATATGTTGATTTTCAAAACAAGGGCCCCAACAGGCCCCGACCACATCCTTTTGACTCGCCCCGAGTCAATTTTCCTGTGCTGTCTCCACTTCCATGGGTCCGCCCGACCCTATGCCTTGTTCCAGCTGCATGCCTTCTCCTTGTTGTCCAAACAAGGGCCCCAACTCTAAGACCTTGTTTAGAGCTAAATATTTGAGCTCTTGGAAGGTTTCCATGGCCTGCTGCCACCCTTGCATCAACTCGTTGGTCTCAGCCGTGATTTTTTTGAAAATTTCCTCCCTGGCATTTTATGGCACGGCGTTGAACACTATGTTGATCTGTGTGTCGACCTTAGAGGCCAATTGCTGCATCATTTGTGCGCTGATATTTACGGGTTGTCGAAGCTCCCAGATGGCCTGTTTGGCTACCGTCGAAGTCTCCTCTATTTGTTGAATTTGGATCTCTAACACATCTAACTGGGTATAAAGCTTGTCCAACCTAGTTGGATCCGTTGCTTCCTATATTTCCTTGGAGATCTGTTGCAATTGGGCCGAGATCGGTTATGCCTTAACCGTGAGGGCCATTGAGCATTCTTGCATACCCTTTAGTAGGTCATATGCATCTCTGGCTGCAGTAATTAGAACTTCCTGCATCCTTGTTACTTGGCCCCGTCTCTCTAATATTTGTGCTGAGTACACAACTATTGGGTCAGGCAATGAGGGTTAGGCTACCAATGCCGCCTTGAGTTCCACATTTTCATGGTGGAGGTTTGAATATGCCAACCCGAGGTGGATTGACTACCCTAATACATCTGTTTCCTGCACGTCGTCCGCTATTTGACTGTCGTGGGCCGTCACTGCAGGCCATACTTCCCTGAGAACCCTGGTCACTGTTTCTAGTTGTCCCTGTAGCTGCTCTTTGTCTGTTGTCAGCTGCTCACGCTGTTCAGTAAGCGTTTTTTTCTGCTACCGTTGTTGTTCACATTTCTACTATAGCTTCCAGTGGAGATTCTCGGCCATGAAAAATTTTACGGGCTAATATTCATATGTGGGCTAATTTTCTATGGTTTTCCCAAAACAAATATTCGCCAATTTCCATTTTTTTATAAAAATGATTTGCCCAAATTTTACAATATAAAATTATTTTAGGTTAAATATTTCCAACAGTATATAGAAACTATAAATAATATCATTATAAATTTGAATAATTTTACAAATACATCAATAAACATTTTATAGTTTGCATATTAGGGACTAGTGAGATTCACCAATTTTTTAAACTTTAAGATAATTTTTCGTCCTTAAAATTTTCCCTGTTCTCGGCCTGTTGTGCTACCCTTTGGATGAAATGGTGCAGCTAACCTATCCCCCATGTCTCCATGCTTTCGGCACCGACGATACCCTAATCTGGCCTTCGCTCCTAGAGTGGCTGCCCACTGGCAACCGATCTTGCTGACTGGTCTTGAGGTGACTATGGCGGAGTTTGTTGGGGTGTAGAGTCCACCATATTTAGGTCTTGTCACCCCTTTTGATCTACTCGGTTGGGTGGTTGGAGCGGAGTATGCTCAGGTAGTGGCCCATCTGTGTCTTCAATTGTCTACTCTAACTGAGTGATGAGGTTGGTAAAAGTAGTCTGCGGGACCACGGTATGGTTGACTGGGGGTACCACTTCCATACCTGAGTTAACCTCTGCCCCATGGTCCCCATTGAGTATTCTTCTGATAACTAGATCAGACACAGTGGCGGATGAGGTGGATGGTGCGGAGCTGGGAGGTTCTCGGGAGATGGATGAGGTGGTGGGTGGTAGTGGATCTAGATGAGGTGGCGATATGCGGATGTTCAGGAAATCAAAGGGGTTTATGGGGTTGTGAGGTGGCAACCCACTTGCTTCTTCTATCTCAACTATCTGCTCTTCTTGGATCAGTACCCCTGCACTCGATTTTCCGGGTGGATCCTCTCCTGTGAGGTCGACCACTGGACTTGATTCTGCAACCTTGGCTCTCTTAGCTTTCGATGCCCCTGCGTTCTTCGCAACTCTAATTTTCCTCGCCAACGGTGTGGTTGCTGGGGTTGGTGAACTAAACAATAGATTAGGAATGGTTACACAGATGGAAGTTGTGCTTGGAGATGGGTTACAATGAGAGACGTGGAATTCTGAAAAAGTCAGGAATGGAGTAGCACTACTAGCTATCACTTGAACTACTTCATTAAAGCTTCGTACCTTCGTGTTCAGTTGCTGAATGATAGGGAGGAGCTGCCGGTTCGAAATCCTATTTGCTACCTCCTTCGACGTTTCTTTTGGCAACAGGTGTGGTAACATCCTGTCAAAGATGTATGTGTACACTCCATCCATGATCTCCATCGCAACTCTCGGCCATGAACAAACCTCTGTGTGAAAATTTTCTTCATCAATTTGGAACTTCAGAGGCCTCATCTGGAACGTTGTTTCTGGTACACAAGTGGGTCTGAGGAATGTATGCTTGTGCATGACTCCAAACCAGACTTGCTCACTATATCCATCCAGTAGGTTTCTTGGGATCCTCTGTTGACCAATTACAATGTCGACCATTAGGCCATACCAACTCCTGAAAGCTTTTTCATTTACTTTGTTGGTGCCAGGGTCTCTAGACACCTTCCATGGTACAAACTTCATCACCAACGACTGATATTCCACTATCTCCACTGGTATCCTGATGACGGGGAAAGTCCACTTCCACATCGTCAGCGCTATTATAAAATACTCGTAGATAAACCCAGTTGCACTATTCTAGTTGTGTTCACATTCCTCGAACAAATCCATCAGCAGGAAGGAGCACCAGTTTAGCCTGATCCCCTGGACGCAGTGCTCCGCAACCGAAATTGTGTCTAATGTACACTCTCCTTTAGTGTAATGTCTCATCATCTTGATGGCAATGAGGTAGCAAGAAAATTTGACCTCTGGCCTATTGATTAACTCAATATTTGCCACCTTTCCTCCTCTTCGGGTGCCATACTCGGCATAGTAATCTGTGTCCCCTGACTTCTTCACCCATTATGATATAGTTTGGAATGCTGAAGATACGTCCCTTCCTTCCTGTGACAGTCCTGTCAACCTATGAATGTCTTCGGCGTGAATCGGGATTTCCTTCCCCAGCCATAGAGAGTCGTTCTGAATTCTGCTCAACGAGAATTTGGTGCACTGCATCACAGCGCCTATCATCCAAAATATTGGTAAGTTTCTTAAATTTGTTATCAAGGACTGCTAGATACCTCTGAACTCGGGCAGGATCCTTGCTCCTACCCATCATGCTTCTGTTGTATAATTTTCCATGTATACCTGCCTTTTTAGCGCAGGAAACTCAAAGGAATCTATGAGGTCTGTGTCGATCAAGGTCACACTACCATATTTTCTGACGAGGGACTCCATTTTCTAAATTATGTTGTCCAGCTCCTGTTCTACCACTGCTAGGCTTACTCTTTTCATCTTCGTTCACCGCTGGTATACCTGAAGAATAGTTCTCTGTCTCATCTCTTGAATCTCTTCTTCTAGATGCCTTCTCTGCTCTAGTTCTACTCCGACTTCCCTTGCTCTTTCAGAGGTTTCTAACTCTAACTCGGATTTTTCTGGCATTCTCACACTTTTCTGCATGCATGTTATGTAAGTAACCGACACGGGTGAGGTTGATGAGACCCCATAACTAATTAATGTTTCCCTGTCTTCTCCCGCGGCTACAATCATGTGATCAGTTAGCTGTTGAGGTGGGTTCTGACACTGCTGACTGTGGTTTTGGGATTTTAGCAGACACGACGGCTGGTGGTTATGTCTAATTATGGAAAATTTATTACAGTATGAATAATGCTAATTATGGAAACTATTTCCAAATCTTAGTGATCCTACGGACTGACACTGGTACTATGCTAAATGATGATGGGTTGATGTTTGACACGCTTTTCTTCCTGACGTAGACGACACGCTAGACACTACCCATCCCCGACCACTAATGGTTGTGTTGCTGTCTCCGCAACTAAGCTAATATTTATTCTATTATGGGAAACCTATCTATGTCATCTCGGGTGCGAGAGAGTTATTGACTCTAATCTACCCTACCTACTCCTCTCGGTTGTGAGAGTTATTGAAATTGAAATGAACAACTTACTCTTGGTAGGGCTTTAGGCGTGTGCCGTTGAGCCATCCTTGTAGAACCTAGCCATCTAACTGTGCCAATCGAAATTATCCTGACGGTTTGATCTCTATGACATGAAATGGTCCCAGCCAATGCATCTGCAATTTCCCTGGGAACTTCTGGAACTTACTGTCATAGAGTAGGACCTTTCCTCCAATTTGGAAAGTCTTGTTTTTTATATGTCAATCATGCTAAGCTTTCTGCCTCTCCTTTTCTATCGTCTGATGAAAATCTGCAAGGAATCATCTTTCCTCAAGTTCTTGTAGCTCGTGCAATCACTCTTTTAAAGATTCCTCTTCAGATAGCTGCAGAGTTGTTGCAATCAGAAGGCTTGGTACCGTGAATTCTACTAAGACTATTGCTTCCCTTCCATAAACCAGCTGGAATGGTGTTTGCTTGTGTAGTCGTGTTACTATTGTGCAGTATGCCCACAGGGTTGTTGGTATCCTTTCATCCCAGTTTTCATTCTCCGCATTGCATATCTTTGTCAGGCCTTTTTCCAATATCTTGTTAAATACTTCCACTGTGCCATTTGCCTATGGATGATACAGGCTTCTTTTATGGTGTTGTATCAGGAATTGCTACAGTAGGGACTTAATGGTGTCATTGATGAAATGTGTACCCTGGTCGCTGGTTAAGCTTTTTGGGCACCAAATCGGCTGATTATGTTTTAAAATATGAATCTAGCAGTAGTTTCTGCCGTACAGTTCCTTACCGGTGCAGCTTTTTCCCAGCAGGTCTAGTAGTTGGTTTCTGTTATTATGTACCTTGCCTTTGAATATCTTGCAATCGGCGTAATTGGCCCTACAAAATTGACTACCCATTTCCTGAATGGCTGGAGTAATTTTATGGGATGAAGCGGAAGTTCATCCCTGTGGGAGGGTCGTCTGGTCTGCTAACATATATCACATTTTTGAACATACGCTTTACTGTCCTTGTGCACTGTTGGCCACCAGAAGCCTGCTTGTAGTACTTTGCGTGCCATTGGTTTAGCTCCCACGTGCCCTCCCGCAACACCACTATGACTTTCCCATAGTATAGCTTCCCTTTCATGATCCAGGACACATCTTTGAAGAACTTGTTCTAGCCCCATCTTGTACATTTGTCCTACTATTAGCTGATATTCTGTAGCTCGAACTACCAAATGTTTTTTTTTGTGTTGTAGTATATTCTTACGGACACTATCCCATGGTGAGGTAGGTCGCTATTTCATTCAGGTAATCCGGGATAGCTTCTACTCTAAAAATATTAGCATCTGGTAGCTGATCATCTAGAGATCCTCCACTCTCGCCATTCTCTAGTCGAGACAAGTGATCAGGCCCTACGTTGAGCCTTCCGGGTTTTACAATTACTTCGAATGTGAATTCCTGGAAAAGTAGGAGCCATCGGCAGATTCCCCTTTCTAAGACTGGATTTTTTAATAAATATTTTAATGCGGAATGATCCGTGAAGAATTTGAACTTACCTCCCAATAGGTAGTGGCATAATTTCTGGATAGAGTACACCATTGCCAGTGCCTCCCGCTCTTTTATTGTGTAGTTTTTCTCTTCTATTGACAACTTGTGACTGGAAAAATATACCGGATGATCGACTGAAGTGTCCCCCGGTTGAGCTAGGACTGTGCCAAGCGCAATGCTGGATGCATCAATGTGTACATGGAACTTTTTTTCCCAGTTCGGGTGGACTAGTATTGGCACACTCGCCAATTTTTCTTTTAGCTTGTCTAGTGCCTCTGGGTAGCTTTCCATCCACTGGAATTGTTCTAATTTTTTCAATAGTCTTTCTAAGGGCACTGTTATTTTGGTGTAGTTGCGGATGAAACGCTCGTAGTAACCTGTGTGTCCTAGCAGTGACCTTAGCCATTTTACGGTCTTCGAGGCCTCCGTATTGACGATCACTGCCACTTTCGCTGGGTCTACACAGACACCTTGATTACATACCACGTGCCCCAGCAGTGTTCCAAATGGTACGAAAAATATACACTTCTTTAGGTTTAGCGAGATCTGTAGTTGTCGACACCTATCAAAGATTACTCTCAACAGGCTCGCATGATATTTCAGTATGCTATACACAGTCCATTCGTCCATATAGACTTCTAAGAACTTGTGGATGTATTCTCGGAATGCTGCTATCAGAATTCGAGAGAAAACTGTAGGTGCAATATTCAGTCTGAATGGCATCACGTTGTATGTGAAGGAGCCCCATTCTGTAGTGAAGGCTCTCTTTTTCTTGTCTTCCTCTACTATTCTCACCTGATGGTAACCTAAGAAGCCATTGGTGAATGAGTATGCCTCATTCCCTGCAACGTTGTCGAGGACTTCATCACTAAATGGGGTAGGGAACGGATCATGGATACAAGCATTATTTAAGCTTTTGTAATCCACGCAGACTCATATCTCAAATTTCTCCTTTTTGATTTGTATAACTATGGCGCTTACCCATTATGCCTCTTCCATGGGGAATATTAGTCCGACCTTTAGCATATTTTCGATCTCTGCTTTCACTTTTTCCTTCACCCTTGGGTTTAGACGATACGGCCTATGTTTCACTGGCCTTGCATCAGGCTTCAATATTATCCTCATTTCCCCCATATCTCTTTTTATGCCTTTGAGAATTTCTACAGATGAAGGAAACAAGTCCTCATACTCCTCAAGCAGACTGAATATTTCTTTTGTTGTTTTCTTATCTGAGTAGTCTCCAATGGTCGCCAGCTTGGGTCTGTCTTCTATTCCAATATTTACTTTTTTGGTTCTGAGAGGCAAGAGGTGGATACCTTTTGTAGTTGGTTCTTCTTTGATGTCCCTATCCCCATCTGTTTCTTTAAAATACAGGTGCCTGAGATCATCCAGATTGTCATCTTCCATCTCACTATTAGTCTTTTGACGTGCCACCTTTTGTTGGATACCTTAGTACAGAACTGCCTGCTCGTCCGTCTGTCCACTATCAGGGAAGAAAAATACCTGCTTGATAGCTTGCAAAGCTTGTGTAACCTGCTCTATTTGTCCTTAAAAGGAGAAACACTGTATGAATTTCTCCCCAACTTCCTACCAATTGTGGGTCCCTCTTCTCTTTTCTTCCGTCAAGTACTAGGCCCTTGGAATTACGTCCAGGGAGTGGATAAACCTGTGCACCCACAGTTCCTTGGGATAGCCATCAGCTCTCCATTGTGCTTCACATTCCTTCAGATGGGTTCTAGGGTTTTTGTCCCCTTGGTACCAGTCCTTCCCTCTGGGCTCCTTCTCCTCTTGAAATCTAGCTTTTATTGTTGTCGCCACCTCATCCCATCGCATCAGTGAATTGTGATGGTAACTCCACCATATTATAGATGTGGATTTTAATACCATGTCCATAAAGGGTACTCTCTGGCCTTTTGGCACCGTTTTTTCTATCTTGGCTATGAAAACACTTACTACATTCATATCTGATAAGATTGGGTATCCCTGAATTTCGGCCCAATCCAATTTCCTCTTGCAACGTTGGCACACCTCCTTGTATTTGTTTTGTAGCCTCCTTGCTGCCAAAAATCCAATGCTAGTTCGAATCCTAATTCTGAGCTTTGGATACTTCTCCAACTTACCGAGCCTTCTGCTGTCAGGTTGATGTAATCTTCACTTCTTCCAGTGGTCATTTGGTAGAGGTGGTCCAAGAGCTGAGCATCTTCTTGGTTATCCATAGTCTCTGTATATCTCGGTCCATGGTAGGGGTTGAGCGGCTAAGTGACTCTGATTTCCTCAAATATCATCAGTTCTTTCTTTAGATCAATTACCGCATGATTTTCAAAAGCCCAATCAATTCCCAACAATGCCGGGTACGGATCCTTATCCCCCATTATGTCAATGAATTCAAAGTCCATAAATGTTTTTACCCCTGCAATGTCAACCTCAACCTCCTCTAGTTGGCCAATGGGAACAATGCAATACTGGTTCACCATCCTAAGTTGAATCGGAGAGTATGTCAATCTTGGCTTCCCGAGTGCTTCCCAAGTTTTCCTTGGTAAGATGTCGACATTAGATCCCAAATCAAGCATGGTGTCCTTAATCTGGAATCCTGCCACTTTCGTGTTCACTTGGAATTAATTTCCCATCCTTCATTTGTTTCTCTTTATTCTCTGAGCGTATTTTTGGTCTCCTTCAGCTGCTTCTTTTGCTCCTGTGTTTTGTCTTAGCACCCCTTCCAGGTTTTGCTTTAGCCGTTCCAGCATTAGTGCATTGTTAACAATCTTCAGGAATAGATGGAACCACTCCTGGATTAAGGCTTCAGAAGTATTCCATGTTTCGTTGTCTTCCTGAATTTTCTGTAACTCGATTCCTTTGTTTCCCCCCAAGTGGGCAAATGTTTCTGCTACTTCCTGAAATTTTTTTTTCTGTCATTCTGGTTTTATCAAGAGCTTTGGGGATTATGGCTTGAACAATTTTATGGTGTTCATAGTGCATGCATTCTCCCCCATTATTTTTCAGCCTCGTGTCACTATGGCCACATTTTTCATTTCTTGAGTTCCCATTATCCTAGGTTCTGCATTTACTAGATTTTTCCCGCTCTGTCTAGCTCTTTCCTCCCATCTTTTGATGTGCTCCGAGCAATCTTCCGTTGCATGTGAGTTAAACCGGCACTGTGAAAATCAAGGTCTCCTAGGGAGTGGACATTCTCTAGCCACATGTCCTTCCTAATCCTAGTTGTAACATCTTACCCCAGACCTCTATCTCCTGCTCGACCTCCTCTCATGCCTCCTCCTCTTCCTTGGGGAGCTTCATTTACTCTGTATGACGACGGGTCCAGCTGCTCCGCCAAGGCATCTAGTGCTCAGCATTTCTCAGTTCTGTGGGTGGTCGAAGCACAAAATTCACAATATATATTATTTGGAACGTTGGAATATTTCTGTAAGATCAGACACATGCGAGGTTGATGACCCATACTTTTTCATACCTCACAAGATTCATTGGTGGCTATAATTTGTTGTGCAGGGAATCCCGTGTATTACTATTGTGGTGGGTATATCCCTTGGGTGTTTAGTTGCGCGACCCCTCATAGTGGTGGGGCCCCTTGTGCTCCAGCAGCTGATGTCCCCACAAGTTGGCCCTATAACCAAGGACATTTCGTTGCTACATGTCCCTCCATGAGACAGTGCATGCACCACACATTTGGTCTTGGTGGTTGCATGGGTTGAATTTTCTTGATTTTTTCTATCAGACTGGCTATTTGATGCTGCATACCCATTATTGAGGGGTCCTGTACCATTTTGCCCCCATTTAACTCTTGCGGGTAACCCTCCATGGCTTCTATCTTCATTTCCTGCTCCAGGGCATCTTGTAATGTATCGATCCTTTGTTGAGTCAGTGGAGTTCAGGTCAAAGGTAATAAAGCCTTAATGAACCAATCCCTCTGATGGTTTGGATCAATTGGATATTTTAGTTTCCCAATGGCATCATTGAATCTCCATATCAAATCCCAAGCAGTTTCTCCTTCTCTCTGCTTGATCTCCCACGTCTCTGACAGACCTTGTTGGTCTGTCTGAGGCAGTTTGAATTCCTTAATGAAATCCTTCTTTACATTAGCCATCGTTGGATTCAGGTGTGCCTCCAACCATTTCATAAACCATCGTAGGGATCTCTCCCTAAGAGTGGTCTAAAACTCTATCAACTTCCCAACATATGGTGTCTGTTGTGCCCTCTAGATGCCCTCGCAGAGAAACCAATGTTGTTCGACGTCGTCATTCCCTTTCCCAGAGAATTTTGGGTACCGTGTGAGTGATCCCGCCATGCTTACTTGAATGGGTGTTACTAAAATGAAGTTGTTGGATCCTGGTTGTGAGATGGGCCCACTATCAATCCTTCTACTAGCTTGTGCTTCAATTGGAGACTAAATGTTGTGCAATCTACTTAATTCACGTAACTTAACAAAAATTTCACTTATGGGCTTGTAGAGTACCAGGGGAAGGATGGGACTAGAGCTACTAAAACTGTGGGGACAAGGAATACCTTGAGATATGGATGTCGACCTTTCTTCAAATAGTTGCTCCATTGCAACGTGCATCTCCACATCGAACAAATCCTCTGGGCGCACATATGTACCTTCTCCGTCAGACTTATTTCCTTGCTCTACCTAGGTTGGACTCCTATACACCTGTCGCACTTCTTTCATGACCCCTCCTATGTCCTGGGGACCCACCTGAACTTCCATTCCCATTATCATCTGAGGCACCTCCTCTTTTTCCTTTCGACTACCTTCCTATCTCTTGAACTCCTTCATCACCCTCTCTCACCACATTTCTACAATCTATACCCTCCGATGTGCTCACCGCTCCCTGAGCCTATTGGTAGTCCCAACATCCATACTCCTACTCCCCCTTCTCATGGTTCTGGTAACATCTCCCCCTCAGTCCCTTCCCCCGGAAATGGGGAGGTTTACGCTTCCATCACTACTTTTTGAAATCCCATTAGTCCTTTGTCTACCATTAATGCCTTGATCCACAAGGGAATCTCCTTCAGTAGTTTCTCCCTTAACCCAAATCTAAAATTACCTTCTGCCCTTAAGAAATACTGGTAGCACTTGGTTGAAAACTCTACTATATATCCTTCCAAAGTAGATTCCACCTAGAAATCTACAGCTTGGGTTAAGTCGGTGTTTAACAGATGAAGGGCCACCAAATACTCGTGTGCCCATTGCGATTGATCTTCCACGACTTCCCTTGATGGTCTTGGTCTAAAGTCTCCACAACCAGTTGTAGATTTCTTCTGGGAACTTTCCCCAAAAGATCTCGTAGTTATCACTAGCAGAGTCAGAGAATAGAACCAAGTCTTTAATAGTTTTCCCCTTATGTCGTCTCAGCTCAGCCTGTTGAGCTATGAACTGATCTAGGTGGTTATCCCACCAGCTTCGTATTTCTCTTTCGAAGATCTGAGATACCATGATCTAGCTCCCAAATGTATTTTCGTGTCTTGGAAATGGAACCATTTGTTGGCGAGGGAACAGGTCTCGTAGAGAAGATGTGGGTTCAGGTATGAGGGCCAACAAGGTTTTTCGTCGTAGTCTAGATTCATATCGGCATTTACACTCTGCTCCGAAGGGTAGAGAGTCTCACCCGAGGTGTGCTCCGACCTTACTGTGATAGGGAGTAGATCGATATCATCCCCACAACATCCATACATGTGAATCAAATCCAAACCAAAGTCTTAGACAATCATAACATAACATCCCATAAAAGTTAAACTAACGATAAATAAAAATTTTAAATGAAGCTTATAACATCACTCATTCACACTCATAATCATATATCCAGAAAAACACTCCTGAATATATTAATCATCATCTGTAAGAGGTGAACTATTACATGGCTTAGCTACATATGAGCATAGAACAAAGCAAACTAAAACAAGTCCCTAGGGATAGAGAGAGACCCCAGTAACCCAGAAGAGAGGAGAAAAATGCAACCTAGCCAAATCTCTCTTGCGGCTCTCTGTTGCCTATTACCGTCTGCGCTAACCGTCCTATCCATTGGCTGGCTACCTATTTGTTCTACTGCCCATGCGACTGATAGTTCCTCCTTTATTCTTGCTCGACTGTCTTGCGTTTCTTTCTGTTCATCAGGATTTCACTGCTTGTTTCCTTCCATGCCCCTCCATCATCTATGCTTGCTCTCGCAACAACGGCAACACTTGTCCTCCACTCCTTCGCAACCTTGACACCTTTCTGCCTACCAGGGTTGCGTTACGCCACGTACTTGCTGCAACTCAAAATCTTTTGATTTTCAAAACAAGGGCCCCAAAAAAATCCAAAATATTCCAGTTATATAAGGGTTAGGACAACATATCTCACAAGCAGAAGTTTTATTGTTCATCTGATTTAAAGTGAAAGTTGTGGAAATTATTGCTTGAAACATATGGATTTAAGATATGCTTTGGAGAAAAGGAAAAGATACTTGTCAATAAATAAAAGGATGTAAAATTCATATTTAGTGGGTTGCACGCAATCCAAACTAGCAAGTTATGATTATCATATTTGGAATGTATTTCTCTGGAGAAAGGCCTTCAAAATGTTGCATTCAATTAATAATTTATGTTTTTCAAGAATCCAAGATAGACTGGAAAAGGATCCCACATATTATTTAGAAGTACGTTATAAATAGGAGGTTGGGCCATTAGCAAATAATGTTGTGTCATGGATGAAAGGCTTCTTTTCAAAGCATGGAGAGTGTATTCCAAATAAAGACACAATACATATTCCAAATAATTTCTTGAGAGGATAAATATACAAATTATACAAATAATTTGTAGAAGGTGCTGAAGGAGTTGGTAATTTTATTACATATTCATATTTTACAAGGGTATGGAAGAACGAATTCACCAATGTTCGTATTACTAAGAAGACAAGGATGGGGGTTTGCAGTACATGTGCTTCTCTTACAGCAGAAATAGATAAATTTCAAGGGGTAGAAAGAGGTATCTGTTCATAACATTATTTTTAAAAACTAGATAGTTATCAACTATGAAAATATATTTATTCATTTTTTTCTTTTCTTTTATGTGCAAATTACATTGTCAAAGCACTTCAAGAGCATCACAATAAACAAACAAGTGAAAGAAAAAAATTATATAATCATCGAAAGTTGTGTTCTGATAATCCAAATAAATATTTGGGTTTGATAATTGATGGTATGGACCAAACAAAAACACTTCTGCCACTTTTTTTTCGCATACCAAAAACATTACAGGAGGAAACTTTCATTCAATTTCACTTGGTTGGTTGTATGGTCTTTAATGAGAATACGTTGCAAAGGGTTTCCTTCACAACTCCAAATATTCATAATGATGCAAATCTGACCATAACTATAATCCATGATGTGATTACTCATTGGTCTGGTAATCTTCCTAAACTTTTATATGTACAATTAGACAACACAAGGCGTGAAAATAAAAATCAAGTTCTTTTTGGGTATCTAAACGTGCTTGTTGAATTGGGAATCTTTAAAAAGATAAAGGTTGGTTTTAGTAACATTGAGGAGGAAAGGTGTTGGGAGCCTGCCATCATTAATTGAATGTATTAAGAAATCATACATTCCAGAGCCTATTTTTCAGGTGTTGGAAGAAACTATTGACATGTGAAGGTTTATTTTGGGATCACATGGTGAGGAGAAATGCATTCAACAACTTAATCACATTACCTTCCATCATCAATTTTGTATCAAAAAAATTGATGGGATAACACTTATATGGGGCAAGAAGTATTCAACTACTTCAAAATGGGGGGCATCATCAGGTTTAACATTTTTGAGTTTCATTCCAGAGCATCCAATATTTGTATCAAAGGTATTGTTATTAAAGTTTGTTCTTGAACTCCATAATGAAAAAAGGCATAAGAGAGATTTATTTAAAGGTATTGTTATTATATTCAATGATGGTTGTTTTTAGGTTTTGGTTGTAATTAGATAAGTTTTCTTAGGCTAAGATTTGAAAAGTGATATATTTATATCATTTAAAATAAAAATTACTCTTGGAATAATAAATCTTTCATTTAATTGTTCATTGTTTTAAATTGTTTTAGACATATGATTTGTCCATAATTTCATGGTTCAAATATGTTAAAAACATAGTATTTAAAACTTTTCAAACTATTAAGGTTTTTTTGTGCTACGATATTTTATGTTTAATGTTATGGTTGAAAACAATTACCATTTTTAGGGGTTTTAGAGTCAAGATATTCTATCTTTAACAAGGTATAAGGCTTTCAGATATCAAGAGTGAAAATTGTTGGCAATGATAAGGCTTTAACACATGATATTTTTATCTTTAACATCATGCATCAAAATTTTTAGAATTTTACGATTTTTCAATGTCCTAAAATTTTATCTTTAATTCTATTATTAAAAAGTGTCAAAATTGTGACACCATTTTTTTTTGTTACTACACCATCAACACTTTCTATTTCAAGGGTTTTTTTTCAGCCCTTTTTTCAAGAATTTTTTTTTTTTTAGGCTAATTTAAAAAAATGTTGAATTTTAACCCTAAAAAAAGAAATGCGTTATCGAATAAACACTTTTCTTTTTTGAGGTGTTTTTTCATGTTTTTGAGATTTTCTAGGCTAGAGTTCTTGTTTTGAGGTAACAGTTCTCGTTCGACAGGTAACTGTGTTTTTATCCAACTTGGGATGCACTCAAAGTGGAATAAGTTTTTATGTAGGCAGGCCTCTTATAAATTAGGAATACCGATACGACAATCTGTGCCATATTTTTTAAATAGATAATTCTCATGTAATAAAGGGGATTGAAAATGAGAGACAAGGCCCCTCAATGGAGGTGACCATAAGGAAAATGGATGGGCTTGGGGTTAGTTATCACAAGCCTAAGCAGATTTTCGCATTCATTGACAATGGTTGCATGGTTTCCCCCATGCATGCTTAAGCATGCGAAGGAAAATCTTAATTTCTTCTATGGAGAGTAGTCTACAAAGAAAGAAGACATTATGGTGGGTTTGGAAGAAGATTAGATCCAAGGGGAAATAACTTGGAAGATTATGTCAGTAAATCATTGATCCATACAATACAACCTAAGGGGTTTGTGTCACCTGCGGAGAGTTCTCTCTTCGTCTTGAGAGTGGAGTTGGGAAAAACCTTATTTAGGGTCACCTTGCATAAAGGTGTTTTGGAGAAAATTATTTTGGTGGTTGTATAAAGAATAGGTGACAAGATACTATTACTACACATTAGAAATTATAATTTTGTTTATTACGGGTTTTTGTTTGCACCTTCTTCTGCTAGACTGCAGAGGCCTCATTCAACTCGACATCCTTGGTATTTTGTAGTTGTGTTTCTCTAGGTAACTCCAAAAATATTTCAATTTCCCTATGAAGTTGAATGTTTGCATTCAATCTAGGTCATGGAGTTGGTATGATAGTTTTCATATATGTTTATTTGGTGTTATTTTATTGGTAGTATTGTTCAATTATTTCTCGTCTAGCAGGACAACATAATCATTTTTCTTCAGTCCACCTTTTTATCCATGGGTCTCTTCCCCTGTGTTGAATGAATTGGTCTCTTATTTTCATGATATGATTACAAATATTCTTCCAAATAAAAGGGGAACCATAATATAGACAATTACAACCCACATTCTAAATCTAATAAATCAATATCATAACAAGATAAATAAATTTTTTAGAAGTAGTAGAGATAGTCATGGCTATTCCACACAACAAAGCTCTAGGGTTGGGCAGATTTACAACATATTTCTTTTAGGCATGTTCGAAATTTATTGGCCCATAATTCCATTCTTTCCCTGAGGAATATTGCCAAACTCAAAAGGTGTGGTTGAGTCTCAATGCTACTTTAATCACTTTAATCCCTAAATATAGAGATTCAGAGGACCTTAGTGACTTCTTCTTTATCGCTCTATGTGATGTTACTTATAAATTTATTTCTTCTGTAATAGTCAAGAATATTAAGCCATTGTTAAATAATAGTGTCTCCCTAGAAAAAATAGGTTTCATTGAGGGTCATAGTATTCTTAATGTCATTATAACGACTCATGAATTTATTCACTCTTTGAATAATTTTATAAACCCTAGGATGCTTATTAAACTAGACCTCTCTAAATCCTATGATAGACTTAGTTGGGATTATCTCTTCAATGTGCTTGAAACTTTTAGGTTCGTTTTGTCATGGATCTCATGGATTAAATCTATGATTTATTTTTTCTTCCACTCCATTATTTTGAATGGGTCATCTATTAATATTTTTAACACCTTCCAAGGTTTGGGTCAAGTGACCCTATCTCTCCCTTGTTGAAGGTTTAGGGAGATACCTCAATGCCACTAGCCATCAAGGTTTACTTAAAGGGATTTGACATTATGGGGGGGACCTTATTATTACCCACAAAAATTTTTTTGATGCCATATTAATATTCTATCAAGTTTTTGTGGGATGCTAGAGTGTTAAAATCCATGCTTTATTTTTTCATAAAAGTATTAGGTAATTTTTTCTTGAAGGTTTATGTGGACAGGTTTTGAAGAGTTGGAATTTAGAAATGAATCCACAGTATTAATTTTGAATCGGCGTTTCGGGTCACAATCAGGACCCATCATACAGATAATAAGATGATGAGAGGAGAAGAGTTCTAAGAATTCATAAATAAAAAAAATCATAAAAATAAAAAATAAAGGAAGAATCGGCTGGAAATTTTTAGAAAATAATAAAATAAAAGAAATAAAACATGAGTTGGTGTCCCAAGAAAATATAAGGGATAAATTAAAATAAATAAAATACAATAGAGTTAGGATGATAAAATTGATTTAAACTAATGATGTGGTTGAAGGTCATATAGCTCGCTTCTTGGCATTTCCAATCAACAACCTGTTGAAAAATACTTAGAAGTCCCAATGGTCTTTAACTTGTTTAGAATGTCTTACTGGAAAAATGTGTTACAAAATATTTCTATCAAGTTGGAAAGTTGGGATTTTAAATCCCTTAAAATGGATGTTTTTTTAGTCTTGATTGAATTTTTGCTCCAAGGTATCCCAATGTATCATATTTATGTGTTGATGGATCCTAAATCTATATATAACTCCATTATTACCTCCTTCTAGAAATTTCTATGGTGTGCAGCAGAAAAGGTCAAGAAATGGGCATTGGCTTTCTGTGAGCACCTTTGCATTCATAGGTGGATTGTTTTGGCCTCAACATGATGTCGAATCAGATACTATTTTGTATTTATGTGCTTTTTTCGATCACAGAACTTCAGGTTCTTGGCCAAAGTTATTAAGAAAGTGTTGTCATTCAAGACAAGCGTTGATCAATGTACTTGTTTCTCTTGAAAATCTTCTAGAATTTTCCTAAGCCACACAATTTCCTTTTCTATTTCAGCTCCTAACACATATTTTTCGTCAATTGTGTAATATGTTGGAACTAATTGTTTTTGTGACCTCTGTTGGAATAGGGTCCCCTAGCTGCGTTTTGATATGTTCCAATGCTGCGTTTTTTTATATATTTTTGTAGTAATTGGTATTGCGCAGGGGCTTTGGGGTGGGAAAAAGCCCCAAATGTATTCTAATGGGTCAAAGGGTATAATTAGAGTCCAAAAGCGATGGTTTGTGGACCACAGGATAACGCAAGCTATGATGATATAAATAGATGGATAGTTTGAGTCTAAGGGTAAGTAAGTAAGTAAGATTGATGCTACGTAATAACAGTTGAGATTTGTTTTGGGTAGTTTTGGGTAAGGACTCCTGCTGCCTATGTGCACGAAGATCCTCAGTCCTACTATTTGCGAACCCCACTCGCTGTCTCTGCTGGCTGTGACTTGGGTTTATAACTTGGTATTGGATGTTAATGAATGTGAAATCTATTGAAGTATCTTTCTACTATCTGAATTGGTTTTGTTTATTACTAAAGTACCTATGTGTTAATTGAATAAGGTACGATTGTATCTGTTAACACTGGAAAATCGTAAAGCAGAAAACAACATCAGTTAACGTCGAGCCTAAGGATTTGTAGGACAAGGATACATTATGGAACCAATAAGTATTTAAAATCTCTAAGGTTTTAATAAAATCAAATTTGAACTAGTCATAAATGCTTAAATTCGCACTTTTTCCTTCGAAAAGAGTGCCTTCTGCATGCACTGGAGCCCGATAAGTGCGCATTCCTGGATATAGAAAAAATTATCTTTCTGAGACCACAAGCAAGAAAAGGAAAATTTCTCCTTATGTGAAAGTTGCCTAAGGATAGCACCAGCGCCCCCTTAGGCATTGTGTGAGCACACTAAAGCATATTTCAGCACACAATGGAATCATGCCCCTCCCCTGAGTCACCATCCATCATGTACCAATGGAGGGAAGGAGGTTTGAAAGCTCACCTATATAAACCCACCAAGAGATGAGAAAAGGGTGATCATAAGGTTATGCTGGCCAAAGTTTCCCAAGCAACACCAGCATTTTGTGTGACCCAAGGAGCTGAAGCATGAGAGGACTTGATGGTTGGCCACCCAACAATCTTAGTCCATTGCAGCAGAGAGAGATAGTTGGACTGCGTCCGAAGGTAGAACTTGAAGGACAAACATCCTTGCATCGAGACCTAGATCCAATGCCTAGGTGCCCTTTGGCAAGTGGGTAACATTTTTTTTTATTCCAAGCATTCAATAAGAAGAGGCCATCAAGCCGTTTTTTACCTTGTTACTGTTTGGAACTCTCTATGTAGCTTCTTTCGTGTTTTTAGTTTTAGTTTTTTAACATAGCATACTTTAGTGTATTACTTCATTTAAGTTTTATAATTTTGAGCTCCCCCCGGATACTGCTTGTTACCTATAGTTTAGAGGGTATACCACACTCTCTAAACTCATGCGATTTCGTACATCCGTGTGTCGAATCCACCACAACAGGATTGGTGACTCCACTAACATGTTTCAAGTTTATGCAGTTGTGCCATCTTTTGCAGGAGACCCTTAGTCTATGTTGGAGTGGAGCTGACAGTCCTCTAACCCATCTTGCAGTCCCTAAACTCACTGAGGTGATAAAATGAAGAAGGTAGCTCCTAATTTTTTACTTGCAGGAATTTTCTGTGTTGTTCTTTCACACAAACGCACAGGGCGTGTGTTCAGAGGTGACCTGCGCACAGGAAAGCACACCTTTTAGAGGTTTTTGCGCGCAATTTGCAGAGAGAGTTTTTCTCCCTATCTTCTGCATTTTTTCTGCTTGTAAGAGTGTTGGGAAGCCCCTAATGTATCTGTGAACACCTGTGTTGATACCCCACAACTTTTGAGAGCTGATTTTTGCTTCTTTTTATAGGCATTTAGTTAGTTTTCATTTAAGTTGGTTTTTTGCAAAAGGTCTTCACATAGTTTAAGCAGGGGGCCAATTAACCATTTATTTGTGAACAATTTATGTTTTTTGAAAATTATGGTATGCATACTTAGTTTAACTAGTCTAAGTAAATGGCTGATGACCACACATGCATAAGTTAGTGTAGAAATTGTTTAGTTGAAATTTCAATTTCTGAATTTAGGAAATTGCGGGACTAGGATTGAATCGCAAATTAGAGCAAGTAATCTATGTTGTCTTTGCGCCATTGGGTGACCCTAGACAAGCATATGAATACTCTAGATTTGTGATTTTCCATCTCCCTTTAGTCACTCACATAAACTAATTAGGAGGTTTTGGAAGCGTCCCTTTATCCACAAATGCTTTTTATTTGAGCAAGGAACAACGTCACATAGTTTAACTAGGGGAATTTTGTAAAGGATCACCGATATCAATATGTTCAAATTATGAGATTGTTCACCATACACTCACACACATTCACCCACTAAGAAAAGAAAGCCGCCTAAAAATAACTTAAACCAACTCACTAAATTCTCCCCATAGGGGCCACAAGAGAAATTATAGATTAAGTTAGGATCAAGGGGGTATGCATCCAATAAGCCACCTTGATCATGCTTCACATTTGAAACATAGAATTTCCATTTTTAGGGAGCTTTAAAATCCACCTATCAGCCCATGGAAAAGAAAACCTGAGCACAGTAGAGACTCGATTCAGATGAGGTTAGGCTTAGGCACAGTGCGTGCGGTATCAGTTGGGGCTACCTGACCCGGCTGATACTCGGTACTATTAGCTGACTACTAAGAATCCCAAGACTTGAATGCTCACATGGGATAGTGGTTCTTAGTGGACAAAACTAGGACATCCTTTACCCTATAGGTGACAGTGCAGGCAAGCACCAAACCCTCTACCCTTACCTTGTTTGATTCTCTTCGGCTGACTGGGGGGCGTCGCCAGCTCTTACGGGACGTTGTGCCAGCACTCACAAGAAATCCTCTCAAGGCCATGTTACTTTTGAGTGTGTGAGGATGTTATTAGGTCTTCTAGGATTTTGAGTATCACACATAAGCAAAAAAAACCATTTTCTGCTTGATTGCTCACATAGATTAAGTTAAAGGAAAATTCATTTCATTTTAGCTTTGTCTTATGTAGGTGGCCATAAAATTATCATGATCACAGACTCAATCCCCTCAATTTTTTTTCCAAAACCCAACCTGGATGACCCTCAAACAGTTCCAACAGAACCTCGTTGATCCAAGCATCTTTTGGACCTCCCCCCATTATCGGGAGGGGTTCCAGGTCTTTCACCATTTAGGCGTGAAAGACAGAACGTTTCCACAGTGGTTGGTTCCTCCTTTCTTGGAGAAACCTTAGTCGGGAACCCTAGTCGGTCCCCCAACACCACACCGCACATCACTTCCCCCTCGTCTCCTAGGGGGTAGCAGAGTGCATCCCATACGGGAGGTCAGCTGAATTCACAACCAGGTACATCACAAACTAACCCTCATTCTAACCAGAACTTCGTGTCTTCACACGTTTCCATGGCATCAACCTCTCAATCACCCTTCTTAGTGGCATTAAATCTACCAGATTTAACCAAGCTCACTAATGACCCCATTGCACACGACCCCAATTGGGCTCCCGTGCCCACGAAGCTCCCTTCAGACATATTAAATTTTGAGGGCAAGCAAGCGGAAGACCCAGGGAATCATATAATGACTTGTCACCTGTGGTGCTCATCGAATAGCATCATTGATGATACTATTAGATTGAGGCCGTTTCAATTCAATCTCATGGGAGTGGCCATGAAATGGTACGTCGAGGAACCTCCTGCCTCACATAGAATATTTAGCGCCCTCACTACTGCGTTCCTCACATAATTTTAGCTACCCATTCACCACGATTCGAGAATGGAGTTACTCACTCATTTTAGACAATCTCCCTCTACCCAAATTTTTGAACATCTCCATGAGTGGAGACGACGTTGAAGCTTATGCAAAGCGCAACTCGAAGACCGAGTCCTTTTAGATCTATTCTTGAAAACTCTGATGGCGGAGCTTTCAAAGGATGTGGTGCAACGAAACCCCACATCCAAAGAGGACGTAGTTAGTAAATCCCAGCAACTTGAACTGATCTATATGTAATCAGGATACATATACAACATCCTGCCTAATGCCCAGTGCCTACAATCTTATCAAGAATTTCCAGGCGTGTCAAACTCTGCAGAAGGACTTATTGGGTCAATGACCCAAGGGTACCTAGGCAGCAACAGTTAGAATTACGGTTACGTCCATGGGTCTACCCAGAACATTTCTCAACCCAGATTCCAAAGTCATCATATGCAACAATGAAATTTGACTAATAAGACACCAACGTATCACCAAGGAGGACCTTACCCTCCAGCTGGGGGGATCCAGTAAGTAGGAAGAAAAAATAACAGAAGAACTCCCCCCCAACGACCAGGTGAAAACATGGGACAATAGTATGCTTAGTCCCAAGCACACAACCCACCAATTCAAAATAATGCACAGTTGAACTTTGTGTAGCTGTCCCAAAATCAACCACACCAGTATGATCAGGATAATTATCCTCCTAACGTGGTCAAAATAAAGGTAAAAAAAAACTCAAAGGGAACCTTGGATAGGGGGGCAGCAATCAACAACACCTGCCGTGACCCCAGGCTGGAGATAATCCCAACTGAAACTAGAACCAAGAGCCAAGCAATGCTCAAAATCAACGCAAGCGGGCACCTCTACGAACAAACCATTCTTGTTCGATATGTGGTGAGTACGAGCACTATAATCACCACTATCCCGAACTCCCTGAGCTTAGAAAGCTTCAGAGTAATAGAGGACAAGGAGGATCTTCCTAGACAACTGCAGTTATGCAAGAACCCTTCCCCCATCAAGGAGCGGTCAGCACTCACTAGCAAAACCCCAATGATTTCAAGAAAAACAACCATGAAATTTACATGGCTGACGAAGAAATGTTTTTCCAAACCCGGAATCGCAGCTATGACACCCCATCAGACACCGGTGCATCAAGGGCTAGTATGAGCGCGTCGACTGCACATTTGACCATTCCAAATATTCCTTTGGAACCATTTCCAAAAATGGTTAAAGGGCCTAATAGGCGAGCATGTAACTACTCTAAATTAGACCACAATTACAACATCATAGACGATTTAGCCTAGTTAGCTACTACTATGTCTACTTTGGAGGTGCTGCAGTCATGCCCAAAATAGTGGAAATCCCTACTTTCCGCCTTATCCACCATCGACCTTGCCAACACAAGCATGATGGCTTTTGATTTAGACAAAGCCACCCCTAGGCTTCCCTCCATGATCGCCTTCCAGATACTAGTATCGGTACAGAATATCACTATTGACCGATGTGTCATTGAAGAGGGTGCATCCACGTGCATCATGTCAAAAAATGTATTGCAGAAGTTAGGAGCCCCAGAACTCAAACCTTTCATCATTACACTCAGAGCATATGATGGTCGGCCTTGCACCCCCGTTGGTCTCTTCCAAAATGTACTGGTTTGCTTAGCTGGAAAAACAGTCCACATAGACATCGAAGTATTAGACGCTCACTTGGATTACAATATACTCCTTGGGCGGAGTTACATGTATGCCATGTTTGCCATAGTATCCTCTGTTTTCTGCATCATGATGTTCCCCCACGAGGATCGAATCATTATAGTAGACCAGTTGACGCACACTGAAAAGTGTCCTTTGACCATCACGAATATGGTTCTATCCTATGTAGACGCAGCCACTGATGGTCTTTTATGGTATCAAGAATATGGCCCTGGCCAATTCAAACCGTTGTCTGTCCTAGGATCATTCCTAGGAGATCCTCCTATTATCCCTGAGGTATTTCCCGATACCACAACAGCCTCGGTATGCATGATTTCCACATCAAGCACCGAGGTTAGTCAAGACATGGACTCAAGCAGTAATGACACCGAGGTATCAGCTACTGCGACCTCCATAGTCTATGCCGCCTCCCAAACTCCTTTCCTATACCCACCTCCTGGCTTAAGCAGGTCTTGGCAACACTGGTACTACCCAGAAATACCATGGTATCAGGATGCCTTACACGTGATCGAGCGATCCTATCAAGAAGATCCATCCATCCATTCTATCAATTACGAGCCGTGCACCATATTGTACTTACAAGAGGAGAACCTATACATAGAGCATCCCCCAGTAATGCCCATTATACCTTGCACACTATGCGATGAATGTGACCACTACCTTGAAGAGTGTGCCACATTGGAACTCATTCACAGATGGTATCCAATCGAAAGAGTCTGCTACGTGGGACTACGGACAACACAATTCACATGCCCGTTATGTGTCGACAATCACTTATTGGAGGATTTTCACTACATACCTCGATTCCAAATAGCCCTTGTGTTGGCGGATAAATCCGTCTTGCGGACAAGACCAATCTCCCTAGTACTAAAAGTATCTAGCAAAAAATAGCCAAATAGACTAATATTTCTCTAAGCATATATGATCTATGAAAAGCTCTATAGAGGTGTTAAGGACTTACTGTTTTTCCAGTGCTTGTTTGAAATCATTATTGTCCCTTGCGCACTTGAAGGAGTTTTCCTCGTAAACCTGCAGTCACAAACAAGCAAAATATTACATAGCACCTGTATAGAAATCATCATAAACCATGCTTATCATAGTGATCAAGGAATCTATGAAAGAAACCATTAATTGAAAGCTTATTGAGAAAAATGAGTATATTTGTATTAATTTCAAAAGAAGAAAATCCTTACAACCTAAGCCTTGATGTTGCACAGGACTTTTCGGGGTCCGAAGCAGGAGTCTCCTCTACTTTGATAAGCTCTGCACTCCTCCAACCAAGACGAATAGAGGTATGTAATCTCTCCTCACAAAATTCTTAGTCAACTGAGTCTAAATCTCAACAGCACTTAACCTCAAATATTCTTAAGCTTGACCTCCAATTCTCAATCTCCCAAAATCTCAATCTCTAAAAGCTTAATCTCCCAAATCTTAACCATTTGAGGCTACCCAATGCCTCCTTTTATAGAGCAGATGAGGAGGTTAGGATTCCACCATTTAAGGGATAGAATCCTCCTTCAAAGGGATAGACTCCTCACATCAAGGGATTAGTTCCTTAAGGTGAGGGATACATGCACCTTATCAAAGCGTACTCATCCCCAAAAATTCTCATCTAGAACCTTCTAGAATTGACCTCAAACCACTTTTTTGTCTTTACTTTCTCGCCTTTTTGACTTTGAGGAGGGTACGTAGGCATTGCAAAGGAAAACTGCATTCTAAAACGCAGGTAAGCAGTGTATTGCCTACGTACCCAATCTAGGAACGCAGGCATGCCTCATGTTACCTACGTACCCAAAGTTTCAGAGATTTTTAGGGTTTTTCTTCCTATTTCAAAGCTTGACATGAGGATTAAAGGTTGTAAGACTTGTAGAGGAGGCATGTATGAGTATTAATGAGCTCATACAGTCAGCAGAATGTTGAGGTGACAATTTTTAGTGTAACACCTTGCTAGCCTCCGCTCAGCCATAGTTCATCCCTCCCAAGAAGACGATATCGATGCCGAATCTATCGGCAGCTCCATGACCCAAGCACAGGAGATGAGCGGGTCTATCATGTTCTTAACAACCGAAGAACGACCTAGCGGTAAACCCATAGTTACCCCTATAGGCACTTCATGAAACCCACCCACATGCACGTTATGCAAGAAGACGGACCATATAATAGTCCACTGCCCTGAATTAGCAGCATACTGACGATGGTACCCCACTTGGCCTCAGACCACGCACGATGGGAGACCCATATCACGAAAAGTTTTCCTGATATGCCAGGGTGATCATTATGACCGACATTGTCCTTATGTCTCAAGGATCCATCCCACTATCGACATGATTAATGCCATAGAAAAGAGGAGGAGCAACCTCCAAGAATGGCATAAAAGATATGTCGCCGGCTCAACATCCCCACCACCATTATGGTGTTATAAGCCTGATAAGACCACACACCAATCACGTAAACCCTAGGCCAAGCCTAGGATAACATGTCGCCTATGTGGTCTAAACTATCACCTAATCAACCAATGCAGAGAACTCAAACCCCTTGCAAATAGTCTCCGCATAATCTCGCCTCTCCCCAAAAAGCTTCTCTCTAATAAAGAGAAGATCACACGCACTTAATGCTAGATTTTCTCACACTTTCATCATACATTTAAGTGCATGCATCTCCCCAAGCTGAGATTAGTTAGAGCAACATTAAGTCAGCCACCCAACAAAAAGGGAGGTAAGTTTCAACCCACGACGCAAAAATGGAAACAAAAGACAACTTGGTCTGCAACAGACCCTTTCCAAGCGTCCACATCTATAATATCGAGTAGTGTATATTCTCACACTATCTACTCTGTCAACACTGTGATACCCTCCACCATTTGCACTAGTATTAAGCACACACTAGAGGGATGTCCATTGCTACAAACGTTCAGACATATCTGTAATAAAATCAACTTCCATCTATTAGGAATTGACTATCCTAGCGGGAAGGCCAACTATCGGCTCACTCAGGACTCCATTGCAGAGATCCTTCCCCCGCCGCATGCCAGTGACACAACTCATCACATAATACTTGTGACATCGCATTCCCAAAATAGGATTTCAACAACCCCACCATCACAGGAATTCAACTTTCTTCTTGTCACAAAAAACCAAGGCACCTTATGCCCTTGCATAGATTTCCACGAGATCCCAAACTTGCATGCAGCCATCGAACTCCTCGATGACACCCAGCCTCTAGAGCAACACCTAGTACAACTGGAGCTAGTTGATGAAACCAGGAGTCAATTGCTGCAACATAATGAGGACCATAAGAAAGGGTGAAAGCATCATTTGACCGCCACATCACCCCTCGCTCATTTACTGAAGGAGAGCTAGTCCTTTGCTATGATGTCGCAAAAGAAGCCTTAGGGCCAGGAAAGTTTGAAACCCTATGGAAAGGGCCCTATATCATTAAACAATGCCTTCTTCAAGGGGCATACATGTTTATGGAACCGAACGGGACCTACCTCACTAACCCCATCAACGGCCTTCACCTCAAGAAATTCTACCCATAAGGGCCCCTGTAGCCCTTATCCCCTAGAGCTAGAGTACACAAAAATCCCAACACCAAAATATTTTTTGACCCAAACGACCTAAGCGCGCTCAAAATATCACCATGGATCACCAACTTGAACCTTATTTCGGATTTGTTGATGGAGCATTGCGATGGTCTCAAAACGTAGCTGCAGCCGCGAAGGTTATCTACTACCCTGACCAATCGCTACTATGTTCAAACAGCGTGTGCATCAGTTCAACAACCAAAAATCAGGCAGAATATGATGTCGTTATTGGACTTATGTGCAAGGTACTCCACGAGGGAATCCACCATATGCATGTCTACCTATATTCCCAGTTAGTAGTCTCGCAGTTAAACTGAACATTTGAAACGAGAGATGCAAACCTATTTAGAAAATATTTGCGTGCTAGAAGATTAAGCAAAAAATTTTATTATATTACATTATCACATGTATCAATGAATCAAAACCAAACAGCTGATCACATAGCTAACAATATCCTAGACTAGAATGCATCGCGAGAAAATCACCATACATAAAAGGAAAAAAACATGTATATCCATTATCATAACAGAAAATGCATAAACTGAAATAGACATCACACCATGTAAAGCCACAAAAAATATCTCTCATATATATATATATATATATACTATTTTTGTAATCTGATACACACACACACACACAGATATATATATGTGTGTGTGTGTGTGTGTGTGTATCAGATTACAAAAATAGTATCACTGGCCCATTGGCCAGCCCAAAAATATAGAGGTCATCAAAAATAAGGGAAGCATCGTCATAATGAGTGCTTTCCCTATGTACAAATCTACCCTAGGGAGGTGCCCCCTCAAGAGGATAACCTGGGCCCACCATCGCTCCTAGTGCCACCACTAGAGCTGCCATCGCCACTGTGATAGCTACCCATCGTAGAGTAGGCCGGTAGTCCTCTCATGGGCCATCACTTTCTCTAGCCATACCTCCTCGAAGTCCTCCATAATACCTCAAGAAAGCATCCTGTGGGTCAATCAGTCCACTCGACCCCAGAAGTCCTCTACGGCCTCTACCTGAGCTGTATGTGCTGTAATGCATGCCTCAACCACATCTGCATGAGCTCTCTCAACCGCTACCTCATCTGCACCCATGCTGCTACCATCATTGGAAGGACTAGCACCATCCCTGCCAAGTCTACTGGCACCCTCACCTGGTCCACCTACAACACCACCTCCCCGACCACCAGGCAGTCATGGTGGAGGGTTGTGACCCACCAGTCGGGCCACTGGGCATCCCACATCACCAAAATCTACACGAGTAACCAAAATAATGTCAATGTCAATCAAAAACACTCAAGTACACAAAAAACTCGAGTAAATGAAGAAATATAACACATACCTACGGGACCCCAAACAAAACCAAAAGGGAGACCAATATCTGGATCACCCTGAAAGTCCATCCCCACGTAAGGGTATGGCAAGAAAATTTGTGGATTGGCCTTGAATTAGGCCTCAGTCATGTCATTCCAATAATGACCCATCGTGCCACCACCGCTGCGTGGCATCACCAGAGCCTACCTCCTCATGCGTGGCTCCCTCGACCCCCCAATAGGCACAACCACCACGAGCCTCAGCAACACGACCCTCTTGTACATAATGTTGCACAGAATTCTCACATACGAAAATGATTTGGATCCATGTTGGACCCAGTTCAATTGCAACACCATAACATCAAAGAAGAAATGGGAAAAATCAAAGAAATGCATGTTCCTCAAATGGCGTAAAACCGCCAGTTGTGGGCCCCATGCCCGATGAGGCACAAACAACCCTGCCAGTTGCACAATAATGGCCAGAGCACACTGCTCAGACACATATTTCACTGAGGCAATATTGATGCACCCCTCAGTAAGAGGCACACCACCGCAATGCCTCCTTCGAAACCTATCCATTTTCACTCGTCCAATAGGAAGTGGATACCTCAACACCTCTCCTTGAGGTAGTAATCCAGTCACAAAGTAAATATCCATCTCCTAATGGATAACCAGGTTCACCCCCCTTAGGATAAACATGTTGCGCCTCCTACGCCAATGCTGTATGATATAACATAACAAACAATCCTGTGACTGAAGGCATTCATTTTCAGCAAACTTCATAATGCCCCAAGCGGCCAACTGACGGCGCACCCTAGCGTCAAAAGCCAGAGCAGTCCAGATCTCAGGCCAATATCGTTCTCTCCACACTAACCTGCCAAGAAAAAAGCACCCATTAGTACAAAGGAAAAAAATCATAAGGGACAGCAAAAAACCAAAGTTTTTTTCAAAAACACTGCCCTTGCGCGCCTATCTCTCAGACAGGTTCGCCCTTGCGTGCATGTTTCATTCACAGGCGCACCCTTGCATGCAAAGAGGTAGGAAAAGCGCGCCCTCGTGTGGCTGTACCTGATAAATGAGCACAAGGGGGGCGCCTTTATTCCTAGATCGCCCATGCAATCTAGGACAAAAAGCCCCTTTAAGGTCGTACAAACCTAATTTGTACGACCCCCGGCATCACCAAACTAGAAAAATTAAAATGCAGGACGTCATGAGAGTTAACTCGGCATAATATCGCTAATCCTCGGTACACAAGTTGACCACAATGACAAGAAAGGCTCTACTATCACCTCTGATCTCCCAAAACTCAGCAAGTACAAATGTATAGGATTAGGGCCATAATCCCATATTTATCGCCCTTTTCCACAACTTCAGAGGTTTATAATAGGAGATTAGAAGGTCCATTCTGCAAACTATAAGTTGCACCATCATCAGTATTCCATGACGAACGAAAGTGATGCCCCACATTCACTTTCCGAAGAAATATTTTTTCAAGCACCGGCAGGTATGCACCCTCCAATCTTCCTTTCCAAAATTCATTTTTTTCAATAATATTGAATAAAAAGAAGATGCTTTCACTTGAGGTAGTTGTTTTTTGCAGGAAGAAACCGCAAACCTTTCACAACACCCACCACCGAAAGTTTCGGACTAGGTATCATTCTACCCTCAGCATGATAGAGTCCCAAAAAAATTTGCATATCCTGACATCATTTCTCCATCAGAAATAAACCATAGGGTCCTCATACCCGACCACGTTTATCATCACCTCACCCTGCATATGATAAATGTCTGCGATGGTCGGTAGAGCCTCCCCTCCATGGTGATCGTCATCCCAAGTAGACCATACATCATCCCACAAGTGACGCCATGACCATACCATTTTAGTCTGGGAAGCACATCATGCCCGTTCACATATCATGCATAAGGTCAAGTTCACCATCTAAACCAACCCCCTTCCCAGATGATCGTGTTGTACAAGAAAAATGAAAGCGCGCCTCTGCGCACTACATTTGGCCCACCATACCTCCATCAACATTAACCCATCTGTGACATCTTCCACTCATCAACCCCACACATGAGACCAACCAATGGGACCCCTACCCCCAACAAAGCACCGTCCTCACACCATCAAGTGAGCAACCCTCTTTCATGTTTTGGGGTACCCATATCTGTGTTTTGTACAAACCAAACCCCATTATTTTTTATTTTGGTAAGTGCACAAAGGTCACAAACAATGCCTTTCATCTCTTTGCCCTCATATTTCACTCTTCCTCCCACGGTAGCAGTCCCCCATCTCCCTTGGTCAAATTATTTCATACCCCTCATGCACGCACCATTATGACAATCATAGCCGGTTCATACTCACCCTGGAAGTCCTATCGACTCCAGGGACTTTTCCCTTTAGAAATACCTATGACTGCCACCAAGCTGCTGAAATATACTTCGACCTCGGGCCACTGAATCCCCATCATTTTTTTTTCAGCTGCCGCTCACCAACATGCCTATGTTAAACCCATTATGGTTAGGTTAAGGCTTCCTTTTTGTCAACATCAACACCTCTTTTCCAAAAAGGAAGCGGTACCTTGGATGACCCCTCCCCATGAAAAGGGGTGTCCTTCGGTGGCACTATGGGAGACATCATTGTCCATAGATGTCATCGATCCTCCTGAAATTTGACTACAACAATAAATATTTCATGTCATGATGGTATCATACCTTACAAACATTGCACTTTGATCAATATCCGTCGAAGACCTGTGCCTTTATAAGCGTCTTTGACAACAATTCTTACACGGGAAGGTCCCGGCCATTACATATGCATACATTTCATAGTGATATGCTATACCAAGGTTACGCATATGGGTACCACATTCCACCTATCATCAAATAAAAAATTCCCCTGAGGGCATCAGCAGTCATCATTAGCAACCACCAATATCACTACCATAGTAGTGGCACAGACAGCACATGTTTCTGTCAATTTTTTTTAACTAGCCATAGCATCACGAGCATGGGACATGCCTGCCTCATTGAAATTTTGCAAATATGTTGTATATTTTTTTTGCTTGCAGGGGGTCCCTTAGGCCATGGTTATCTTAGAACCGGTGCAAGGTGTTGTCTATTCTACACGCGGGCCTTGCTCTCTCTCTCTCTCTCTCTCTCTCTCTCTCTCTCTCTCTCTCTCTCTCTCTCTCTCTCTCTGCGTATGATACAGAAAATAAACTATAATGTATTTCAGCTATACAGTTCTTCCTAGAAATCACACATTAGGGGGCATCTGTTAACACTTGAAAATCGTACAGCAGAAAATAACATCAGTTAATGTCAAGCCTAAGGATTTAGAGGACAGGGATACATTATGGAACCAATAAGTATTTAAAATCTCTAAGGTTTTAAGAAAATAAAATTTTAACTTCAAAAAGAGCGCCTTTTTCACGCAATAGAGCCTGATAAGCACGCATTCCTGGAAATAGAAAAAAATTTCTTTCTGGGACCACAAGCAAGCAAAGGACAGTTTCTCCTTATGTGAAAGCTGCCTAAGGACAACATCAGTGCCCCCTTAGGCATTGTGTGAGCACAAAAAAGCATATTTCAGCACACAATGAAATCATTCCCCTCCCTTAGGTCACCATCCATCATGTACCAAGGGAGGGAAGGAGGTTTGAAAGCTCACCTATATAAACCCACCAAGAGATGAGAAAAGGGTGATCACAAGGTTATGCTGGACAAAGTTGCCCAAGCAACACCACCAGTTTGTGTGACTCAAGGAGTTGAAGCAGGATAGGACTCAATTGTTGGCCACCCAACAATATTAGTCCATTGGAGCAGAGAGAGAGAGTTGGACTGCGTCAGAAGGAAAAACTTGAAGGACAAACATCCTTGCATCGAGACCTTGAGCCAATTCCTAGGTGCCCTTTGGCAAGTGGGCAAGATTTGTTTTTATTCCAAGCATTCAATAAGAATAGGCCATCGAGCCGTTGTTTACGTTGTTACTATTTGGAACTCTCTATGTAGCTTCTTTCATGTTTTTAGTTTTAATTTTTCAACAGAGCATACTTTAGTGTATTAATTCACTTAATTTTTATAATTTTGAGATCCCCCCGGATGCTGCCTGTTACCTATAGTTTAGAGGGTAGACCACACTCTTTAAACTCATGTGATTTTGTACACCCATGTGTCGAATCCACCACAACAGTATCTGCGATATATGAATTAGCTGCAATTGTGATGTTTTGTGGTGATAATTGTTGATTTGCACGTGGATGCAAAGGTGTTGATCAGATCCGTTTAATAATAGTAGCTTCGTTTATGTTTACATGATGATTATAATATTAAGGGCTCAATAATAGGCTTTTTCTGTGCGAACCTGGTAGAACTTGATGAGATCTACTTTAATTACCTACTCTCTCCGAGGGTGTGGAAAACTGGTTCCAGCACCCACCCATACTACTTCAAGTGAGACCATGACCTACGAAAGTAGGTCATTTATGAAAGGTCCATTAGTATAGGGGTTTGTTGGAAAACCTTAACTTTGAACTTGGGTCAGGACCCCTCACATCGACAAATGGTTCCATTGCTAGGACCAGGAGACTTTTGATAGAGACATGAAAAATTGGAGCTTGAAGACTAGTTCAAAAAACAGATTCAGGAATTTTATGTAAAAGAGAATCGCAGCACAAAGCGAACAACTGAGAAGTGGAAGAACAAATATATTTTCACAGAAGTATATGAAATTTTCTTTGTGAATTTTGAGCACGAACTCCAGGAGGGGCTAGCAAGGCTGGTAGAATTCCATATGTGTTGGAAGGACGATCAGGTTATGCAGTGGACTCCGGAATTGATTCAATAGTTGGAGAAGGCTAACAACACAATCACCCGAATTGTAGATCATTGGGTGGATAGTGTGCTAGGAGGATTTGTAATAGAATTCATAATCGATCAGTTTGTATCCTACTTTGAGGAAAAACAGAGGTTCTTCAAAAGATTCTAAGGTAAGTTGTTGTGAACATTGTTGTTACTAATTAAAATATAACTGCGCGAAAATGGCATTTTGTGCAGCCACACTGAATGAATTATCTCTGATCAGAGTGAGAGTACAAAACGAAGTGGTAACTACTGAGTCAATCGAGAAGGGGATAGATCCGTCTACAACCCATTAGGAGAGTTGATTGCGCATGCAGGAACTAGTCCTCCGACTACACCATCGTCGAGTCAGCATAAGGGCAAGAACTCCCCTACACCTTCGCCACTACCAGAAGAAGATATGGCCACACACATGAAGCTACCCACCTTCAAGGGCATAGAAGATTAAAACGTGGACCAATTTTGGTTCATAGTAGAATCAGTATGGACTACGTAGAATTTTGCTAGCGATGCTGTAAAAATGGCGCAGCGATCCCTCACCTTTGAAGGAATGGCCTTGGATTGGTGCATGGGGTACATAGGCGAACATGCAGATCCATCAATACAAGAGATTAAGAATGCTTTAAAACAACAATTTCAGAAGCCTAAGTTGTATGCTCAACTGGTGGTTAACTTGAAAGACTTTAAACAAGGACCCACTAAGTTGGTATGAGAGGCTGATCAATAGCTAAAGAAGGTTATCAGAGATGGGGAATTTAAGTATGAGGTTAGACAGCACAAGGAATGGTTCATCGACATGCTATTACCTCACCTACGTGGACCTATGGGATAGCAAGCGATTGAGACAAAAGAGAAAGCCTTCGATATTGCTATGAAGCTAGAAGCTATTCCAAGAGACAATGCCCACTTTGGGGTACAGAAGATCTAGGGAAAACTGGAGGCAATGCACCTTAAAATCCAGAATTTGTGGAAAGATTTGAGGAAAATAATCTAGCCCAGACGTATGATGCATAATATGTAGGGTGTCATGCCACACCAAGGATCAGTTCCCTCTATTGGTGGACTACATGTAGGATTGGGGGGCCAAACCCTTAATCCCTAAAGAAGCCATGGGGCTAAGTGGTGCCACGTTATGGTACACTGACTGTCGCATAGATGGACTACATGATACCAACCACTGCCCCTATCTTGGTTCCTATGTTCCAGAGTTGAAGCAAAAATGGTGTCGATTCTACTCATCGGTCGGACATGAAGAACACAACTGCCAGACATATGGCTTAATGATAAATCAAGGAAACCTGTTCAAGGTACAAGCTGACCCTACTTCACCACTATCTCCCTCGAGATGTGGAGTCTCCCCCGCCAGAGGCTGGGGGGGGGAGGAGGTGGAAGCGCAGGTCGAGGAAAAGGGTAATTGATTTGTTATAATTATGGAGAAGTAGGACACTTCACTAGGATTGCTCGAACCTTGCACAAAAATCTTGCAGATATTGTAGAAAATTGGATCATGTGATCAAATATTTTCAAGTACTAATAGCAAAAATGGAGGAGAAACAACAGATGCCAACGAAGAATGTACAAAGGGACAGTTGGAGGCAATGCACCTCGAAATCCGAGTTTTACGGAAAGAGTGAGGAAAAGAAGCTAGCCCAGACATATGGTACATAAGATGTAGGGTGTCAGGCCACACCAAAGATCAGTACCCTCTGCTGGTGGACTACATGCATGTTGGGGGGCCCAACCCCTTACACCCTAAAGAATCCGCGAGGCCAAGAAGTCCCACGTTATGGTGCTTTGACTGTCACATAGCTGGACAACATGATACCAACTGATGTAGCAACATCGAGACTTAACCAACAATGTTATATTTTGTTCACATGTTGTGGCTAATCCAAAAGAAATAAACATTAGTAGTAGTATTTTATTTTATTTTATTTTTAATATTATTTATTTATGAGAATAGTTAGTTAGTTTTGTATTTTTCATCAAATAGGAATAAAATTAGGAATTGGTTTCCTTCCCTGCATGGATATAGAGCCAACTAGGGATAAGCACTTAAAAATAGGGAGGTATTGATTTGTTGAGAAAATTCGAGAAGAAGCCTATTCTAATAGGAACACTTTCATATTTCAAGTATAAATAACAAGGAATAAGGAGGAGAACACTAGGAGTTCCAGTGTGTAAATTACAAACACAAAGGGAAGTTAATGAAATATTTAGTCCATGCATTAGTAATACAATTTGGGTTTGGTATTATATGTTTTTTTTTATTTTCTAATCTGAAAATTATATATGTGCATATATGAATGGGTGAACACAGGAATAGTGTGTATCTAGAACAATGATAGTGGCAAAAGTAACCTCAGATTTCTTGGAACACAAATGAATGATGTTGGGCATATGTGTAAGGCTGTAAGAGTATAATTATCTTGGCCGCAATACAGAGAAGCGTTGTCCGAAATTTGGTAGCTTGGGCGACGGCTAATATGGCATTCATGGTAGCACAGTGTTGGCACTCTGGTCGAAGAGTGCATTGGTGATGCGTATCTCTAGCAGTGGTGTAAGAGTGGTTACTCCAACCGTAACGCAGAGGGAGGTTATACCATGTTGATTTACAATGGTTTTTGTATACCGAAATATTTCAAGTAATGCAGTAAAATTTCGTACGACTTTTTCTCTCTCTATCCCAACAACTCTCATTACTGGATATATTGGCATTGCAATGACATGGTATTTGCGTTGAGATCAGTGTAGTCACAAAAGAAATTACAATTTATAGAGCTGAGCTATATATATCGTTGTTTTATATTTTAAATTGGTTGGAACTAAGTATAATATAATTTCTACTTGGACATTCATAATGGGACGACATTTGTAATAGTGAAGTTGCAAATGCAACTGTGACTCGGCAAGCTTGATAAATGTTAACCCTTGCCTCTATGATTTGTGATTGTTAAAAAAGTGGATGTTGCACTTGAATCACATATGGGGAGATAAAAAATTTTGGACTTAAATATAATATAAGTTCTTACTACATTCAATACTAAAGTGTGTGTTTGCTATTTTCATCATTTTTTGGTATCAGAGTCGTTGAGTTGTTCCTGAAGCATTGTAGAAAATGCTGCCCAAAAGAGGAGTTGGGATAGGTCGAGGGAGACCTATAGCAAATGCAGTTCTTCTAGACGAAATTCGACACTTGCGTACAAGGATGGCCACAATGGAAACTATTCAAAGGAGGGTGACAGGTGATGGAATTTCCAGTTCCGATGAAGAAGAAATAGAGGAGGAAAGCAAGGAAGATGAAGTTATGAAGATGCTAGAAAAAGCCAGTAGCAGACCAAAGGTAGACTTACCTTTATAAAATGTAAATCTTAGTGTGTAAGTACTAATGGACTAGATCAGTTCATTAGACAAATATTTCGAATATGAAGAAGTTGATGACAAGAATAAAGTGAAGTTTTCAACCACAAGATTGAAGGGTCATGCAACGCTTTGGTGGGATGAATTTCAGCTGTAAAGGGAACGAAAAGGGAAACCCAAAATCAAGCAATGGGATAATATGGTGAGTAAACTGAAAGGTAAGTTCATGCCAAAATATTATCAATTAAATATTTTTAGACAATTGCAAAACTTAAATCAAAAAGGGGTGACTATCAAAAAATATACTGAAGAATTTTATAAGCTGAGTATTAGAGCGGGTCATATTGAAGATGACATAGAAAAGTTAGATAGATATATAAATGGGTTGAGATATGAAATACAGGATGAAATCAGCTTATTAAATCTAAAGACGACTGAAGATTCCTATCAATCAGATTTGAGGGTAGAATAAAATATGTTGCGCAAACAAAATCAGAGAAATAAAGGCAAGAGTCTGACAAAAGGAAGGGGAACATTTAAATCTAGATTTCAATGCTCCCAGAATGAGACAGGGAGTTCAAGTAATAGATCACCACAAAGAGGAGACTCTGGTCATCGAAGGTTTGTGCCTAGAGGTAGAGGCCAAGGAAGACATATTCGGTGCTTTACATGTCGTGAGTGGGGACATATGAAATGGGATTGTCCTCACAATATACCATCAACCCAACAAAATGTGAATGTTTCTAAAATGAAGGAAGAAATTCCTCAGACTGCAGCCAAAGAGGAACCACCCAAAGCTGGAGAATCCTTGTTGAAAAGGATATTGCTTAAAGGAGCTAAGGAAGCTAGAGAACCAGCTCAGAGAAAGAATATGTTCAGAACTATATGTAATTCAAAGGGTAAGTGTTGCAAATTGGTAATTGATAGCAGTAGTATTAATAACCTTGTTTCTACAGATATTGTGGACAAATTGAAGTTGGAGAAAAAATTAGACCCCACTCCTTATAAAGTATCGTGGCTCCAAAAAGGCCATCAAATTATTGTAACTGAACAAAGTAAAGTTGAAATCTAGATTGGTAATTATAAGGATTTTATTTTATGTGATGTAATGCCGATGGATGTATGTCACATATTTCTAGGAAGGCCCTGGTAGTTTGACCGAAAAGCCATACATGATGGCAGAAGAAACACTTATACTCTTGAGAAAGATGGGAACAAGCATACACTGCTACCATTGAAAGATGATGCTGACAAGGAAGCACCTGGAAACAACGTTATGTTGATGAGTGGAAAAACCTTATTGCAAGAAGTCGAGAAGGGCGAGGAGATGCATTTTTCTATTGTTGGTAGACCCAAGGTAATTTTAACTTCTACAAATTTATAATATTTACCTAAAGAGATTCGAAATATGATTAATGATTTTGCTGATATTATTGTGGATTCATTTCCAAATGAGTTACTGACCATTATGAGTGTTAGTCACCACATTGATCTAATCCCTGGAGCTAGTTTTTCGAATAAAGCAACCTACAAGTTAATGCCGTAGGAAAATGCTGAAGTTGGAAGACAAGTGGAAGAGTTAATGGATAAAGGATTGATCAGAGAAAGCCTCAGTCCATGTGTTGTAACAACAATACTCAGTCCAAAGAAAGGAGGTAAATGGTACATGTGCACAGATTCTCGAGCCATAAATGAAATCACCATCAGGTATCGTTTTCCTTTACCATGAATGGATGATTTAATGGATTGTTTGAGTGGGTCAAATTATTTTTCTAAGATATATTTGAAGAGTGGGTATCATCAGAGAAGGATTTGAGAAGGAGATGAGTGGAATATCACATTCAAAACAAACAGTGGTTTGTATGAATGGTTAGTAATTCCTTTCGGGCTTACTAGTGCACCTAGTACCTTCTTGAGGTTAATGAATGATGTTTGGAAGGAATATGTAGGCAAGTTTGCAATTTTTTATCTTGATGATATTCTCATTTTCAGTCGAAGTAAAGAGGAGCATATAGAACACCTTAAATTAGTTCTAAAAACTTTTCAAAAAGAGAAAATGCTAATAAATTTGAAGAAGTGTAGCTTTATGAAGGAAGAACTAATTTATTTGGGGTTTGTAGTCTCTAAGGAAGGGTTGAAAATGGATTCGGAGAAAATCGAAGAAATTTTGAATTGGCCAAATCCTAGAAGCATATTTGAGTTAAGAAGCTTTCATGATCTTGCAAATTTCTACCGAGAATTTATCCGAAGTTTTAGTCAGATTTGTACACCCATTATAGAAACAATCACATAAACTAATCAGCCATTCAAATGGACAGAAGCAGCAGATCGAAACTTTAAATTGCTACACCAAGGATCAGTTCCCTCTGCTGGTGGACTACATGCATGTTGGGGGGCCCAACCCCTTACGCCCTAAAGAATTTATGGGGCCAAGCGGTCCCACGTTATGGTGCGTTGACTATCACGTAGCTGGACTACATGATACCAACTAATGCAGCAACATCGAGGTTTAGCCAAAAATGTTATATTTTGTTCACATGTTGTGGCTAATCCAAAAGAAATAAACATTAGTAGTAGTATTTTATTTTATTTTACTTTTTATATTATTTATTTATGAAAATAGTTAGTTTATTTTGTATTTTTAATCAATTAGGAATAAAATTAGGAGTTGGTTTCTTTCTCTTTGTGGATATAGTGCCAACATAGGGATAAGCACTTAAAAATAGGGAGGTATTGATTTGTTGAGAAAATTCGAGAAGAAACCTATTCTAAGAGGAACAATTTCATATTTCAAGTATAAAAAATAGGGAATAAGCAAAAAAAAACTAGGAGTGCCAGTGTGTAAATTGAAAATGCAAAGGGAAATTAATGAAATATTCAATACATGCATTAGTAATACAATTTGGGTTTGGTATTATATGCTTTTTTTATTGGTTAATCTGCAAATTATATATGTGCATATATGAATGGGTGAACGCAAAAATAGTGTATATCTGGAACAAAAATAGTGGCAGAAGTAACCTCGGATTTCTTGGAACGCAAATGAATGACGTTGGGCATATGCGTAGGGATGTAAGAGTATAATTATCTTAGCCACAACACAGAGAAGCGTTGTCCGACATTTGGTAGCTTGGGTGATGACTCATATGGCATTCACGACAGCACAATGTTGGCACTTTGGTCGAAGAGTGGATTGGTGATGCATATCTCTAGCAGTGGTGTAAGAGTGATTACACCAACTGTAACGTAGAGGGAGGTTATACCATGTTGATTTACGATGGTTTTTGTATAGCAAAAGATTTCAAGTAATGTAGATAAATGTCGTATGGAATTTTCTCTCTCTGTCCTGATGTCTCTCATTTCTGGATATATTGGCATTAGAATGGCATGGTATTTGCGTTGAGATCAGTGCAGTAACAAAAGAAATTACAATTTATAGAGCTTAGCTATAGATATCATTGTTTTATGTTTTAAATTGGTTGGAACTGAGTATAATATAATTGATGTGTGGACATTCATAATGGGACGAAATTTGTAATAGTGAATTTGTAGATGCAACTGTGACTCGGCAAGCTTGATAAATGTTAAACCTTGCCTCTATGATTTGTGATTGTTAAAAAAATGGATGTTGCACTTGAATCACATATGGAGAGATCAATTTGTTTGGACTTAAATATAATATAAGTTATTACTACATTCAATACTAAAGTGTGTGTTTGTTATTTTCATTATTTTTTGGTATCAGAGCCGTTGCTTTGCTCTTGAAGCATTGCGCAAAATGCTACCAGAAGAGGAGTTGGGATAGGTCAAGGGAGACCTATAGAAAATGCAGTTATACTAGACAAAATCTGACACTTGTGTACAAGGATGGCCACAATGGAAACTATTGAAAGGAGGGCGACAGATGATGGAATTTCCAATGCCGATGAAGAAGACACCACTGAAGAAGAAATAGAGGAGGAAAGTAAGGAAGCTAAAGTTATGAAGATGCTAGAAAAATCCAGTAGCAGAGAAAAGGTAGACGTACCCTTATACGATGGAAATCTTAGTGTGTAAGTACTAATGGAATGGATCAATTCATTAGACAAATATCTTGACTATTAGTGGGGACATATGCAATGGGATTGTCCTCAAAATAGACTAGAAACCTAATGAAATGTGAATGTTGCTGAAACAAAGGAAGAAATTCCTCATACTGTAGCCAAAGAGGAACCACCTGAAGCTGGAGAATCCTTGTTGTTGAAAAGGATATCGCTTAAAGCAGCTAAGGAAGACAGAGAACCAGCTTAGAGAAAGAATCTATTTAGAACTATATGTAAGTCAAAGGGTAAGTGTTGCAAATTGGTAATTGATATCGGTAGTACGAATAACCTTGTTTCTACAGAAATGGTGGACAAATTGAAGTTGAAGAAAACAATACACCCAACTCCTTATAAAGTATCTTGGCTCCAAAAAGGCCATCAAATTATTGTAACTGAACAAAGTAAAGTTGAAATCCAGATTGGTACTTATAAGGATGTTATTTTATGTGATGTAATTCTGATGGATGTATGTCACATATTTCTAGGAAGGCCCTGGAAGTTTGACCGGAAAGCCATACATGATGGCAGAAGAAACACTTATACTCTTGAGAAATATGGGAACAAGAATACAATGCTGCCATTGAAAGATGAAGCTAACGAGGAAGCAACTGGAAACAACATTATGTTGATGAGTGGAAAAACCTTGTCGCAAGAATTCGAGAAGGGTGAGGAGATGAATTTTGCTATTGTTGGGAGACCCAAGGTAATTTTAACTTCTACAAATTTAGAATATTTACTTGAAGAGATTCGAATTCTATTGAATTATTTTGCTGATATTAATGTCGATGAGTTTCCAAATGAGTTACCACCCATCAGGAGTATTAGTCACCACATTGATCTAATCCCTGGAGCCAGTTTGCCGAATAAAGCAGCCTACAAGTTAACACCGCAGGAAAATGCCGAAGTTGGAAGAAAAGTGCAAGAGTTAATGGATAAAGGATTGATCAGAGAAAGCCTCATTCCGTGTGTTGTACCAACAGTGCTTAGTCCAAAGAAAGGAGGTCAATGGTGCATGTGCACATATTCTCGAGCCATAAATAAAATCACCATCATGTATCATTTTTCTTTACCACGAATGGATGATTTAATGGATTGTTTGTGTTACACCATTTTTTGGTCATCTAACCTATTATCATTAGATGGACCCAAGTACACCATGCAAGACCAATTTTACCCTAAGTAAAATTGCTTTCACTATGTAAAATAACTTAATAAACCACATTTATTAGGTTGTTTATGGTAAAAACAGGAAACCCCAAAAGGAAATATTAAACAAACCTATTTTGTTTAATTTTCCTCATGGAATAATTAATTAAACCATAATTTAATTCCTAGTCATGTTTAACCCAAAAACAAAGAAATTAATTAGATAAACCTTTATTTATCTTGTTATTTTCTAGGAATAATTATTTAAATCTTATTTAGATAATATTCCTTGTTAAATATGACCAAATCACCCACAAATAATTAAATAAATCATTATTTATTTAATTATCCTTCAACCACTTCCTTAAAAATATAAATAAATCATTTATTTATTTATTATTAACAAATAAAGGGATTTGACCCAAGTCAAATACTTTTTCCCTCCAACAAATATAATAAAATATTCGATAAAAGGTGGATCTAGATTTGGTTAACATTATTTTAATCATGCACCAAGATCTAGAATGACCCAATATTTTGTTATAAATAGGAGGGTTTTTCTTACCATTCTTCACCTTTTGTTGCCTATTAGATCACTCTGGATCTATACACTTGGTCACATTTTTCTACATTATTTGTTGTGTGAGCTCCCTTTGAGTTCTATCTTTGTCTGGATTTTCTACACCAACAAGAGAGAGAGATTCTAGATCTGAAGTGCTGAGGACTTCCAAGAGCCCATCCCATTGAGGAGAATTGGATACGCCTTCTTTTTTTCCTCCCAGGTGCCCTTAATACAAATTATTTCAAAAATTGTTCTTGTCTTGTCTATTGGATATATGGAGTAAACCCTTCTTTTTACTGCTTAATGTCTTTCTATGCATAGATATGTTTTTTTGCAGCTCTTTTCTTGATCAACTAACTGCAGATTTGAAGATATTGGCAGCCACTTTTGTTGTTAGGGCTATTAGTTATGCGTAGCTAAAGTGGTCTTTTTTCGTACACTTCGACAAAGGATTCATACTAACAAATGGCGACTCCACACGGGTTTTAAATTACGACCGCTGTCGTTTTTCATATTCCTACATATCCATCTACTTTAGACCTTAGGGTTTCTTTTCAGCTTTTTTTTTCCTATTTTTATGTTGTTTTTCTCACATAAAACCCTAAAACATTAAAATTTCTAACTTCCGCATGTTTCTGGCCCTATTGCGTAGGTGACCGACATCAGCCGCAACTGAGACAACAAATTTTCTGAAAATCTGCTGCCGAGACACCCGGAGCTTCAGGTCGCACTTTTCAGCTGGGTCAAATTATTTTTCTAAGATATATTTGAAGAGTGGGTATCATCAGATAAGGATTTGAGAAGGAGATGAATGGAATACTGCATTCAAAACAAACAGTGGTTTGTATTAATGGTTAGTAATTCCGTTTAGGCCTACTAATGCACCTAGTACCTTCATGAGGTTAATGAATGAAGTTTTGAAGGAATATGCAGGCAAGTTTGTAATTGTTTATCTTGATGATATTCTCATTTTCAGTAAAAGTAAAGAGGAGCATCTAGAACACCTTAAGTTAGTTCTAAAAACTTTGCAAAAAGAGAAATTTCTAATAAATTTGAAGAAGTGCAACTTTATGAAGGAATAACTAATTTATTTGGGGTTTGTAGTCTCTAAGGAAGGGTTGAAAATGGATTCGGAGAAAATCCAAGAAATGGTGAATTGGCCAACTCCTAGAATCATATTTGAGGTAAGAAGCTTTTATGTTCTTGCAAATTTCTACTGAAATTTTATCTGAATTTTTAGTCAGATTCGTGCACCCATTATCGAAACTTTAAATTGCTAAAGAAAAAAATTACTGAAGAGCTTGCCTTGGCTTTACCAAAATTTTGAGAAAGTTTTCCAAGTTGAAACTGATGCTAGTGGAATTGCAATTGGTGCAGTTTTGAGTCAAGATTAGAAAACCAATAGCATACTTCAGTGAAAAACTAAATGAAGAAAAGAAGAAATGTTCATCTTATGACGAGGAATTTTATGTTGTTGTATAGGCTTTAAAAAAATGGAGACACTATTTGTTGCCAAAAGAGTTTGTGTTATATTTTGATAATCATGCATTAAAGTTTATAAACAACCAACCAAAGTTAAATTAGAGACATGCCAAATGGGTAGAATATTTGTAGAGTTTCACTTTTGTAATCAAACATACGAGTGGTAAATTGAACAAAGTTGTTGATGCTTTGAGCAGGGTGAACTTAATTATGCAGGAATTACAAGTTCGTATTGTAGGGTTCGAGGAGATGGTTGACATGTATAAATATGATGTATAATTTAAAGAAATTTATGCACCTGTAGAAAATCTAGCAATCCATAACAGAAGCCAGTGGTTGGATTATCTTATCCAAAGGGGATTACTATTCAAAAGTAATAAATTATGTATTCATAAATGTTCTATGAGGGAAACATAATCAAGGAGAAGCATAGTGGAGGCCTATCCAGAATTTTTATACAAGACAAAACCTTTTCTCAGGTAAATACATTTTATTACTAGCTGCAGATGCAAACTGATGTTAAACGGTTTGTGGAAAAATGCAGGATTTTCAGCATGCTAAGGGGAAAAATTAGAATACGGGATTTTATCAGCCATTACCAATACCTGACCGACCGTGGGATGCAGTTAGTATGGATTTCTTTTTGGGTTTGCAAAAAAATCAAAGGGGAAATGATTCCATTTATGTTGTTTTGGATAGATTTTCTAAAATGGTTCATTTTATTGCATGCAAGAAAACAAGTGATGCAACACATATTTCTAATATGTTTTTTTTCAGAAGTTGTAAGATTACATGGATTGCCTGTAAGAATTTTGTCTGACAGGGATACCAGGTTTGTGGGACATTTCTGGAGAAATTTGTGGAAGAAACTAGGTACCAACCTTAGTTTCAGTTTGGCATATCATCCTCAAATGGACGAACAGACCGAGGTAGTGAATAGAAGTCTGGGAAACATATTGAGAAGCTTGGTGTATAAAAATCCTAAATAGTGGTATTTAGCCCTTGCTCAGGCTGATTTTTCTTACAACGATACGCCAAATCGAAGTACTAGTATGAGTCCATTCCATATTGTTTTTGGAATGCATCCAAGAGGTCTATATGAACTTAGAGATCTGGGAAAACAGGAGGTAAGGAGCAAAAAGGCTGAAGAATTTGTAGAACATATGTAGGAACTACAGGAATATGTCAAAAGTAGATTGCAGGAAAGCAATAGCAAATGCAAGCAAAGAGAAGATATGAGGAGGTGATAAAAAGAATTACAAGTGGGTGATTTGGTTATGGTAAATTTAAGAAAATAAATATTTCCTATTAAAACTTATGTCAAATTAAAACTGAACAAGATAGGGCCACGTAAAATTGTAAGGAAATTTTCCTCAAATGCATATGAAGTTAAATTTCCAATAGGAATTGGAATATCGCCAATCTTCAATGTTGCAGATTTATATATATAATGAGAACCACAAGAAGAACCACAAGGGGACTCCACAGTAGAAGAAAACACAATAGTAAATTGGGAAGAGCAGATGCCCAAAACAGGAAAGAAGTAAGTCGAAGCCATTTTGGAGAAGAGAGTGTCAAATAAAACTAGGATCCAAACCTATTATCATTATTTAATCAAATGGAAAGGACAACCAGTGGAAGACGCCAGTTGGATGACTGCAACAAAGCTATAGAAGTTTGGAGTAGATTCTAAAGCATTACAAGATCAGTTTTATTCTCTGGGAGTCTGATGTAGGAGCATCGAGACTTAGCCAGTAATGTGATATTTTGTTCACATGTTGTGGCTAATCCAAAATAAATAAACATTAGTAGTAGTATTTTATTTTATTTTATTTTTAATATTATTTATTTATGAGAATAGTTAGTTTGTTTTGTATTATTAATCAATTAGGAATAAAATTAGGAATTGGTTTCTTTCCTTGCATGGATATAGAGCCAACATAGGGATAAGCACTTAAAAATAGAGAGGTATTGAATTTTGGAGAAAATTCGAGAAGAAACCTATTATAAGAGGAACAATTTCATATTTTAAGTATAAACAATAGGGAATAAGGAGGAAAACATTAGGAGTGCCAGTGTGTAAATTTTGAATGCAAAGGGAAATTAATGAAATATTCAGTCCATGCGTTAGTAATACAATTTGGGTTTGGTATTATATGTTTTTTTTATTTGTTAATCTGCAAATTATATATGTGCATATATGAGTGGGTGAATGCAGAAATAGTGTGTATTTGGAACAACGATAGTGATAGAAGTAACCTCGGATTGCTTGGAACACAAATGAATGACATTGGGCATATGAGTAAGATTGTAAGAGAATAATTATCTTAGCTGCAACACAGAGAAGCATTGTTTGGCATTTGGTATCTTGCGCGATGGCTCATATGGAATTCACGGTAGCATGGTGTTGGCACTCTGGTCAAAAAGTGCATTAGTGATGCGTATCTCTAGCAGTGATGTAAGAGAGATTACACCAACTTTAATGCAGAGGGAGGTTATACCATGTCGATTTACGATGGTTTTTGTATACCAAAATATTTCAAGTAATGCAGAGAAATGTCATACGACATTTTCTCTCTCTGTCTTGACGTCTCTCATCACTAGATATATTGGCATTGCAATGGCATGGTATTTGCGTTGAGATCAGTGCAGTCACAAAAGAAATTACAATTTATAGAGATGAGCTATAGATATCATTGTTCTATGTTTTAAATTGGTTGGGACTAAGTATAATATAATTGTTGTGTGGACACTCATAATGGGACAGAATTTCTAATAGTGAAGTTGCAGATGTAACTATGACTCGACAAGCTTGATAAATGTTAACCCTGTTAGAAAATTAAAAATTACAGAGCAATGAAACACATAAAATATGCGAAAACACAAGCACACAAAAAACATAAAACCAGAGAGACACAGATATACGTCGTTCACCCAGTTTGGGCTACGTCCACACTAAACAACTAGTCCTTCCTTTCTATTATCTAGCAAAATGAAGAGACACAACCTACAGCAGATCTATTGTAGTATCATGTGTTATCTCTCACAGTCTCCCTCTCTGTTTCTCTCTCCGAGAATACACACACCATACACAGCCACAATACAATATCCTCATACAAGTGAGGGGTTGCCCTCTAGGGCAAAAAATCCTAAACTAAACATAACTTCTACCATCAGATCATCCGCCTAATGAACGACCCAGATTGACTAGAAATTACTATACTTTTACAAGGAAATTTTACATCTATTTTTAGCTTCGAGGGTGCTGCCCCCGAAACCCTCGGGCTAGGGGGCCCCACAAAGCCACCCCCCCCCCCCCCCCCCCCCCCCCAGACCCCCCAAGCAGCGTTTAATTACGGGCGTCGTTTCCGCCCCCATTAAGGTACAGGGTCCAACGTTGTGATACAAAATAAACAAGATAATCAGGCTCCACACCCAATAATCTCCCACTTGGAGACTGATTGTAGCAACTCCACCACTGCTTCATTTGATGGACAATGAATCCTCTTTGGACCTGGCTATTTCTCATCTTCATCATCATCCTTGAAGACCAATTGAAACTGAGCATGTTCTCAGTTTCTCCCTGGTTACAAATTTTGTTAGCATATCTGTAGGATCTTGGCTGGTGTGTATCTTTTCCAGCTTCAACTCTCCATCTTCCAATACTGACCGTATGAAATGGTACTTGAAATGTATGTGTTTAGTACAGGAATGAAATGTTGAGTTCTTTGCAAGATGAATGGCACTTTGGCTATCACTGTATAATGTGCCCATATCATGCTTCTTACCGAATTCATCCATAAACCTTTATAACCAAATCATTTCTTTACTAGCATCTATAGCAGCAACATACTCTGCTTTTGTTGTTGAAAGCACAACAAAACTTTGGATTTTTGAAACCCAACTGACAGTTGTTCCACCTACAATAAATACATATCCTGTAGTGCTTCACCTGTTATCTCTGTCACCTGCCATATCTGCATCAACATATCCCTGTAGAGCAATGTTTGAACCACCAAAGCATAATGCTTGATTTGTGGTACCTCTCAAATATTTGAGAATCCATTTCACTGCCATCCAATGTTCCTTTCCTGGATTGTTCATGCACCTGATTACAACTCCCATTGCATGTGCAATATCAGGCCTTGTGCAGACCATTGCATACATTAAGCTTCCAACTGCTGATGCATATGGAACTTTAGACATATAATCCATTTCTTCATGGGTCTTGGGGCACATCTCCTTACTAAGTTTGAAATGGCTAGCAAAAGGTGTACTAATTGGTTTTGTATTTTGCATATTAAATGTTTTCAACACCTTTTGTATGTACTCATTCTGAGATAGTGTTAATTTGTGATTTTTCCTATCTCTAGTTATTCTCATACCAAAGATTTGTTTTGCAGCTCCCAAATCCTTCATTGCAAATGACTTTGCCAATTTTATTTTGAGCACATTTATTTCCTACATGTTAGACCCTACAACAAGCATGTCATCTATATACAATAACAATATAATATAGCTGCCATCATTTTTCCTTTTCAGATAAACACAATGATCAGAGTGACATCTAGTATAACCTTGTTCAGACATAAACTTGTCAAATTTTAGATACCACTGCCTTGGAGCCTGTTTTAAGCCATACAAGCTCTTCTTTAGCCTGCACACTAATTTTTCTTTCCCTTTAACCTCATATCCTTCTGGTTGCTCCATATAGATCTCTTCCTCCAAATCTCCATGGAGAAATTTTGTCTTTACATCTAACTGTTCAAGATGTAAATCTTCCGCTGCTACAAGACTCGAAATAGTTCTGATTGAAGTCATATTAACAACAGGGGAAAATATTTCATCAAAATCAATACCTTTCTTTTGTGCAAACCCCATCACCACAAGTCTAGCTTTGTACCTCTATTTTCCTCCATCTTCTTCCTTCAGCCTGTAAACCCATTTATTATGCAATGAAGTTTTACTTGCAGGAAACCTAACTAAGTCCCAAGTCTGGTTATGCATTAAGGAGTTCATCTCTTCTTCCATGGCTAGCTCCCATTTCTTCCTACTTTCAACCTGCATTGCTTCTTCATAACATTCAAGTTCACTAGAATCAGTCAACAATAAATAATATAATGAAGGATAGTATCGTTTAGGCGGTCTACATATCCTGGTAGATCTTTTAACGTCACTTTCAGGTGTTTTAGGTGCCTTTTGTTGTTGTGGTGGTTTTTGTTGTTGTGGCTCTTGATTATTATTATTTTCAGGCACCTTTACCTTTTTTGTGATCTCATCAAGAACTGTGTATTCTTTGTTTTCCTTTTCCTGTTTCTTTTCCTGCAACTGATTCTTCTACAAGACCTTTTCATTGAATATTACATCTCTGTTCCTAATGATTTTGTGATTTTCTTAATCATATAAGCGATAACCAAAATCATTAACACCATATCCAATAAAGGTACATTTCTTTGATTTTTCCTCAAGCTTTGTTTTGTTTTCTTTATTAATGTGGACAAAGGCCTCACAACCAAAAGGCTTTAAACAAGAATAGTTTACCTTTTTACCTATCCATGCTTCCTCTGGAATACCACCATCTAAGGAACTTGAAGGCCTTCTATTTATTAGATAAACAACAGTATCTACAGCATCTACCCAAAATTGTAAAGGCAATCCTGCATGCAATCTCATGCACCTTTCACGCTCCATGATTTTTCTGTTCATCCTTTCTAACACACCATTTTCTTGTGGTGTTCTTGGAACTATCTTCTCTCTGCAAATTCCATGCTCTGAACAATACCTATCAAACTCTTTGCTGCAATATCCACCTTCATTTTCTGATCTAAGACACTTCAACTTCCTTCCTGTCTTATTCTCAACCAAAGCTTTCCATTTCTTGAAAGTATCAAATACATCAGATTTATTCTGAATACAATCAATCCAAGTTTTTCTATTTGCATCATCAATAAAAGTAACATAATGACGAGAGCCACCAAGAGATGATACCTGAGCAGGTCCCCATATATCTATATGCACAAGCTCTAATTTTTCACTCTTCTTTTCTTTCCCAGCTCTGAGAAATCTAACTCTCTTCTGTTTTCCATAAATGCAATTCTCACAGAAATCCAAATCAACATTCTTCAAACCCGGAAACAAATTTATTGAGTGAAGAATCTTCATCGCCTTCTCACTCATGTGTCCAAGCCTATGATGCCATAATTCTCCATCTGCTCCTTTGGAAGTTAAAGCATTAACAAAGTTAGAAATACCATTGCATAAATACAATGTACCAACCTTTTCACCTTTTTCTATTACCAGGGCTCCTTTGGTGGCCTTCCAATTTTTATCCATGAAAGTTGTCACATAACCTTGACCGCCTGACTGCCCTGTTGAAATCAGATTTTTCTTCAGATCTAGAACATGCCTTACCTCCTTTAGTAGCCATTGGTTTCCATTTTGTTGTTTTACAAGAACTTTACCCATTCCAACAATTTTACAAGGTTTATCATCACCCAAATGAACTTGTCCAAAATCTCCTTGAACATAGTCATGAAAATATTTCTTATCAGGTGTGGCATGGAATGAAGCCCCTGAATCTACAACCCAAGAATCAGTAACATTTTTGAAAGAAAGAATCAAAGCATCTTGTAACTCATCGCCTATCACATTTGCTTCATGATTGTTTTCTTGTTGTGTGTCTCCTTCTTTTCCCTTCTGAGATCTACAATGTTTCTTTAGGTGTCCTTTCTTTCCGCATTTCTAGCACATTATCCCTGATCTAGACTTGGATCCGCCTTTCCTTGATTTACTGCGATATGCCGAGCTCTTTCCTCTTTCCATTTTTCTTCCCCTATACTCTGCACTCAAAGAATTACCTGATGTCTCACCGGAGCTTTTCCATCACATTTCCTCGCTAAGGATAGCACCGACAACATCATCAAACTTTAAAGTACTAGATCCAAAGACAGAGTTACTAATGGCCATAACTAAACCATTCCAGCTTTCTGGCAATGAGCACAGAAATAAAAGAGCCCTAAATTCATCATCAAAGTTTACCCCTACAAAACTTAACTGACTGGTAACTGTATTAAAATCATTTAAATGTTCTACAACAGATCCACCTTCCGACATCTTCATATTAAATAAATGTTTCATAAGAAATACCTTGTTTAAGGCCGAGGGTTTTTCATATAGTTTCACCAACGTCTTAATAAAACCCTCTGTTGTTGTTTCCTTCGAAATATTGAAGGCTAACGACGCTGCGAGGCACAACCGCACTATTCCGAGTGCCTTTCTATCGAGAATTTCCCATTCTGCGTCTGTCATAGCTGTCGGCTTCTTTGTTTTTCTGCTCAATAGTAGGTACATATCTTTCTGATATATATAATCTTCCATGTGCACTTCCACAGCGGGAAGTTTTTGCCATTAAATTTCTCAACCCTAAACTTACCATCTTCCGCCATTGCTCTCACTCGAACCAGGAACCCTTCTTTCCTGCAAGTTTATTAGCCAAATAGACCTTTGGCTCTGATACCAGTTGTTAGAAAATTAAATATTATAGAGCAATGAAACACATAAAATATGCAGAAAACACAATCACATAAAACGCATAAAACCAGAGAGACACAGATATACATGGTTCACCCAGATTGGGCTATGTCCACCCCGAACAACCAGTCCTTCCTTTCTATTATCCATCAAAATGAAGAGACACAACCTATAGTAGATCCACTGTAATATCCTCTGTTCTCTCTCACAGTATTCCTCTCTATTTCTCGCTTCGAGAATACACATACCATGCACAACCACAATACAATACCCTCATACAAGCGAGGCGTTGCCTTCTAGGGAAAAAAATCCTAAACTAAACATAACTTCTACCGTCAGATCATCCGCCTAATGAATGGCCCATATTGACTAGAAATTACTATACTTTTAAAAGGAAATTTTACATTTTTTTTTAGCTTCGAGGGCGTTGCCCCCGAAACCCCCCGCTAGGGGAGGGCTCCATAAAGTTGTAGTCACCTCCCCTATACCCCCCAGGCAGCGTTTAATTACGATCAGCGTTGTCGCCCCCATTAAGGTACAAGGTTCCAATGTTGCGATAACCTTGTTGCGATACAAAATAAACAAGATAATCAGGCTCCACACCCAACAAACCCTTGCCACTATGATTTTTTATTGTTAAAAAAATGGATGTTGCACTTGAATCACATATGGAGAGATCAATTTGTTTGGACTTATATATAATATAAGTTCTTACTACATTCAATACTAAAGTGTGTGTTTGTTCTTTTCATCACCAACCACTGCCCCCGTCTTGGTGCCTATGTTCTAGAACTGAAGCAACAATGTTGTCGATTCTTCTCATTGGTGGGACATGATGAACACAACTGCCGAACATATGACTTAATGATAGACTGAGGAAACCTGTACAGGGTAAAAGATGACCCTTCTTCACCACTATCTCCCTCGGGACGTGGAGGCTCCCCTACCAAAGGTCGAGCGGCAGGGGGGAGGAGGTGGAAGCACAGGTCGGGGAAGAGGAAAATTGATCTATTATAATTTTGGAGAAGTAAGATAGTTTGCCAGGGATTTTCCAAACCCTGCATGAAAATATTGCTGATATTGTAGATAATTGGATCATGTGATCGAATATTGTCCAGTACTAATAGAAAAAATGTAGTAAAAACAACAGACGCCAACTCAGAATGTGCAAAGGGTTAAGGTAGAACTGCGTGATGAGGGACCCAGTGTTAATGTCATAACACGCAGTGGTATGGCTACTGGAGGAGCTGAGGAAAGAGCTGCAGCTGAACCCCTTATCCAAAAAGCTACTATCAAAAAGGAAATCTTGGACCTATAGAAGGAGAAAGAAACCTTCATAGAAGCTCGCAGAGAATTTACCAAGGATGAGACATCTACTTCCAAGGCCCCAACAAACCTAAAAGTGGACGACGAAGTTAAGCCATTCTTACAAGCATTTATGAAGTTTCTATGCAACCAGAAGGTAGTCGAAAATATTCAAGCTCTAATAGATAGCTGAGCAAAAAAAACTGACCCTCCAACAGAAGTTAAATATGGTCACAAACTTTACAAACATAAGAAACACATTGGTTGGGAAATGTGGCTAACAACGCAGATTGGCGATTATGAAATGGATCAGGTCATCCTGGATCTAGGATCTGATGTAAATGTCCTACCGAAATAGACGTGGCAAAGGATGGGAGAACCTAAGCTGGAATGTTCTACTATACAACTACACATGGCTAACCAACAGAAGATCATACCATTGGGGAGACTATCAGAAATTATGGTAGATATCGCAGGGGTCAAGGTATACGCAAATTTTTAGGTAATTCAAATTGTAGAAGATTCGAACACTTATCCTACACTTCTGGGACTATATTAGACTATATAAATGGGAGCTATTATCAAATTGAATAAAAGGAGCATGGTTTTTTAGAATGAGGGTACAAGATTAATAGCCCCTCTAGACCCAGAAGAAGGAGAATGGTATACAAAACCCGTGCACATAGGAAACGATGTGGATCATATCTATAGACTAACCACTCGGGACAAGGATTGGATTAATCCTACAGCTGATGGTGTGCTTTGCTGGGAGTAAGGCAATGAATGCCTCTGAGACGTCGACGGGGAGATTGAGAATTGGAATAATCAGTTACATGATGTATCTGCACTATGATGTCTTAGGATCAAGAAGAGCTTCTGGTGTATCTCCTTCAAGGTAAGAGAGATGCCTTACTTTGATGGTTTTGGTAGTATTATGGATTTTCTTAGAAAATTTGAAGTAGAAGTCCCAAGAGAGCAAAGAATGTGGGCACTTAAACTAGCCATGTGTGTGACTCCTGCATGGTGGTGGGAGACTCATAAGGGGACATTTTAGGATTGGGAGGATGTCGCAAGATGATGATCCTACGGTTTGGAACTATGGTTCACCTACGCGTGGAGACTTTCCTTGGCCAAGGGGACCTTTGCAAGCACCTGGCTGCATGGATGGAGGTGTCGTGCAGAAAGACCGGGGACGAATGGGTCCACCTGTTCATTCATGCCTTGGGGCCAATCCCTACCGCATGGTATCTGGATGCATAGCTACATCAACGTACCCACCATTGGGAGACCATGAAGGATGATTTCATGGGACGTTCAGATTGATAGGTGGAACTGAGGCATTAGACGAAGCCCTGCATGACATATCTACTCTAGTATTTGATGAATCATGCCCTCATGTGGAGTATGGGGCACTAGCTTGGGATATGCAGATGTAGGATATTGCTAACTGCCACAATATATCAATGGAGGAATGTGATGAAGACCTATGAAATATCATTATCCTAGAATTAAAGGGTGAACGCGCAGTCGCTGGACCCCCACTATAGAACGTCAAAGTGACCAAGCCTCTTAAGCTGAGGGAAGTCAACATTGGAATAGAAGAACAACATAAGATAGCTTATATTAGGGACTACTGGGATGACGATATTGTTGGAAAAGTTGGGGAACTTCTCACGGAGTACCAGGACTTGTTTCCTACAAAATTCTCAGAACTCAAGGGTATTACAGGGGACCTGGGGGTCCTATGAATCATGTTAAAACTAGATGCACGCCCTGTCAAGCAGTGACCTTATCGATTAACCCCAAGTATAAGTAGAAATTCAGGGAAGAAATTGACAAAATTCTAGCTACAGGTATCATCGAACCAATAGAAAAATCATATTGGGTAAGCACTATGGTGGTCTAAGAGAAAAAGAATAAAGGAGAAATAAGAATCTACGTCAACCTGCGTAAGTTGAATGATGCTTCTATGCATGATCCCTTCCATACGCCATTTTCTGATTAAATCTTCGATAGTGTGGGAGGGCAGGAAGCATACTTGTTCACTGATGGATTTTCGTGCTACCATCAGATCAGGAATACACCGTAAGATCGTAGCAAAACTACATTCCCCACCAATGGGGATCCTTCCAGTACACTGTCATGTCATTTGGGCTCAAAAATGCCCCCGCCATCTTTTCACAGGTAGTGGTCGCAATATTCAAGGAGTTCATTCACAAGTTATTGGAGGTATACTTTGATGATTGGACAATATTTGGATTGGTAAAGAACCATGTCTCGAACCTACGCATGATGTTGGACACCTGTAGAAAGCACCAGATCTCCCTAAATATTAATAAGTGCATATTCTACGTACCTTTTGGGATCTTGTTAGGCCACATAGTGTGTCGGCAGGGACTGATGGTTAACCCCGCCAAGGTAGCAGCTATCATCAACTTAGTAGTCCCTACAAATAAGAAACAGTTGCACTCCATCTTCGGATACACAGAATACTACAAGAAGTTCTCTCAAGGGTACACACTAATCACAACACCCATGGAGAAGTTACTAAAGAAGGACGTTTCATTTTTTTGGGACACAGAGTGTCAAAAGAGTTTTGAGCTACTCACATAAAATATGATCTCTGCACCTATCCTCATATTTCCTGACTGGGAAAAGGTTTTTCATGTCCATGTGGATGCTTCAAGGATCACCCTGGGAGCTGTTTGTATGCAGCCTGGGGAGGGGGACATTGACCACCTAGTTGCATTTTCTAGTAGAAAACTCTCTAGTATGGAGCACAAATACTCCACTACTGAATGTGAAGGGATCGATATGGTGTATGCCCTACAGAAATACCGACATTATCTACTGGGATGGCACTTCAAGATTTTCACGGATCACTTAGCCTTGAAGTACCTATTTAATAAGCCTATGTTGGGGGGGAATATTTGCCGATGGATATTGCTATTTGAAGAATATGATTTTGAGATCATCGTGAAGCTGGGGAAACTAAATGCTAGACCAAACCACTTGTCCCCAATCGAGAGTCGTGAAGAACTAACTAAAAAAGAGGAAGGATTTCTAGATGCGTAACTATTTGCTATTAAGGTGGTCGATCCACACTTTGCCGATATTATTCAATTCTTAACTACGGGGATGTGTTGGAAATATTTTCATTTATGGAAAAGGAGAAGAAAGGAGTAACACCTGAACTATCACTAAGGCAAAAGAGAAAAAGAGAGGCAGCGGAGATAGAAAAATAGAGGCAGCAAAGATAGCAAAAGAGAGGCAACGGAGATAGAAAAAGAGAGGCAGCAGAGATAGCAAAAGAGAGGCAGCAGAGATAGAAAAAGAGAGGCAGAAAGGAGAAACCTTAGACAAGAAACAGAGGCAACAAAGGTAGCAAAGGCAACAAGGCAGATAAGGAATAGAGGCAGCGGATAAAGCAGAGGTAACGAATAGAAGCAAAGGTAGCGAGGGTGGCAAACAGAGGCAGTGAACTGAAGCAGAGGCAGCAAAGAAGAAGAGAGGCAGCGGAGGAGAGAATAGCGCACATCACAATCGGCGGGTAGAGTAATGAAGAAGCAATGAGACACGATGAAATGTGATGAGATGAGATGCGATGCAAAGGTTTGAGTACTTTATTATAATATTCCAAATATTGTCTCATGGGTACAAAAGAGTTTCATTAAAGAGATGTATTGTCAAAAATTTTCCAAAGGTGTTAACATTATTCCGAAGGTCCAGTTAAACAAACAAAGGATTAGAGTGGGGCCCGCAAGGAAAGTGGTTTTTGGTAAACCATACCACTGATTTCGCACAGATTTTGGGCCATGAGTGGTTTATTCCATTTGGAACGTGATCGTATCATATTATGACATGTAACAATACTAAAGCCGCCCATTTCACGTAATTTTTAAGAATTAAAGGTCAGGGGTCGAAGTTACGTGATAGCCGTCTGATTTGATACGACGAAGATCCAATAGTGATCACATGGGAAAATTGCATGGATGATTGGAAATGTTAAATAGAAGGTATATTGTGAATGAGATATCTGTCGGATCAAGATTAGTGAATATCTAATGGTGGTCGTATCACGCAAAATGCAGAGTCTTATTTTTAAGGCTTAAAGCGGAAGTGTTGAAGATCAACAACGGAGATCTTATCGAAGATAGAAGATTGATGGTGGAGATCTCATCGCATTGGAAATATCACATTGCATTGGCAGAATAGAAGAACAAAGGAACGACAGTTTGAAAGTTGTGATTGTGATTGAGCGATTGAATCACAACCGTTAGATCATGATTATTTGTGACCATTAGATCGAGGGCTGACTACTAGTGGGACCCTTATCTCATCGCATCGGCGGAAATCAGATGACCAAAGGCACAGTGGACCACTGAATGTTGCAATTACGATTATGACAGTACGATGGAATGTCAACCATTGGATTGGGAAAGTTAAATGAGGTGGAGTGCCTCCGTAGTGTGGGCTCCATGTAAAAGAAAAAGGGTTTAATATATGTTGGCACCGAGGTTTTTTTCACCATAGCTGAAGGATGAATAAAAGGTAAGCCGATAAGTATATATGAACCAATATATATATATATATATATATATATATATATATATATATATATATATATATATATATATATATATATACCAATGCAGTGTGGGGCCATCGCATTGATGTGAAGGCAGAGCAATGGAACAAGCCATTGAAGTTTGCAATTGTGACGGTGCAATTTAATCGCAATCACCCAATCGACGATTCATCGCATTAGAACCATCACAAAGGGTGTCATCACAATTGGAAGTCATCAGAGGCGGATCATCACATCGGCGGATAGAAAGAGTTCGGCAAGTGGGCCTGAAAGGTTATTTACTATGTTAAAAAGTTCTATTATTATATCGCCGAGAGAGGATTTAAACTTTGCCTAAAGCACTACAATTATCCATCTATGATAGTTAAACGTAATAAGTTCTGAAGGGTTTAACAAGATCATTTGGTAAGCCCGTAAAGTAGATTTTGGCTTGAACCATGAAGGTTGAAGAAAGCTTCCGCATTGATAAAGCTGCCAAATTTAGAACACAATTTGGGAAATGCATTCTACATGCATGGAAAACAGGGGGTATGCAGAAGCTGAAAAAGAAAGTGAGAACAACAGAAAATACAAACGCACAGCAAGCCAAGAACTGAATGTGTTGAATTGAAATTCTTATTGTAACTGAAAATGTAAAGTTTTATTTATTTTATATTGTTTGTGATGAATTGGCAAGTCTCTGAAGGCAAAAAAAAACTCCACTGAAATACTGAAATATGTATATACTTCTATATTCCTCTGAATGAGCTGTACAAATAAATGAGAAGGTGGAAGGAAAATATTCATGGAAATTCACTTCAAATTCTCTGTGGAATGCAAACAATCATGAGGTGAACTCTATAAAGTATATCACATTGATATGCATAGAGAGGTTAGAGAATGGAGAAATGAGGCAGAGAGGGTAAGAAGAAGGAGGAGTAGATAGAGAAGCCGTGAAGATTCTGAGATGATATAAGGCAGATATGAAGGCTGGTGGATAGTAGTGATGAAGGAATAGAACAGAGCTAATATCCAAGTAAATCAACATGTGTTTTCATTGTAGTGTGAGGAAGTTGGTGCTTCCATATCAGGTTGTAGCTTGATAGAAGTCAATTATAGCTGGCTGAGGTAGGAGCCTCTTGTAGGTTGTAGCCTGCAGAAAATAGATGGGAGTTGGAGCTTCCTTGCAAGTTTAGCTTGCAGAATTGAGGTAGGAGCCTCCTATAGGTTGGCGCCTACAGAAAATCAGTGGTGAGAGGGAGTTGGAGCTTGCCTTTGCATCACAACAATAATAAGATTTGGTTTTCTCCCTTATGGGTTTCCACTTATATCTGTTGTCTATGTGGATGATGTTTATGTGTTGATATGGTGTATCTAATCTGCTTAATACTTGCTGCTCACATATTAAGATTGATGTTACATTATCTAATCTTCTTAATACTTTCTTCTCACATTTTAAGATTGCTCACATATTAAGTTGATCATGAAATGAAGGATTAAATAATTTTAAAGGAAAGTTTTAAAAGTCCATGAATGTGTTAAACTGATTCACCCCCCCCCCCACCTCTTAGTTTAAGTAAGGGTTCAACGATTGGTATCAGAGGGGGTTCCTTCTGTATCAGTTTAACAACTAGAAGGAGATCCTAGGTCCCGAAGATGGCTAGTCTAGAAGGATGCTAAAAAAATAAAGCCCCTTTGTTCACCGGTACCAATTATGCCTTCTATAAAATAAGAATGAGGACGTACATAATGTCTCTAGGAATAGAAGTTTGGGCTGCTATGGAATTGGGATATGCCCCAAAGGAGTTTGACTTAGAGAAAGATTCCAAACAAGATTTTGTAGCTAATGCAAAAGCCATGAATGCACTCTTAAGTGGACTGTGTTAGGAATAATTTATTAAAGTAATGCACAACAAGACTGCCAAAGAAATATGGGATTAATTAGAAAGCATCCATGAGGGAGACAAAAAGGTGAATATAGCCAAACTACAAGTCTATAGAGCTCAGTTTGAAAATGTAAAAATGCATGATGATGAAGACATTGCCAGCTTCTTCTTAAGGGTTGCAGAAATTGTGAATAACATGAAAGCTCTAGGAGAAACCATATAAGAATGTGTAATTGTTTTAAAGCTTCTAAGATCTTTACCATCCAGATTTAACCCCAAGGTTTCTGCCATAGAAGAAACAACTGATTAGGAAACTCTAACCATGAACCAATTACTTGGAAACCTAACAGCCTATGAGATGAGACTGCCACATAGGAAGTAAAATGTGAGGGAGGAAGCCTTTAAGACAAAAAATAACAAGGAAGAAAAAGAAGATATATCTCTTGCTCTGATGATGAAGAGGCCAAATCTGTCTGAAAATTGGATAGAGGCTCAGGAAAATATAAAGGTAAAATTCCATTTAAATGCTTTAGCTATGGAAGAGTTTGCCACTATGTGTCTAAGTGTCCTTATAAGAAAACAAATAATCACACTCAAGAAATAGAGCAAACGAAAAAAAATAACTGGCAGAAAGGGAAGATATTCACTAGAAAATCATTTTATGCTCAGCAAGACAGTTGTGCATCTAAAATCTTAGATGAATCCTCCAATGAAGAGGGAACCTCTGAATTTGTATTGATGGCCAAGGAAGAGCTTGAAGGATTCCTTCTAGAAGATGAGGAAGAAGGTGAAGTTGATCTTGAGGGGGAGCTAAGAAGTGCCCTGGAGGAAATAGACAGACTTAAACTAAAGTGCAGAAAATAGAAATAAATTCTCCTCAAATATGTAAGAGAAGAACAAAATTCAGAAGACCTCATTCAGTTGAAATTAGAGCTTGAAGAAGCCAAGAAGGTAGAAGACACTCTACTTAAGCAAATTGAGCATAAAATTCAGAAGCAAGAGAAATTGGAAGAAGAAGTAGTATGCTTGAGGAAAAAATTAGAAAACACCCAAAGGAAATTGTCAATAAACACTCCTCAAATGACAAGCTCTGATAATTTGAATAAAATACTAGATGCTCAAATATCTCCTCTGATAAAAACTGGGATAGGTTATGAAGGAGAAACAAGTAAAGCCAAAGGAAAGGATAACAGGAATATCATTTTTGTAAAAGTTTTTAAGGATAATGAAGTAGCTCAGAAATTTCCTACAGTAGTAGAAGCCTGCAATGAAGTAAACAGAAACAAGAAGGAACCTCAAATGACAAAGAACGAAATAAATAAACAGTCAACTGAAAAAGGTTCAAATACTCCTGAATATATAAAATTTGGAAGCTATCAAAGGAGATTCTTCCCCCCTATGAAAAATATCACTTGTTATGCCTGCCAAAAACTGGGACATATTGTTGCATACTGTCATAAAAGGAGAATCGATTCCAACCAACAAAGGATGTAAAAAGTGAAAAGACTACCTCAAGAAAACAAATGGAGAAGACAACCCTTCATCAAGTACGGTAATTGTTTTTATGGGTATTGTTTTTACTGTAATGAGTTCATCCATAAAGTCGAGTGAAGAACATATGGACAAAGACTGATGTTCAAAACCTCAAGGAGATTTATGAATTATGGAGAGTTCACTCATACTCATAATCCGATTAAAAATATGATCAAATGATGTGTATGCCATAAAATCAGACATATGCATTCCCAATGTCCTCTCAAAGAATGTGGTCCATCTTCTTAGAAAAGGTGCTAAAAAAATAGTTGCCTGTAGTGGAAAAATAAGTTGAATAAGTGTGACCTGGCTTTAATAGCTCAAGATCAGAAAAACCAATGGTATTTGGACAGTGGATGCTCAAAGCACATGACTGGAGATCGAAGCGATTTTGTAACCTTTGATGAAAATAAATCTGGGAATGTAATATTCGACAATGATAAAGCAAGGAAAATCAAAGGAAAAGGCTCATTCAATCTGGATAATGGAAGAGGGAATGCCAAAGATGTACTCTTTGTGGATGGGCTGAAAGAAAATCTGCTAAGTGTCAGTCAAATATGTGATAAAGGCTGTGAAGTAATTTTTAGAGCCCAAGATTGTGAATTAAGATAAAGCACCACTAAAAAATCCTTGATCAAAGGTGTTCGAACAAAAATTAATGTCTATATAGTGAAAGAAGAGGATGAAGCCTGTCACCTAAGCAAACTTGATGAATCATGGTTATGGCATAGAAGATTGGGACACCTAAACTTTGACCACATCATAAGTCTAAGCAAGAAGAATGCAGTCAGAGATATGCCAGTCATAAAGAAGCCTTCAAATACCATATGTATATCCTGCCAAATAGGAAAGTAGACCCACAAATATTTCGAGAATAAAGATGAACTATCAACAAGTAGACCACTTTAGCTTGTACACATGGACTTGTGTGAACCTTCAAGAACTAAAGCACCAAGTGGAGAATCTTATTTCATGCTAATAATAGATGAATTTTCCAAAATGACGTGGGTAGCATTTCTCAAATATAAATCTGAAGCACTTGATAAATTCAAGATATTCAAGGCATTGGCAGAAAACCAAACAAGATGCAAGCTAAAGTGCATCAGATCAGACAAAGGAGGTGAATTCACAGACTATGATTTTGCAGACCTATGCAATGAGCATGGGATAAAACAATAGTTTACAATTGCAGGTACACCTCAATAGAATGGAGTGGCAGAGAGGAAAAATAGGTTAGTACAACAGATTTCCAGAGCAATGATGCAAGAAAGTAACATTCCACAAACCTTCTGGGCAGAAGCAGTGCACACAATTATTCACATTCTTAACAAAGCTCATTTAAGACCAAACTGTGCCAAGACTCCTTACGAATTATGGCATGGTAAACCGACATCAATCAAGCACTTTAGAGTCTTTGGAAGAAAGTGTTTCATAAAAAATAATGATGAAAATCTGGTAAAGTTTGATGCAAGAGCAGATGAAGGAATATTTTTAGGTTATGCATCCAAGAGTAAGGGTTACATGTGCTACAACAAAATACTGCATAATATTATGGAAAGAATTGATGTAATATTTGACGAAGAACTACCAAATAAAACAAGAATCACAAGATACGAAAAGTCTCCAGATGATCTTGAAGATGAGAGCCAAGATAATGATGAACTGAGCAAGACAAAGAAGATACTGAACTAAACTCAAAAGGTCCCTCAAGACACACTCAAAAGAATCATCTAGAAGACGAAATCATTGGGGACAAGAGTGTTGGAATCCAGACTAGAAGATAGTTAGCTAAAGAAACAGAAGAAGTTTACCTAGCTATGTTATCACAAATAGAACCAAATAAGTTTGAAGAAGCCAGAAAAGACAAATATTGGGTGAATGCTATGAATGAAGAACTAGACCAAATTGAGAAGAACAATACCTAGGAATTAATTCCAAGACCCACTGGGAAAAATATCATTGGAACAAAATGGATATTCAAGAATAAGATAAATGAACAAGGGCAGGTAATCAAAAATAAAGCTAGACTTGTATGCAAGGGATATTCACAAATTGAAGGTCTCGATTATGATGAAACCTTTGCCCCTATAGCCAGAATGGAAGCAATCAAAATGTTTTTGGCCTTCACATCTTATCATGATTTCAAGGTATATCAAATGGATGTGAAGTCTGCCTTCCTGAATGGAGATCTAGAGGAATAAGTCTACATGGAACAACCTGAAGGATTCTCATTAACAGATAAACATGACTATGTGTGCAGATTAAAGAAACCCTTATATGGTCTGAAACAAGCTCCTCGTGCATGGTATTCACGGTTGGACAAATAATTGCAAAAATAAGGGTTCAAGAAAGGAGGAGTAGACAACAATTTGTACATAAAGGCTAATGAAAATGAACTCTTAATTGTAGTAGTGTATGTAGATGACATCATGTTTGGAAGCAAAAAAGATGAGTTAGCAAAAGGATTTGCTAAAGAAATGAAATCAGAATTTGAGATGTCAATGATTGGAGAGCTCAACTTCTATTTAGGACTTCAAATTCAACAAAAGAACATAGGAATATTCATTTCACAAGAAAAATACTTAAGATAAATGTTGAAAAGGTTTCAAATGGAAGACTACAAACCTGTGTCAAATCCCATGATCACTAGATGAAAACTATGTGCTAATGATGGATCAACAGATGTAGATCAAAAACTTTACAGATCCATGATAGGAAGTCTGCTATACCTAACAGCTTCTAGACCATACATTATGTTGGAAGTAGGACTTGTGGCAAGATATCAAGCAGCACCAAAATAAAATCACTTACTATCAATCAAGATAATATTCAGATATCTACAAGGAACTGCACATTATGGGATATGGTATCCAAAAGGCAAGAGCTTCACTTTGATAGCATATACAGATGCAGATTGGGCAAGTTATGTGGATGATAGGAAAAGCACAAGTGGAGGTGCATTCTATTTGGGAAAAATTCTGGTGGCATGGCTAAGAAAGAAGCAAACTTCTATCTCTCTATCTATAGCAGAAGAATAATACATAGCAGTAGCAACATGTTGCACACAAGTAATGTGGATGAAACAAAATCTCCAAGACATGAAGGTAAGCATTGATGAGCCTATTTCTATCAAATGTGACAATACAAGTGATATAAGTATATCAAAAAATCTTGTACTTCATTCAAAAACAAAGCACATCCCAAATAAGTACCATTTCATCAGAGAACAAGTAGCACAGAAAGTAGTGAAGTTGGAATATGTACCAACAAAGGAATAAACAACAGACATATTCACAAAACCTCTTACTAAAGAACCATTCGAATATCTGAGAGACAAACTAGGGGTAGTTTCTGCAGACGTTACTCTCTGACATGAAAAGAAAGCATCATTCCAGGGGGAGATCAAAAAAGAAAGCATCATTCAAGGGGGAGATCAATCAACAAATATTGTCACAAAAGAGCCAGAGAAAGTGAGCAGTGCATGGAACAGGTCCTCAAGATTAGAGTATTATGGACAAGATTTGGAAACCACACTAGGAAATGTGCAACCCTTTGCCATTGATGTCAAAGGGGGAGGAAAAGCAAGAAAAAGAAGAGTATTAAAATATTGCCATCAATGCCAAAGGGGGAGACTGTTGGATTTATTGTCACAGAGATAGAAAAAGAGAGGCAGCAGAGATAGCAAAAGAGAGGAAGAAAGGGGCAACCTAAGACAAGAAACAGAGGTAGCAAAGGCAGCAAGGCAGACAAGGAACAGAGCCAGCGGATAAAGTAGAGGCAGCGAATAGAAGTAGACGCAGCGAGGGCAGAAAACAGAGGCAACGAATTGAAGTAGAGGCAGCAAAGAAGCAGAGAGGAAATAGAGGAGAGAATAGCACACATCGCAATCGGTGGGTAGAGTAATGAATAATGGATGCAAAGTTGTGATTGCCGATATTGCGATGCGATCGCATATCGCAATCGGTGAAACAAAAAATGAATTGGCAAGTGTTTGTATTTGAGATGCGATGCGATGAAATGAGATGCGATGAAATGTGATGAGATGAGATGCGATGTGAAGGTTTGAGTACTTTATTATAATATTCCGAAGATTGTCTCATGGGTACAAAAGATTTTCATTAAATAGATGTATTGCCAAAACTTTTCCAAAGGTGTTAACGCTATTCCTAAGGTCCAGTTAAAAAAAAAAGGATTAGAGTGGGGCCCACAAGGAAAGTGGTTTTTGGGAAACCATACCACTAATTTCGCATAGCTTTTGGGCCATGAGCGGTTTATTCCATTTGGAACATGATCGTATCATATTATGACATGTCACAATACTAAAACCGCCCATTTCACGTAATTTTTGAGAATTAAAGGTCAGGGGTCGAAGTTAGGCGATAGTCGTCCGATTTGATACGGCAAAGATCCAATGGAGATCGCATGGGAAAAGTGCATGGACGATTGGAAATGTTAAACAACAAGTATATTGTGAATGTGATATCCGTCGGATCAAGATCGGTGAAGATCTAACAGTGGTCGCATCACGCGAAAGGCGAAGTCTTAGTGTTAAGGCTTAAAGCGGAAGTGCTGAAGATCGATAGCGGAGATATTATCAAGGATAGAAGATCAACGGTGGAGATATCATCACATTGGAAATCTCACATCGCATCGGCAGAATGGAAGAACAAAGGAACAATAGTTTGAAAGTTGCGATTGCGATTGAGCGATTGAATCACAACCATTAGATCATGATTATTTGTGACCATTGGATCAAGTGCTCATTGCTGGTGCAACTCTTCACTCATTGCATCGGTGGATATCAGATGAAAAAAGGCACAGCAGACCACTGAATGCTGCGATTACGATTGTGACAGTGCAATGGAATGTCAACCGTCGAATTGGGAAAGTTAAATGAGGTGGAGTGCCTCCGTAGTGTGGGCTCCATGTAAAAGAAAAAGGGTTTAATATATGTTGGCATCGAGGTTTTTTGACCAAAGCTGAAGGATGAATAAAAGGTAAGACGATAAGTATATATGAACCAATATATATATATATATATATATATATACCAATGCAGTGTGGGGCCATCGCATTGGCGTGAAGGCAGAGCAATGGAACAAGCCATTGAAGTTTGCGATTGTGATGGTGCAATTTAATTGCAACTGCCCAATCGGCGATTCATCGCATCAAAACCATCACAAAGGGTGCCATCGCAATTGAAAGTCATCAGAGGCGACTCATCGCATCGGCGGATAGAAAGAGTTCGGCAAGTGGGCCCGAAAGGTTATTTACTATGTTAAAAAGGTCTATTATTATATCGCTAAGAGAGGGTTTAAAATTTTCCTAAAGCACTAAAATTATCCATCTACGATAGTTAAATGTGATAAGTTCTGAAGGGTTTAACAAGATCATTTGGTAAGATCGTAAAGTAGAATTTGGCTTGAACCATGAAGGTTGAAGAAAGTTTTTGCATTGATAAAACTGCCAGATTTAGAACATAATTTGGGAAATGCATTCTACATGCATGGAAAATAGGAGAGTATGCAGAAACTAAAAAAGACAGTGACAGCAGCAGAAAAGACAAAGGCATAGCAAGCCAAGAACTGAATGGGTTGAATTGAAATTCTTATTATAACTGAAAATGTAAAGTTTTTTTTATTTTATATTGTTTGTGATGCATTGGCAAGTCTCCGAAGGAAAAACGAAACTCCACTGAAATACTAAAATATGTATATACTGCTATATTCCTCTGAATGATTTGGACAAAGAAATGAGAAGGTGGAAGGCAAAGAGTCATGGCTCTTCACTTCGAAATCTCTGTGGAATGCAAACAGTCATGAGGTGAACTTTATAAAGGATATCACATTGATATGCATAGAGAGGTTAGAGAATGGAGAAATGAGGCTGAGAGGGTAAGAAGGAGGAGTAGATAGAGAATATATGCAGATTTAGAGATGATATAAGGCAGATATGAAGGCTGGTGGACAACAGTGATGAAGGAATAGAACAAAGCTGATATCCAAGTAAATCAGCATGTGTTTTCATTGTAGTGTGAGGAAGTTGGTGCTTCAATATCAAGTTGTAGCTTGATAGAAGTCAGTTGTAGCAGGCTGAGGTAGTAGCCTCCTGTAGGTTGTAGCCTACAAAAAATAGATGGGAGTTGGAGCTTCCTTGCAAGTTGCAGGTTGTAGAATTGAGGTAGGATCCTTCTATAGGTTGGAACCTACAGAAAATCAGTGGTTAGAGGGAGTTGGAGCTTGGCTTTGCATCACAACAATAATAAGATGTGGTTTTCTCCCTTATGGGTTTCCACTTATATATGTTGTATATGTGGATGATGTTTATGTGTTTATATGGTGTATCTAATCTGCTTAATACTTGTTGCTCACATATTAAGATTGTTGTTACATTATCTAATCTGCTTAATACTTGTTGCTCACATTTTAAGATTGCTCACATATTAAGTTGATCATGAAAGTTTTAAAATTCCATGAATGTGTTAAATTGATTCACCCTCCCCCCCTCTCAGTTTAACAAAGGGTTCAATAGGATGGCACCTGTAGAATATTCGGTACAATAGAAAAAAGAGCTGGTAACCCGCACCATGGACTTTACCATCCTAGCGGGCCACTTTTATAAGCTGGGAGCTGATGAGGTACTGTGAAGATACATTCTAGAGCATGAAAGTCAAGCCATTTTAGGGGAAGCCCACGAAGCCATAGCAGGAGTTCACTACGTAGGAAAAGTGATGGTGCAAAAAATCTTAAGAGTTGGGCTTTGGTGTCCCATGTTGCATAGTGACTCTCATGACTATAGGAAATCTTGTGACACATGCCAAAGGACAGGACCATCATCGCGCAGGGATGAAATTACCTTACAACCGTAGATGGCCCTGTAGGTGTTCGATAAATGGGAAATCAAATTCATTGAGCCCATCAACCCACCAGGTAAAAATATAGGTGCCTGCTACATCATCATTGTGACTGATTATGTAACTTGTAATATTCCTAAATTTTAGCTTTTAGCTAAATGGAATATTATAGATTATTTTGTCACTAAGAAGGTGAATAAATGGGTACAGAGGCCCATAAATCTCCTTACCAGCAATAATAACACTTCAAGTGTGAAAGGAGAACTTCTAAGCAGTAGAATAAAGCACCTTTGAGTATTAGGAGGGGTTGGACCATGTTGAATAGGTCAACTTTGACTAAATAAACAACGTTGTTATGGAGGAGTGGAAATTAAATGAGGAATAACGCAATTTTGGAGGGAGATTGATTGCATGGAGGTAGTGACCTAATTGAGTGGGTCCAAGGGTAAGAAAGCTAATAACTTATATAAGGAAGAGGATGGCAGCCATATTGGTTATGTTTTTGGCTTATTATTTTGTATATGGTCTGTTTAGACATTTGACATTCTTCAGCTATTTAGTTGAGTTTGCATTGCTATTTAGCACAGGGTATTCCTGAGAGGGAATCCCATATATTTCCTTGAGAGGCCTCTTGGAGGAGAATTTCACTTCATTTCCACACTCAAGATTCGGGCCAAGCTTCATCTTTCTTCATCAGCGCAGTTTCTGCATAATATTGTGCTATGTTTTAGGGTGCAGCAGTGGAGGATCATTTTGGGTGTCTTCAAAGCTAGTTTGGCAGTGGAGGAAGGTTTCTGTCAATTGGAAGGTCTGTAAAGGAGCCCCTTGAGCTTTATTGACACATTTAGTAGCAGGTTAAGGATTACTTATCCCATACACCCTATTTTTTGTCCATATCTGCATTATTTTAGGGAGGAATTGCAGTGGTAGTTGCAGTGGTTGTTTTGGAAGGTGATTTCTTTAGTGGAGGAGCCATTATTTCATCTAGAGGACATATTGGAGAATATTTGTAGTTTCTACATCAGCTTAATCCATATATTCTCATTTATTTTGTTGCATATTACCTTCAGCCCTAGGGCTGTATCTTACACTGGCACATTATGTGCATTTTTCGTAAACCCTCTTAGGTTGAATTGGAAAATTGATCTAGTGCCTAGATATATATGTCTAGACTCTATTGGGGCATATATAAATATTATTCTATCATTATATCATCCTAGCTATATTTATGCTTAATATAACTGCGTTGTAGTTTCTCTCCGGCATTTTGTATTGTAACAACAGCTGATATTTAGGAGTGATTTCTTATGGGGGGATTGCTTCCTCATTGTATATGATTTATGCCTCACTATTTTGTATTGATTTTATGCTCTAATAAATAATGTTAGGAATCCATATTGGTCTCATGGTTTCATGTCTTAAATATTTGCTGCTGCTTTCATTTTATGAGCTATATTGCTGCTTTCCCCATTTCGGACTATTACAGTGGTATCAGAGCATAAACTTGGCTCAGCCTGTGCATTTAGTCAATATGTTATCATGATGAGAATATTCTCACAAGAAGAGGATATTGATAGAGAAAACAAAGACAAGACTCCATTATTTATAGGAAAGGAGGAAGAGAGGCTCTCAAAGCTTCTCTTTCAAACTATGTAGATCATTAAGGGAGATATCAGGAAGAGGAGAAGGGAGATGTGTAGGGAATCTCCTAGGGGGTTTGAATATGAAGCAAGTCCTAAATTTTTACATGATGGGTGTGAGCATGTAGCCACCCATTATGATCCACAACATAGTTTTATGCCCAGATTCACAGCAAGAGAGATGGAGGAAGAGGATGCACAAAAGGAGGAGACTTTTAGTGACTATCTTCAGGAGTATGAATCTCAATCCTGAAGATTCAAGGAGCACTTGGACTTCCAAAGGTTTTTACAACTCAAGGAGGAAAGAAGACCCAGCAATAAAAATATAATCATAAGAGGTAGATTATTTCTACCAAATTTTGATGGGTCCTCCACATGCCCAGCCAAGGACTGGATAGATCAACTATACTCATATTTTCATCTACAACAAGTTTCAGAAAGGGAGGCCTGTAGGATAGCAGCACTGCATCTTGAAGGTAAGGCTCATACTTGGTGGGTTTATGAATCTTCTTCATTTAATCATGCAAATATAGCTACATATGCAGGATTCACTAAGAGATTAGTGAAGAGATTTTATGGAAAACAATTTGAAACATCTTTGATAGACCTAGCCAAACCAAAACACTCAAAACCTTTGCATGACTTGGAAAGATCTATTACACCAACTCCACTGCAAACTTCTATTGAGGGGGATAAAAATTTGTATGATACAGTACCAAGGGCAAGATCCCTATTGCATGAAGAGCTCTCTTCTCATAAGGAAGACATGGAGATTCCTCCTTCAAAAGAAGACCAAGATCTAGGGTTTCTCATTGTTGATGAGGTATTTTCAAAAATTGATGAGGAGGAAGAGAAAAGAGGAAGTAACAGAATTGTCACTTCAGAAGAGGAACCATCACCACATGGGGATGGGCATGAAGCTATTGCTTCAAGTGGAGGGGATTTTTCATCATTGCAACATATTCCCAAGGAGCATCATGTCACAGTAGTGATGGGCAGTAACACCTTGATCAAAGGAGGACAAGAAAAGGTGGATCAACATCAAAGGATGGGGAGCATACACCCTTATTTATTTTAAGGGGTTTATATATAGAAGAAGGAGACTTATTTATGCAGTGAAGGGAGGGACAAATCAGCCCACTCACCTATACAATATACTTCAGATTTTGATGTCTATTTACATGGAGGCATTCCACTAGGGAGACCCCCTGATTGGAAGATGAAAAAAGAGTTCTCTCAACATGGTGAAACACTGATATATTTGGCTAGGGAAGGAGCCTTAGGACGAGCTAGCATAATGCAGAGAACCTTTGATGGGTTCAAAGGAGAGGTGAAAAATTTTCTGATATCGATATTGCTATCCCCCACTCAGCTATTTGTGCAGAAAGATGATGATTCAAAAATATATGATGACATGAGCATGGTGCCAAAGGGATACTCCATAACCTTGGGGAAAAAAATTATACTCCCACAGATGAGGAATATTTCTGAATATGACAAGAGGTTAATGAAACTCTTGTATGCATTGGCCAAACTATGGAAGTTTTGAATGAGAGATACCTTTCAAGAGGAAGTTGACTTCCATGTAATCCAATCTTGTCTTGGGCAATATTGGATGAAAGAGAGGAAAAAAAAGTGGGGTAACATTATTCCAACATGTGGCTTTGGCATTGAGCATGTCAAAGAGGATAGTCATGATGTGACAGATACTTCATTTCAAATTTCTATAGTGTTGTCATTGTTGGGAAGCCTAGATCCATATTGGGAGTCCCAATTATTGGTGGGATATTCCAAGAACCTCTTCACATGTAAGGTTATTGATGGGAAAGTGATAGATGTGAGGTATAGATTGGTTGATGGAGTCATTTATTTCCATGATCAGATCTACTAGACTAGAGACTCAAAGCTCAAGGATAAACTACCACATGCAGCCTATGAGATCTTGCTTTCCAATCCCACTGGTTTCATTAGAACATACCATACTATCTTGGAGGGGTTCATGTGGGAAGACTTCAAAGAGGAGATGCAATATCATATGAGGAAGTGCATAGATTTTTGGGAGGGTGAGGAGAAACATAAATCTTGGGAAGAGTTATCACCACCACCTCCTTATTCATTGGGTGTGAGAGGGAGACCATCCATGAGCTACCTCACTTATTTAAACCAAGCATATGGTAAGGATTGTATTTATGAGCATCATGATATATTCACTATGTACTTGCATTTTCTTACCACTCATGTGTAGGGAATTTCTCCAAGAGGGGGAAGTTTTTCTTATTGGCTTCATGGGCTACTTGGGTCCATGAGCAATGATGATGTTGACCATTCCCTAGAAGATTTTTGGGAGATGATGTATTATTCATGGTGTGCTTCATTAACACCAACCATCATACACCTTCTCCAAGCATGCAAGAAGAATGGGGCAGCAAAGAAGTGGTAGGAGAGACACTTGTTATATCTTATTCTATGGCAGTTAGGAGAAAAACTCGGCTGGTTTCACATGAGGGACCATTGTCCTTCTCCTTTGATACACATGGCAGCAAGCATGACTTTGATTATGATCCCATATGCTGATGATGTTATTATCTTTATTGGGAACATGATTGGAGGGAAGGCATATTGGTTGGATGTTTCCAGGGGGAATGAAATTTCCCACACCTTTTATCCTTCATGCTTCAAGGGGATCATGGGAGATGATATGGCTGCTACAATAGATCACTTGTTTCTCTATGAAGTAAGCCATATTGTTATAGGTCAATTTGGGCACTATTCCCAATGACCTGGTTAACTGGACATCATCTCTAGGACCAATGATCAAGGGTCTGTCATTCCCTATAATTTCAGTTTCTACATGCCCTAAGACAAAAAAACAAGACAAATCAAGCAAGACTTTCATCAAGAAAAGGTTTCCAAGGTTTGAAGCTTATTATATAGCATATGACAACTCACCAACGCAGCCTATAAGGTGCCTAAGTGCATTGCATATGGAGGTAGCCCCATGCAAGGCTTCTCTGCAAAGCACTTCCCGACATTCACAGGTGCGTTGGTCACATTGGGAGTGAAATTCTAATTGTTCCAGAATCTCCACTTAGCCAGTGCCTTCTAGAAGAGTTCACATGTGTCAAGCTTCGGATCCAAGTGTCCATTTGACATCTAAATGACTAGAAACATGTATTGCCTATTATTAGAAAATCATTTATTTCAAAACAACCTACAGTTCATCTATAAATTGAGCACAAATCTAAGTGCTTGAGAAGGAATAATTTGAGCAGAGAAATGTTGGAGAATTTTCAATTGGGAGCTAGATTTGTATAGCCACGGCTGGAGAGATTTATACTGTGGTGAGGCTTGTGGAAATTGCTGGAAGGGTCACTTCAACTCATTCATTTGGTTGTAACCTCTCCTTCTATTATCAATAAAGAGTACTTCTTATTTTTCCCTATATGCATATCTATTGGCTTTGATTTTCCATATTGCAAGATATTAGTTGATGTGTATGTTTTATGATTTACTGATTTAGAAAAATAACTTGAATATATATCTATATTATTTCATCTTCTGTTGTTTCAGTGTTCTTTCTTGCAGGAAGCATTCCGCACAAAACGCTTGAATTTGAAGCTGCAACAGAAGTGACAGAAGGAGCCATTTGGAAGAGACTGATCAAGTAAGCCTCCAATCCTCTCTGTGTATCTATTCTGAGTTAGGAAAAATAGTCGTTCTGTGTATCTATTCTGAGTTAGCAAAAATAGTCGTATAGCCTTTCACCTGTTTTTCTAGACTAGAATCTATCTAGGGAAGCGTGGTTTATCCGTAATTCACAATTATGGACCAACACATATGATTTTTTGGAGCACTTGGGATATGCCCCTCATGAAAATTTTGGAGGAAATCTTCTATGAATTACCATGCTGGAAGGTGATTCATTTCATTTGGATGATAGCCTGGAGATGGGAGTCTCTCATTGGGAATGATATGCCCTATGCTTGTCATTACTCCTATCTTGAAGAATCCATTGGATAGCAAGAAGGTTCCCATATAGACCTTCCATTTTCTCATGAAGAGAGCCATTTTGTTTATCCACCAAAGGCCAACTTACACATTTGGAAGGAACCACTGGGAGACAAAATTGTTGTAGAATATCTGAAGCAATGGTGGAGAATATTTGATGAGGAGGCCACAAGAGGAGGAGGGGAGAATTTTTCTCAACCCTTACAGTTGCTTGAGGACAAGCAACATTTTGGAGGGGAGGACTGTAATATTCCTAAAATTTAACTTTTAGCTAAATGGTATATTATAAATTATTTTTTCACTAGGAAGGTGAATAAATAATTAGGGAGGCCCATAAATCTCCTTAGCAGCAATAAAAGCACTTCAAGTGTGAAATGAGACCTTCTAAGCACTTGAATAAAGCACCATTGACTATGAAAAAGGGTTGGATCATGTTGAATAGGTCAACTTTGACCAAATCAACAGCATTGTTATGGAGGAGTGGACATTAAATGAGGAATAACACAGTTTTAGAGGGAGATTGATTGCATGGAGGTAGTGACCTAATTGAGTGGGGAAAAGGGTAAGAAAGCTCATAACTTATATAAGGAAGAGGATGGAAGCCATATTGGTTATGTTTTTGGCTTATTATTTTGTATATGGTCTATTTAGACTTTTGGCATTCTTTAGCTGTTTAGTTGAGTTTGTAGTGTTGTTTAGCATAGGGTATTCCCGAGTGGGAATCCCATCTCTTTCCTTGAGAGGCCTCTTGGAGGAGTATTTCACTTCATTTCCACACTCATTCTTAGGGCCAAGCTTCATCTCTCTTCATCAATGTAGTTTTTGCAGAATATTGTGCTGTGTTGCAGGCTGCAGCAGTGGAGGATCATTTGGGTGTCTTCAGAGCTATTTTGGCAGTGGAAGAAGGTTTCCATCAATTGGAAGGACTGTAAAGGAGCCCCTTGAGCTTTATTGACACAGTTAGTAGGAGACTAAGGGGTATTTATTCTATACAACACAATTTATGTCCAGATATGTGTTATTTTAGGGAGGAGTTGCAGGGATAGTTGCAGTGGTTGTTTTGGAAGGTGATTTATTTAGTGGAGGAGCCATTCTTTCATATGAAGGATCTATTGGAGAATATCCGTAGTTTCTACATCAGCTTCAGCCATATCTTAGAATTTCTATTTTTGCAGCTTACCTTCATCCCTAGGGCTGCAACTTACATTGGCACATTGTGTGCATTTTCCGGAAACCCTCTCGGGTTGTCTTGGAAAGTTGATCTAGTGCTCAGATCTGTATGTATAGACTCTATTGGGGCCTATATAAGTAATATTATATCATTTTATCATCCACAACTATATTTATGCTTAATATAACTACGCTGTAGTTTCTCTCTGACATTTTCTATTGTAACGACAACTCATATTTGGGAGTGATTGCTTATGGGAGGTTTGTTTCCTCATTGTATATGATTTATGCCTCACTATTTTGTATTGATTTTCTACTCTAATACATAATGTTATGACTCCATATTGGTCTCATGGTTTCATGTGTTAAATATTTTCTATTGCTTTCATTTTCTGAGCTATATTGCTGCTTTCCCCATTTGGGAATATTACATAACCAGATGGGTAGAGGCATAAGCTATGAAGGATTGTACTGCAGATACTATTTCACACTTCATTTTTGAGAAAATCCTAACCAGGTTTGGCTGTCTGAAGATCTTGATGAGAGATATAGGTACACACTTCTTTAATGAAACAATACAAGCCTTGACTGACGAATTTTGAATCCACCATGCAAAAAGTACCCCATATCACCCGCAGGCAAATGGAACGGTAGAAGATTTTAATAGAATTCTATAACAGGCGCTGACCAATATCTATAATGTTGATCGAAGCAATTGGGACGTGCGCATCCCGTCAGTCCTATGGGCCTATCGGACCACGTGCAATAAATTGACAGGGAAAACACCGTTTCAGATGGTTTATGGCAAGGAGGCCATTATGCCCATGGAATATATCATTCCTCACTTGCGCATCAGAGCTTTTTTGAATTTTATGGAGCTTGATATCATGGAGGAATGCTTAGCGTAGCTAGTCACCTTGGAGGAAGAATGATTAATTGCAAAATTTCATCAGCAAGTTCAAAAGGCTGAGGAAAAAGCATGGCATGATAGACATATTCGACAGAAGGTCTTTTCAGAAGGAGAATTGGTCCTCCTATATGATAGCCAGTTTTTGAAACACCTAGGGAAGTTCTGTCAGCACTGGCTAGGCCCTAATATGGTACAAGAAATCACTGACGAAGGAGATGTCCGATTAGCTACATTGCGCAGTGAACTCGTACCAGTATATGTTAATGGAAGTTGGTTGAAGCCCTATCGGGACTCCTCCATGCCGATAAAATGACTATATGGAAAGAGTAGATGTATTGGAAGGAATACATGTATGCACGAGGAAAAGTGCAGGCAGGACCGTTATACACGTAGGGGTCGACCGCAGGTTAAGAAGCTCGGGGAGGTGCGCTGGGAGCGCAGGGGTCGACCGCAGGTCAGGAAGCTCGGGGAGGTGCACTAGGAGCGTAGGGGTAATACATAGCTGTGAACTAGCCATTGGAATAGTACTGCGGGGTAAAAAGCCAACTTTACCGTTGGAAGGAGCCTGAATTAGGAAATCAATGTGGCGATTTCTGAATATTTTTTACCATTTCCTTGATGGTAAGTTTCAACTAAGTTTCATTGACCATTGTTCACTCTTCAACGCTATAAATGGAGGTGGATAGCTCTGAATTGGGTTCCGAATGTCCTGAAAATATTATTCCTTGTGAATTTCCGTAACTGTTGTGCTCTGTTAATTTCTGGGCGTGATACCCCCTCTGATAGTAGTAACCCTGAGTTCATATTTCAAGAGAGAATGACTGCGACCAATCCCACTAAATCATTGCAGACCATGGCCTCTACTGAGCAAGAATCCAATGAAGTATTGGAGGTCACCCCTAAAGTCGAAGAAGTCATGTCCACACCAACCAAGGGGGAGCAGGTGGAGAAAAATAAGAGTAAAGGGAAAGGCTAGGAGCAAGGGTAGGGAAGGGCCACAAAATGGGCTGGGGGGAAGCCGTGCACCTCCCCCTGGAATGTGCAATATCCCCGAATGGTGCCTAAGGCAAGCTCACCTAACCTAGAAAAGCGACCTCTGTATGTGCAGGAAGAAGCTCGACTAGCTACCCCAATCACTTGGCTACCACCCTGTGTTTGGCCTCGAAGGCCCTCGGTGCGCAAACCTAAGAATCTCGAGGGTTTGCATTCCTATATGAAAATGCCCGTAATTCTGGGTGAAGTCCCCATAATTGGAGAAGCATACGACATGCTCTCCTCAATTAAGTTCGATGATCACGACCTTGGCAACCTTGAGGCGTTCCCAAAATTGGCACTTGAGTTGTACCTTGAAAGAGGACTATAGGACGATGTGCTAAGAATTGTACCAATGTTGTGGGTGCATGGGTTAGAAAATTCTGGATTACTAAACTTGCTGCGGCTACCTCACTTTGGCTGATACAATGTAACTGTTCAAGTTGTGCGATAGCTGCTAGCCCTGATCCATGACGGTAGCTTATGGATCCAAGACCGCATTCCCCTCAATGCTGCCTTAATTCAACACATTACTAGTCTCCCCATGGAGTGCGTTGGAAAGAAGTATGAGCAAGAGATCATTGACAAGGTGTGAGAAGACTACCATGTCAAGCGCAACACCAGAGGGTTCATAATTAACACCATTGTCGACCCTAGGCTACGCATGGGTACCTTGTTTTTGGCTTGCAAAATGATGTGCAAGTGCCAGGCCATGACTATCCCCGCCTATGTGATTCATCTTGTTGGACGCTGTGAAAAAGGGGTCTGCTTTAACTGGTCGTAGTTCCTTTGCAATGAGTTTCTGGAAAACATGCGAGAGGTCTAGGATCACAGGAGGGCATTCTGCTACTCTTGGTTGTTGCTCTTAATTGCATTGGTTACATGAGAAGCCCCTAAAGGATCGGTCCTCCCTGAGCTTGAACTGAAAATGTGTGAAGGGGTGCGATATGTGAACTTATGGGACTCAAAAGATGAGTAGTGTATTAAGGAAAACAAAGTATTTCGGGTTTTATTTCAAAACACACTCATAGCAACAATTCACTCCTATCAATGCTTGTTGTCGACAATCTATGAAAAATACAAGAGCATTGTAGCATTCCAGGTCACGATGCACAACGTGTATATTAGGGGCCGTAAGGATCCAACTTGGATGTCGCTGCCCTACATGGTCGCCGATGAGGAAATCAACTAGCTCATCACCACTTGACCACCACATTGGAGATTGGGATTCAAATCAGCTGCGACTGACACTACTGGTACAAGCACAGTCCCAAAGACCCCCACCCCACTTGATACCGTAAATAATTCGGAAGGCCATGGCCCGAAAGGTTCCACCAGACCAAAGGTTCCCGCAAACACAGTACAGGGCATAGAGCAGGACTCGCAGTAGGGCATGGAAATTGAGGGTTGGGAAAATAGACAGCCAAATCTCTCAAGGGCTAGCGAACGAAATGATGTGCTATGAGGCCCGGTAGGGAAACTGAGGTTACCTTAACCGAGGAAGATTTTGAAAAAATTGCAGATGTGGTCACCCTCGCTTCAGAAGATAGATGGCTTGCATTGGAAGAGAAGCAGAAGGCCACAGTCACCACATTATAGTCTGAGCTCCAAGCTTTTCAACTCAAGGTTGATACGCTACAGACGAGCGTGGTTCAAGCAAGGCTACCCCCAATAACCATCACTTAATTGATATTTATGACTGAGAGCTGCCTCTGCCCCCTACTAGGCACAACAATCACTCTCAACCCACCTACCTTATGCACACAAGTGCAGGCCTGCACAGAACTACATATACACTTGGCTCGGCTTCCACATGACCCGCTCTAGGTTCTTCACACATCCGTCTTTGAGGAAATCCAGCATAGAGACCGCCGAGTGCAGTAGTAGCTAAGTACAACTGAACAAAAAATCATAGAAAATACTAATGAGGTGTCCTAGGCACAGGCTGCATGCATCCCTGCCGCCACATAACAGACTGAGTTGGAGTGTCTGATCAATAGACTATGCACAGATGTGACTGAAGACATCCCAAACTCTACCACCCCCCAAGCTAAGTTATATGGCCTCATCGCAACCCTGCAAGCTTCTTAGACCAAGATCTAGAATGTCAATATCAAGATGGTGCATCAGATTGCTGCGTTGCAGGCTAAGTTGCAACCAGAAACTGCTCCTAAGGTACGCACCCAGAGAGTAGCACTGGTCAAAGAAGCCATGAACACCATTATAGCTCAGATCGCTCAGGGCATCAAGTTGCTTGAGAGAGCCATGCAACTATGGTCTAAGGTGCAACGTGACCCTCCCCTGCATGAATTTACCCAAGAACAACACTAGAAGGAAGAATAATTTGAGTAATTGGAGGCTACAATGCCCACTATGATCCCCGCTTCATGCCTGAACAATCTGCGTGCGAGCCATGCGCTCAGAGATGACCTGGAAGAGCTTCGACACAAGAATAATGTTTTGAGTGACCAAATCAATACCATGGGTCAGTGAAGCCCTCAAGATATCTCAAGACTTGGCTGTTGCAGTCAAACAACTAAATCAGACCCTGGAAAGTGTCACTACTGCTATTGAAGGCCCAACTTTGCAGAAGTTGGTGTACATTGCATATAACGCTACCGCGTAGAGTGAAGGAGTGTTTCCCCCTCTAGTCGATGAAATGAAGAAGCTCTAGGCAAAGATGAAAACCCCACGACCGCTATGACTTGGGGCGAGTCACAAGGTTGTGTTGGAGGCCTGTTGGGATAGGGTCCCCTAGCTGCATTTTGATATGTTCCAACATTGTGTTTTTGATATATTTTTGTAGTAATTGGTCTTGCGTAGGGGCTTTGGGGTGGGTCAAATCCGCCAATGTATTGTAATGGTCAAAGGGTAGACCTAGAGTCTGAAAACCATGATTTGCAAACCACGGGATAGTTTGAGTTCAAGGGTAAGTAAGTAAGTAATATTGATGCTACGTATGAACTGTTGAGTTCTGTTTTGGGTAGTTTTGGGTAAGGACTCCTACTGGCTATGTGTGTGGAGATCCTCAATCCTACTGTGTGCGAACCCTGTTGGCTGTGTGCGTGAGTTGTGACTTGGGTTTGTAACTTGGTTTTGGATGTTAATGAATGCAGAATCTATTGAAGTCTATTTATGCTATCTGAAATAGTTTTTTTTATTACTGAAGTACCTCTTTGTTAATTTACTAAGCTTTGATTGTATCTATGATATATGAATTAGCTGTGATTGTGATGTTTTGTGGTGATAATTGATGATGCGCACATGGATGTGAAGGTGTGAATCACATCCATTTAATAATAGTAGTTTTTTTTATGTTTACATGCTGATTATACTTTTAAGCGATTGATAATAGGCTTTTATGTGTGAACTTGGTAGAACTCGACAAGATTTGCTTTAATTACCTACTCTCTTCTAGGGTATGGAAACCTGGTTCCAACACCCACCCATACTACTTCGGGTGAGACATTGGCCTTTGAAAGTAGGTCATTTCCGAAAGGGCCAGTAGTATAGGGGTTTATTGGAAAACCTTAACTTCGAACCCGGGTCAGGACCCCTCATGCCAACAACCTGCAAGAGACAAATCCTAATCCAAGAATCATAACATCACCTAGAGTAGATACTCTGGTTTCTTTATCTCCACCAAAATTTGAATCAAAGTATCCAATCAAGTTGAAGTCACCCACCTATTTTACTTGAGTCCAAAGTCTTTATTTCCCTTGAAGTACTTTATAACTCTTTTTGCAACAAACCAAAGACCCTCACAGGGCTTTTGCATAAACCTAGAGAGGATTCCAACAACAAATGAAATTCTCGGTCTAGTAGTAGTCAGGTAGTTGAGACTTCCTAAGATCTATCTACACTTTTTTGTATCTCTAGATTCTTTTCCTTCAATGGATGTGACCTTTAAGTTATGTTCCATTAGAATAGTCAAAGTATTGCACTCAACCATGCCACAATTGTTCAGTATATCTCCATTGTACTTGTTCAATAGATCTCTAATATATTTTTAATATGAAAACTCAAACGTGCACAAAATGACATGTCAACCATAAAAAAATATTAGACACCCGCTATAAATACAATTCAAGAGAACCTCATTTGGACATCACCAAAGCATCTTCTTCTTCTCTCTTCTTTTCTCAAGAAAACATGATTCACAATACTATCAAGATAATAGGTAAAACGGGTAATGATATTTCAATATTGCCCTTAATTTCATATCAAAATTTTCATTTCATATCACACTTTTTCATATGATATAGTTTTTAATCAATCAATTTAATTAAAATTGAAGAAAAAATATAGCTAATTTTGAGATAAATACCTACAATCTAGCAACATGTTTAGGTTTACTAGATTCACCCACCTTATTGAGTCTTTTTTGATTCCCTATTTGTACTATTGCAGTGTCATGAGCTATTGGTCTTTTCCTCATTCTCATTTCTTCTTTTCTTTCTGTGTGGAAATTCTTGATCACATTCATAACATTTGGCTCCATTTAATAAATACCCTCAATCATGTTTGAAATAGGCTCAACAAAATTCTGTGAAACAAAATAAAATGTGTCAATGATCAATAATTTATACAAAATTGAATGATCCTTACAAGAATTCATAACACAAATATAAATAAGCATACTTACAATGTTATTTGCATTTTTTCTTGCGATTTCTACACACAACTTTGTAGATGTTTCATTTGTGTCATACTTGAATTTTGATAGATGATATCTAACCTTTTCACATTTATTAGTCATTCTTGCAAGAACATAAATAGTGTTTGTATTCGGCACCAAACATATGTCTCATATTCTGCCCATCCCCTCATATGATTCAACTAAGTGAATCATACAACAAAATAGATAGATATGTATACCATCATCGGTTTCATTGTCTTCAAGATACCATGAAAAATATGTTTTATTTATTTCCTCTACGTTCTTCCATTCGTAAAAAATCTTGACTATACTTGATGGACCACTTGCTTAGCTTTTATTACATTTTTCAATTTTTGTGTGTTCAACAATTTTCATAGTGTGTCAATGAATATTCTTAGTGCGTTCATCAATATCCATAGTGCGTCTAACAGTATCCATAGTGCATCCAACTGCAACTTTAGATTTGGAAATTGCTCCTCTTGGTCCAAAAACATTCATAGAAATCTTCTTTGATGCCATATATATATATATATATATATATATATATATATATATATATATATATATATATATATATGTATATGTTAATGAAGAAACACATATCCTAATTAATCGATTTTATTTTCCAAGTTTTCCAATATAAATTTAAATAAAATTAAAAAATTAGCTATATAACTAACTTTTCATAACATAACTATATATTTTTTCATTTAAAAACGAAAAATTTTAAAACACACACACACACACACACACACACACACACACACACATATATATATATATATATATATAATCCTTTAAAAAATGAATAATAATAATTAAAAATATATATTTAAACATTTTTTTAATATTGGTTTTTTTAAAAACAATTTAAAAAATAAAATAAAATAAATCAAATTTTATTTTAAACAATTTTAAATATTTTTTTTTAAAGAGTTTTAAAAAAATAAAAATAAAAAATTTAGTTTTAAAAATTATTGATTATTAATTTGTTTTAAAAAAATAAAAAATATTTTATTTTTAACTTAAAAAAAAAAACTTTGACACCCGCCGGGTGTAGGAGGCCGATAAGGCGGCACTATGGCTCATGCAGCTTAACCTCCAGCCGGCTAGGGAGGCCGAGGTGTGAACGTGCCTCGGTCGGCTGCGGAGGCGAGCCAGTGAGCCATAGGGCAACGCCGTTGACCTTTTGACTTGCATTTTGGGTGGAGGTCGATGGGGTGTTGCCTCAGCCAGTGAGAAGTGCTCTCAACTTTCCCTCGGTTGTGGGACCTCGGTTGGGTGGAGTTTGATTATAGAGTCGACCTCGCCAGTAGGTGGTGCCTGGCTTTGCTCTTGGCTGACCTCTAATTTTGGCAAAAAAAAAAAAAACTATATGAAATTTGGAAAACAAATATGCATATATATATATATATATATATATATATATATATATATATATATATGTCATTTAAATAAAAATAATAATAAATTAAAATATATAACGTGATTTAAAAATAAAAAATAAAAGAATTTTTTTTGTTTGCAATTTTAAGAGAAAAAAAAAAAAAATATATATATATATATAACTGTTTTTGTTATGTGCATGGTTATTTTTTGTTTTTTTTTTGTTTTGTGGAGGAACCCAACAAATTATATATATATATATATATATATATATATATATATATATATATATATATATATTTCTAAATTTTTGTCTTAAAAACCCTACAAATTTGAGTTTTTTTTTCCATTTTCTTCGATATAAAAAATAGGGTTTTTGGAACATAAAAACCATTAAATATATATATTCTCCTCAAATTCATCTTTTAATGGTCAAAATAGAAGGAAAACTAACCTTTCAAATGTGAAAAACTCTCATTTAATGTGGTATCAATGCCAATGCAGCGCCTCCACAAAATTGCTCCAACAAAACCCAGAAGGCTTAATCTAATGTGAGGTATATAAAGAATAATTGTTATTATAGCGTGAAGATTGTGTGATTGCTTTAGCATTTCAGAAATGTGGGATTACAATAAAAATTAAGAAAATAATATGTAGTTCATATTATAGGTTTATATTGACTTGTATTCAATTTCGGCCTGAAACTGAAACATAAAATTTAAAAAATAATTTCGATATGTAGTCAATGTTAAATAATTTAAATAAAAACTTTATTTTAGTTTGGAAGGAATGCGTGAAAGGAATATTATTGTGGATATTTTGAATAGAAATTATGGTGAAATATTTCAAGACTAGCAGGTTAGTAAATGTTTTGAAATACATTTTAAACGAATATTTTGGAAGGAAATATTTCAAATGAAAATATTGGAGGGAATTTTTTTAGCAAATTTTTTGGGGCAAACTTTGGAGGGAAAAGTTTTAGAGATAATTTTTTTTGGGGGGGGCGAAGGTTTAGAGGGAAAATTTTAGTCTTTAACATATATATTGTCATTGGGAGGGAGTGCATTTCTATCATTCAACATCTACTTGTTGAAAGTCATGGGTTCTTTTGATAGTGAAGTTTTTCTTTCTGCAACATTAACATCTTTGTCACCCAAAAATTCTATTAAGATTGATTGACATAACATGAGTTCATTTACCATGAATAGAGAATTAAATTTTCAACTTGGTCATAATCATAAGGAAGATGAGAAAAAAATTAATGAAGAGGCGCAAAAAGAAATTTCTATAAATCGAGAGTCAATTATTCCACTCATACTTAATCTTAAGGATTATCAGAGTACCAATGATGATGTGCATGATGAAGATTTTCCAAAGTCAAAATTTCCACTTCATCCTAATCCTTATAAGGATTATGCGAGCACCATTGAAGAAGGGGGGAATGAATAATTTCGAGAGTTTAAATATCCACTTTGTCCTAATACTAAGGATTAGTCAAGCGTCACTGATGAAAAGGGGAATGAAGAATTTCCAGAGTCAAAATATCCATTTCTTCCTAATCCTAATGATTATGCGAGTACCATTAAAGAAGACGGGAACGAAGAATTTCCAGAGTGAAATTATCCACTTTGTCCTAATCCTAAGGATTATGTGAGTGCCACTAATGAAAGGGGGTCTGAATTTCTAGAGTCAAAATTTCCACTTTATCCTAATGTTAAGGATTATAAGAGCACCATTGATGAAAGGGGGGATGAAGAATTTAGAGAGTCAAATTTTCCACTTCATGTTAATCCTAATGATTATGAGAGTACCACTGGTGAATGGGGGGATGAATAATTTCCAATAAATAGAGATTCAAAGCGTCCAATTATTCCTAATCCAAAGGATTATGAAAGCACCAGTGAGGAAGGGGAAGGGTGGGATGAAGAGTTTCTTGCAAATGATAATTTTAGAGGCATGGATCTTAATAATGCATTTTCTCTAAGTGAGTGTTTCAAATGCACTCATGGTGATGTAGAATCGAATCCTCCAAGGGAATATTTCAAAATCATGGATGAAGATGGTGAAGAATTTTGTTCGAGTCAGGGTTTCAAAACCACAAATTATTCTTTTCAAATTTTGTTTTCAAGCGAGGATTGTAATGAACATTTTCCAAACAATGATATTGATGAATTTCCTAACTATCTTCAGAATGATGATAGTGGGATTAATCGTAAGGGTGATGTAACTGATTCTACAAAGGATAATAGAATGATGAAGCTGTTGCAAGAAAATATTGTAACTAGAGGTAGGAGTATACCTTTTCATTTCAATCTAAAATATTCATGTTATACAAGGGTTGGGACAACATATCTCACAAGAACAATTTCTATTGTTCATCTGATTTCAAGTGAATTTTGTGGATATTATTGCTTGAAACATATGTATTTCAGATCTGCTTTGGAGAAAAGGAAAATATATTTGTCAATGAATAAAAGAATGAAAAAATCATACTTAGTGGGTTGCATGCAATCCACACTAGCAAGTTCTGATTATCATATTAGGAATGTATTGATCTATAGAAAGGCTTTCAAAATGTTGCATTCAATTGGTAATTTTTGATTGTAAAGAATCCAAGATAGACTGGAAAAGGATCCCACATATTATTTAGAGGTACATTATAAACAGGAGGTTGGGCCATTAGAAAATAATGTTATGTCATGGATGAAAGGCTTCTTTTCAAAGCATGGAGAGTGTATTCCAAATAAGGACACAATAAATATTCCAGATAATTTCTCGAGACAAGAAATCTAGAACTTATTCAAAGTATATGCAGAAGGTTCTGAAGCAGTTGGTAATTTTATTACATATTCATATTTTAAAAGGGTATGGAAGAAGGAATTCAACAATTTTCGTATTACTAAGAAGACAAGGATGGGGGTTTGCAATACATGTGCTTCTCTTAAAGAAAAAATAGATAAATGTCAAGGGGTAGAAAGAGGTATTTGTTCAAAACATTATTTTTAAAAATTGGATAGTTATCATCTATGAAAATATATTTATTCATATGTTTCTTTTATTTCATGTGCAAATTACATTGTCAAAGCACTTCAAGGGCATCACAATCAGTAAAAATTTGAAAGACAAAAATTATATAAACATTGTAAGAAGTGCTATAATAATCCAAATAAATGTTTTGGTTTGATAATTGATGATATGGACCAAACGAAAACACTTTTGCCACATTTTTTCCGCACACCAAAAACATTACAAGATGAATTTTTCATTTAGTTTCACTTGGTTGGTTGTATGGCCTTTAATGAGAATATGTTGCAAAGGGTTTACTTCACAACTCCAAATATTCATAATGATACAAATATAACCATAACTATAATCCATGATGTGGTAACTCATTGGTCTGGTATCCTTCCCGAGTTTTTGTATGTACAATTAGACAACACAAGCCGTGAAAATAAAAATCAAGTTATTTTTGGGTGTCTAAACATTCTTGTTAAATTGGGAATCTTTAAAAAGATAAAGGTTGGTTTCCTTCTTCTTGGACATACTCATGACAATATGTATCAAATGTTTAGTCGTTGTTCAGTAACATTGAGGAGGAAAGGTGTTGGGAGCATGCCATCATTAATTGAATGTATTAAGAAATCATACATTCCAGAGCTTATTTTTCATGTGTTGGAAGAAACTATTGACATGCAAAGGTTTATTCTGGGATCACATGGTGAGGAGAAATGCATTGAAAAACTTAATGACATTAGCTTCCAGCATCAGTTTTGTATCAAAAAAAATTATGGGATAACACTTATATGGGGCAAGAAGCATACATCTGCTACAGAATGGGGGCATCATCACATTTAACATTTTTTAATTTCATTCCAGAGCATCCAATATTCGCATCAAAGGTATTGTTATTACAGTCAATCGTTGAACTCTTTAATGAACCAAGACATAAGAGAGAGATTAATTATTCTGAATTCCTAGAGGAAATTAAAATATGTATTAGAGATGCATATGAGTACTTTGATGTTGTTGATTCAGTTTTGTGGGAGTCTTTTTTTAGTAATCAAAGTGATATGATTTCAAGATCAATAAATGAGGATACGCTTTGGAAGACTCCATTTTTTTGCCATAAAATATGAAAAATAAACACCAGGAAACACACAATGTTGAACAAAAACATCCCCAATGTATTATTAATTCTCCACAGGTAGAGGAAAGAGAAATATATATTGGTTCTAGAAGATCATGTGTACAGCGTGAAGCCATGGAAGACCTTTACAGGGGTTCTATGAAGGATGTTAAGGAGGGTTGCATGGTAGCAGTGTTAGGAGATGAATATCCACTTGGCTATCCATTCTCGGTTGCGAAGGTTATAGAGGTAATTAAAGAAATGAAGATATTATAGTTGTTGAAGTACATTGGTATGCCATAAGTACCAACCAATTCAATGGTGTGTACAAGCCAAAGATGCTAGTTAAAAAAATAAATTGGCAGAAAGAGGAAAATAAATGGCACAAATATAAATTATCACCCCATAGACGTCTTGAAATTGGAGGATGTTGACATACATGTGTATGAATTCAATTTGACAAAGAGAGGAGCTATTCTCTTGAAGACCATAAATATTTTGAAGAAATTGCTACCAGAACCAATATTGTTGAGATGCAACTCTGTTGAATGTAGTCATAGATCTAGAAGAATTTTGAAGTATGAAATGGTGGGCATTATTTTTTACTCGGATGGAGCACTAGATAATGAAAGAGAAGAATATGGCTCATCTTCATCTGCATCCAGTCATTCATCTGAAGATGTAGGTTCTAATGGTGTGCCACAACATATGACTAATTTTGAATAAATGTCTAAGACATTTTTATGTAATTAATGTTTTCATGGTAATTGAAGTAAATATTTTGACTTCCATATGATCTTAAATGAAGTTATGAATCATTTCTATGTTTTTCGGATTATATGTTTTAATTATGAAGAATTCATCTCTTTATAATATCCACAGTGAACAATGAATTACAAAAATAATTTATGTTATATTCAATATACCAAATTTCATATTTTTATTAAAAGTAAAAATAATATTAGAAATTAATGTTAATTTTTATATTATGTAGTGATATTTCCATGATATTATTTATTGTTAACATTTGGTATAAGATAGTTTTAAATTTTTTAAATATTTTATGCCTCATTGAAAGGGGACACTTCGTTTTGATGGTTGATTTTTAGGTTTTGGTTGTAATTAGATAAGTTGTCTTAGGCTAAGATTTGAAAAGAGATATATTTTTTATCCTTTACTCTTGGAATAATAAATCTTTCATTTACCTGTTCATTTTTAAAAATTGTTTTAGTCATATGATTTGTTCATAATTTGATGGTTCAAATATGTTAAAAACATAAGATTTAAAACTTGTCAAACTATCAAGGTTTTTCTGCACTATGATATATTATCTTTAATGTTATGGTTGAAAACAATTACAATTTTAGGGTTTTTTAGAGTCAAGGTATTTTATCTTTAACAAGATATAAGGATTTTAGATATGAAGAGTAAAAAATGTTGGCAATTATAAGTATTTTAGACATGATATTTTTATCTTTAACATCATGTATCAAAAATTTTAGAATTTTATGACTTTTCAATGTCCTAAAATTTTATCTTTAATTCCACTATTAAATAGTATAAAAATTGCGCCACCATTGTTTTTTGTTATTCCACCATCAACACTTTTTTTTTCAAGGGTGTTTTTTCAATCCTTTTTTCAAGAAAAAAAATAGTTTTTAGCATAATTTAAAAAAAATGTTGAATTTTGACCTTAAAAAAAACAATGCATTCTCGAATACACGCTTTTCGTTTTTGGGGTGTTTTTTCATGTTTTTTTAGTTTTTCTAGGCTACAGTTCTCGTCTTGAGGTAATAGTTCATGTTTGATCGGTAACTGTGTTTTTATCTAACTTGTGATGCACTCAAAGAGGAATAAGTTTTGATGTAGGGTGGCCTCCTATAAATTAGGGAGACTGATAAACAATCTGTACCATATTTTTGAAACAAATAATTGTCATGCAATAAAGGGGATTTCAAATGAGAGACAAGGCCCCTCAATGGTGGTGAAAATAAGGACAATGGATGGGCTTGTGGGTAGTTATCACAATCCTATGGAAATGTTAGCTTTCATTGACAATGGTGGCATGGTTTCCCCCATGCTTGCTTAAGCATGCAAAAGGAAAATATTAATTTTTTCTATGGAGAGTACTCTACAGAGAAAAAATACATTGTGGTGGGTTTGGAAGGAGATTAGAGTGAAGGGGAAATAACTTGGCCTCTTGGAGAAGGCGGTTTGATTTGCAAATTGTGTGAGTAAATCATTGATCCATAATATAGAACCTAAGGAGTTTATTTCACCTACCGAGATTTCTCTCTTTGTCTTGAGAGTGGAGTTGGGAAATAACTAATTTAGGGTCACCTTGCATAAAGGAGTTTTGGAGAAAATTATTTTGGTGGTTCTATAAAGCATAGGTGACAAGAGACTATTACTGCACATTAGACTTTATAATTTTGTTGATTATGGGTTCTTGGTTGCACCTTCTTCTTCTGGACTACAAAGGCATCATTCAACTCGACATCCTTGGTAACTCTAAAAATATTTCAATTTCCCTATGAAGCTTAATGTTTGCATTCAATCTGGGTAATGGAGTTGGTACGATAGTTTTCCTATATGTTTTTTTGGTGCTATTTTATTGGTATTATTGTTCAATGGTTTTTGGTCTAGTAGGACAGCATCATGATCTTTCTTCACTCCACTTTTTTATCCATGGGTCTCTTCCCCCATGTTGAATTAATTGGTCTCTTATTTTCATGATATGATTACAAATATTATTCCAAATAAAATGGAAACCATAATATATAGAATTATAATATATAAGATTTAAAACTTGTCAAACTATTAAGGTTTTTTGCACTATGATATATTATCTTTAATGGTATGGTTGAAAACAATTACAATTTTAGGGTTTTTAGAGTCAAGGTATTTTATCTTTAACAAGATATAAGGCCTTCAAATATCAAGAGTCAAAATTGTTGGCAATTATAAGGCTTTCAAACATGATATTTTTATTTTTAACATCCTGTATCAAATTTTTCAGAATTTTATGATTTTTCAATGTCCTAAAATTTTATCTTTAATTCCATTATTAAATAGTATCAAAATTGTGACACCTTTTTTTTTGTTATTCAACCATCAAAACTTTCTGTTTCAAGGGTGTTTTTTCAAGAAAAAAAAATTGTTTTTAGCATAATTTAAAAAAAAATGTTGAATTTTGATCGTAAGAAAAGAAATGCATTCTCGAATACACACTTTTCCTTTTTGGGGTGTTTTTTCATTTTTTTTGATATTTTCTATGCTCGAGGTCTCATTTTGAGGTAATAGTTCATGTTTGATCGGTAACTGTGTTTTTATCCAACTTACGATGCACTCAAAGAGGAATAAGTTTTGATGTAGGTTGGCCTCCTATAAATTAGGAAGACTGATAAACAATATGTACCATATTTTTGAAACAAATAATTCTCATGCAATAAATGGGATTTCAAATGAGAGACAAGGCCCCTTAATGGAGGTGACAATAAGGAAAATGGATGGGCTTGCTAACAGTTCTCACAATCCTAAGGATATGTTAGCATTAATTGACAATGGTGGCATGGTTTCCCCCATGCATACTTAAGCATGCAAAGGAAAACCTTAATTTTTTCTATGGAGAGTAGTATACAGAGAAAGAAGACATTCTGGTGTGTTTGGATGGAGATTAGAGCCAAGGGGAAATAACTTGGCCTCTTGGAGAAGGCAGTTTGATTTGCAGATTGTGTGAGTAAATAAATGATCCATAATATAGAACCTAAGGGATTTGTGTCACTTGCCGAGAGTTCTCTATTTGTCTTGAGAGTGGAGTTTGGAAATAACTTATTTAGGGTCACCTTGCATAAAGGTGTTTTGGAGAAAATTATTTTGGTGGTTGTATAAAGCATAGGTGACAAGAGACTATTACTGCACATTAGACTTTATAATTTTTTTCATGACGGATTCCTGGTTGCACCTTCTTCTTCTGGAATACAGAGGCCTCATTCAACTCGACATCCTTGTTATTGTGTAGTTTTGTTTCTATAGGTAACTCTAAAAATATTTCAATTTCCCTATGAAGCTTAATGTTTGCATTCAATCTGGGTAATGGAGTTGGTACGATAGTTTTCCTATATGTTTCTTTAGTGATATTTTATTCGTATTATTGTTCAATGGTTTCTGATCTAGGAGGAAATATTCATGATCTTTCTTCACTCCACTTTTTTATCCATGGGTCTCTTCCCTCGTGTTGAATTAATTGGTCCCTAATTTTCATTATATGATTACAAATATTGTTCCCAAAAAAAGTGAAACCATAATATAGAGAATTACAACCCACATTACACATCTAATCAACCAATGTCATAACAAGAGAAATAAATTAATTAGAAGTAAAATAGATAGTCATGGCTATGCAATACAACAAAGCTCAAGGGTTGGGCATATTTACAACAGATTTCTTTTAGGCATGCTAGAAATTTATTGGCCCATAATTCCATGCTTTCGTTGAGGAATCTTGCCAAACTTAAAGGGTGTGGTTGATGCTCAATGCTACTTAATCACTTTAATCCCTAAATCTAGAGATTCATAGGACCTTAGTGGCTTCTTCTCTATCTCTCTGTATAATGTTACTGGTAATGTTATTTCTTATGTAATAGTCAAGTATATTAAACCATTGTTAAATAACAACGTCTCCCTAGAACAAATAGGGTTCATTGAGGGTCAGATTATTATCAATGTCATTATGATGACCCATGAAGTTATTCATTCTCTAAAAAAGTTTATAAACCCTAGGATGCTTATTAAACTAGACCTCTCTAAATCCTATGATAGACTTAGTTGGGATTATCTCTTCAATTTATGTGAAACTTGTAGGTTCGCTTGGTCATGGATCTCATAGATTAAATTTATGATTTATTCCTTTTTCTAATCCATTCTTTTAAATGGGTCATCTACTAATATTTTTCACCCATTCCAAGGTTTGTGTCGAGGTAATCCTATCTATCCCTTCCTATTACCCACAAACAATTTTTTGATGCCATATTAATCTTCTATAATTTTTTTGTGGGAAGCTAGAGTGTTAAAATACATCCTTTATGTTTTCATAAAATTCTTTGGTGATTTTTGTTTAAAATTTATGTGGATATGTTTTGAAGAGCTATAATTCGTAAATGAATCAACAGTTTTCATTTTGAATCAATGTTTCGGGTCACAATCAGGGCCCATAATCAAGATAATAAGGTGATAAGAGAAGAAAAGTTATAAGAATTCATAAATACAAAAAAGAAGAAGAAATAAGAGACAGAAAGGAAGGGTGAATAAAATTCAATAGAATTAGGATGATAAAATTTATTTAAACTAATCATGTGGTTCAAGGTCATATTGTTCGGTTCTTGGCATTCCTATTCAAGAGAATATTGAAAACCTACTTAGAAGTCACAACGGTCTTTAACTCGTTCAGAATGGCTTACTAGAAAAATGTGTTACAAAAGACTTCTAACAAGCTGGAAAGTTTAGATTTTAGATCTCTTAAAATGGATGTTTGTTTAGTCTTGATTCAATTTGTGCTCCAAGGTATCCCAATGTATCATATTTATGTGTTGGTGGACATAAATCTATATATAACTGCATTATTACATCCTTATAGAAATTCAAATGGAGAGGAGCAGAAAAGGTCAAGAAATGGGCATTGGTTTTTTGTGAGCACCTTTAAATTCCTAAGTTGGTGGGGGGTCTAGGTCTACGTGACCGAAAGATGTTAAGCAAAGCCCTTGGAGAAAATTTGTGGTGATGTTAAACAAAGCCCTTTGGTGAAGATGTCTACAATCTTCTCATTTGTGGAACAATTTCGTAGGTGGATTGTTTTGGCCTCAACATGATGTCAAATTAGATTGTATTTTGTATTTATGTTCTTCGTTCAATCATGGAACTTCAAGTTCTTGGCCAAATTTATTTAAAAATCACGTGCACAAAATGACATGTCAGCCCTATAGAGAAATTAGACACCGGCTATAAATACAAGTCAAGAGAACCTCATTTGGACATCATCATCAATCATCTTCTTCTTCTATCTTCTTTTCTCAAAAAAATATGACACACAATAAAATGAAGATAACATGTAAAAAGGGTAATGATATTTCAATATTTCTCTTAATTTCATATTAAAAATTTTCATTTTATATCACACTTTGTCATATAAAATATATGAAAAACGGGGATCAATTTAATTAAAAGGGAAAGAAAAGGCATCAATTTAATTAAAATTGAAGAAAAAGTATAACTAATTTTGGGATAAATACATACGATCTACCTAATAATTAAGGGAAATTAAATTCAAATTTTAGATCCTATTCCAAAATAAGGTATTTTTTGTTAATAATAAAAAGGAAAACCTGTTATTTACACCTAATCCCTCTATGGTAAGAAGCAACTATTCGATACCAAGCATCCCAACATTCCAGATCATGGGGAACAACAGAAATCTGGGACGAGATGATATGCGGCGGCAGAGTGGACAACTATCACGGGAAATCAGCCATCTGAAAATGCAAATGGTATGGAAGATGTGGCCGCAACACATTTGAGACACATACTCCTCTCCCAATTCAAAATCGATAATGCAAATTGAGAAAATTGAACTTATACTATTATTATCAGGGATATGCTCCTATGAAATGCTTATTCTACACAACCCCATTACGCTCAACTACTCCTCCGTTGGAGGCACCTCAGTTGGAGCTGTGTCGGGTAACTACAACTCAGCTAGAAAGCGGCAGAGTGGATAGCTATCGCTGGAAAATAGCCATCTGAAAATGAAAATGGTATGGAAGATGTGGCCGCAATGCATTTGAGACACATCCTCATCCTCCTCCCCCAATTCAAAATCGATATCGCAAATTGAGAAACTTGAACTTATATGCTCCTCTGAAATGTTTATTCTACACAAACCCATCATGCTCAACTGCTCCTCTGTTGGAGCTATGTTTAGTATATACAACTCAACAACTCTGTGTTGGGGCATAGAGTAGTAGAGCACAACATAGTAAAGACAGAGAAGTAAACAGAGACAGGAGAAATGAAATAAAATACACATAGAAACTAGATAATAAAACACAGAGAGATTTATTACATGGGGTCTAGATTTTCTTCGCTTGACATACTCAGGCAGAGGCAATAATACATATTTATAGTTGCAGAAGAGGGATAATTCTACATGTGAAAAACAAATTCAATCACGATGGCTGGGCGACGTGTTAGGTTCAACGCCATCGGTGATGGCGTTGATCGGCTGGGTTAGGTTCGGCATCGACATATGGCTTCACATTTAACATTCTCCCACTTGAAGCTAAATGAAAATCTTGAATCAAGTCACACCGATACCTATCATGCCTCTACATAACTCATGCTTACTTCTTGGTAGAATTTTAGTGAGAATATCAACAGTGTTCTTATCTATATGGATCTTTTCCAAATATAACTGCCCTTCCTCCAACACATGTCAAATCCAATGGTACCTTAAGCCAATGTGCTTGGTTTTTGAGTGAAATGCTAGATTTTTCGCCAAGTGAATGACACTCTGACTACCACAAGACAACACATACTTATCCTGCTTGATTCCTAACTTTCCTATGAATCATTGCATCTACAAAATTTCTTGGCAAGCCTCTATTGCAGCTATGTACTCTACTTCTGTTGTAGAGAGAGCTACTATTCTTTGTAGCCTTGACACCCAAGCTACAGCTGCACCTAGAAATGTGTACAAATATCCTGTAGTGTACTTTCTGGTGTCGATATCTCCAAACATATCTTCATCTGTGAAACCTTCAAGAAAAATATCATTATTACCAAAACATAAGCAATAATGACTAGTACCCTTAAGATATCTGAAAATCCATTTTACTGCTTGCCAATGTTGTTTTCCTGGATTGGCAAGGAATCTACTCACAACTCCCACTTAATATGCAATGTCTAGACGTATGCATACCATGGCATACATCAAGCTGCCAACTGTTGAAGCATAAGAAATATTTCTCATTTCTTCCTTCTCTTTGTCATCACTAGGATATAACTTAGCACTCAACTTGAAGTGGCCTGCAAGGAGTGTACCAACTGGTTTGGCATCTGACATATTAAACCTGTCAAGCACCTTCTTGATATACTTTTCTTGTGACAACCACAACCTTTTGTTTTCCTTGACACGGATGATCCACATGCTCAATATCTATTGTTTTGGACCCAAATCCTTCATGGGAAACATGCTGCCCAAATCCTTCTTCAAGATATTGATCATATTCTTATCATGTCCAACAATCAACATATCATCCACATATAACAATAATATGAGATATTTTCCTTGATCATAACTCTTGATATAGACACAATGGTCAGCTTCCAACCTGTGAAAACCATGGTCTAACATGAATGAATCAAATTTCTTGTACCATTGTCGAGGTGTCTGTTTCAACCCATAAAGACTCTTCTTTAACCTGCAAACAAGGTCTTCTTTGCCTTTTTCTATGAAGCCTTTTGGTTGCTTCATATAAATTTCTTCCTCTAATTCTCCATGAAGGAAAGTAGTTTTTACATCTAACTATTCACATTCTAAGTCTAAAGCAGCAACAAGACCAAGAATGACTCTAATGGATGGCATTTTGACAACAGGTGAGAAAATTTTAGTGAAATCAATACCTTCTGTTTGGGCGAATCCTTTCACCACCAACCCTGCTTTATACCTCTCCTTCTTTTCATCATCTTCATGCTTAATTCTATATAACCATTTGTTTTTCAAATCCTTTCTACATTTTGGGAGATTTACCAACTCCCAAGTTTTATTTTCCAACAAAGAGTTCATTTCTTATTCCATTGCTTTCTTCCATTCTTTACTGTGCTCAACTTTAGAATCCTCTTGAAAACAACTAGGCTCACCTTCATCAGTCAATAGGATATAGTTTGAAGGAGGATACATTTTTGAAGGCTTATGAGGCCTAGAAGATTTGTTAACCAACTATGGAGGTGCATTATCAAGTTGAATCTCCTGTAAAGGTTCCTGCAAGATTCCTTCTTCTTGGTGTTCATCACTTTCCCCTTGTTGTCCTTCCTACTCTTGAATTTTTTGCCCATTTTCCTGCATTGGTGGGATTTCTTCATGTTGTTCTTCAAACCTGTCAATAAATTTCTTGACTTCCACCTCACCTACATCCCTCTTAAACATTTCTCACTCATTAAATATAACATCCCTTCTTCTAATAATTTTATGTTTGACTGGATCCCATAGACGATAACTAAATACTTCATTCACATATCTCAAAAAAATCCATTTCATAGATTTATCATCTAGCTTAGTTCTATTTTATTTTGGAATATGTACAAATGATTCACATCCAAATATTTTCAAATGAGAATAATTCAACTTCTTACCAGTCCAAAATTCTTTAGTGACGCCTCCATCCAAGACTATAGATGGAGATCTATTTATGAGGTAGCAAGCTGTCCTCACAGCCTCTGCCCAAAAATTCTTGTCCAAACCGGAATTGGACAACATGCTCCTTAATTTTTCCATAATGGTGCGATTCATTCGTTCTACAACACCATTCTGTTGAGGTGTACCAGGCACAATCTTCTCATGCTTTATGCCAAACCTGTTACAATATTCTTTGAATGCATTTGAGAAATATTCTCCACCATTATCTATTCTTAGGCACTTGAGAAATTTTTTAATCTCTCTTTCAACAGAAACATGGAATTTCTGAAATATTTCAAACACTTCACTTTTACTTTACATGGGATAGGCCCAAACCTTCCTAGATGCATCATCTATAAAGGTTACAAAATATGATGCTCCTCTTAATGACTTGATGTTAACTGGTCCAAACACATCTGAGTGTATCAATTCTAACACATTTTTCTTTATTTCATGACCACCTCTAAGAAATTAAACCCTTCTTTGTCTACCATATATAAAATTCTCACAAAGATCAAGATTGTAGGATCTCAAACCTAGTAAAAAAATTTTACCAACAAGGATTTTTAAACCCTTCTTGCTCATGTGACCCAAGCGCTTATGCCATAGATCTGCTGAATTTCCTTCTCTTGTGACAACAACCAAATCGGATTTTCCTATCATTTCCTTTAATGAATATAGTGTTCCTGTCTTGGGTCCTTTGGCCACGGCCAATGCTCCTTTGCTAATTTTCCAGCCTCCTTTTCCAAAGCTTGTGGAATAGCCTTCATCATCCAGCTGTCCCATAGAGATCAAACTCATGCGCATTTATGGTACATGCCTGACCTGTTTCAACAATATATCTTGTCCATTATTCATCTTGATTTGGACATCTCCCACTACAATAGTATTGCAAAAATGATTATTCCCCAAATGCACTCTACCATAATCACCAAGATTATATGCAACAAAACTATCTTTGCATGGGGTTACATGGAAAGATGCCCCGGATTCAAGGATCCAATCAAAGCTACCACTAGATGTATATAAACATGCCTCCTCTATTGAAACAGTAAACAACAGATCACCATCTGTGACTACAACAGTAGTCTCACCTTCATTTGAGTTGGATGACTTGTAATTTGCATTGGCTAGTCTTTGATCCTTTTGTCCTTTCTTCAAGGCTCAACATTCTTTCTTCATGTGCTCAGGTTTTCTGCAATGAAAGAAGATGATCCTGCCCCTCCTTGACTTTGATCGTCTTCTCGATCTTGATCACCCTTGTTGGCCTCGATCAATCCTCCTACCACGATCAGCTAGAGCTAGAGCTTCTCGTCCCTGGTTTTCTACAATTGACTTGCGTTGCAACTCCTCATTCATTAAACTGCTACTAGCATCATCAAAATTTAGGGTCCCTACAAGTGCTGAAGTAATCATAGCCACAGTTAAATTATCCTAGTTGTCTGGCATAGAACACATTAAAAAAATAGCTCTAATTTCATCATCTAGAGTTATTTTAACAGAGACAAGCTGACTAGCTATAATATTGAAATCATTCAAGTGCTCCGCAACTGAAGCACCCTCTTGAGATTGTAAAGCTTCTTCATCAAGAAAACTTTGTTTGATGTTGTGTTCTTCTCATATAGATCATGGATCTTCTTCCATAATACTATTGTCGTATTTTCTCCGGACACATTGAAATACACATTATTTTCTAGATATTGGCAGATTGTCGTAATCACCTTTCTATCTAGCTTATCCCCTTCCTCATCTGTCATCGATGAGGGTTTCTTTGTTACACCCTCAATCGGAAAATAATGATGTTTCAAAATCAGTATATCCTCCATTTGTGATTTCCATAGGGAAAAATTAGCCCTGCTCAACTTCTCCATATCATTAACCGTTGTCTCCATTTTCAATAATTTCACACCCCAAAAAATCAAACTCCTCTTACACAATAAAACTTTAATTATTCCACATTTAAAAAAAAAGAAAAAACTTTGTCTCTTTAATAATTTAATATAACAAAGTGAACCTTTCCCGCTTTTCACTTTAAAGTGTCCACACTTAACACTCTGCCATTATTACAAAACATATGTTTATATGTTTTACAATAATTATAAACCATATAAAAATGTGTTCCACTCGTCTTTGTTTTTAATAAAACTATCCATGTACTTATTAAAAGGGGTAAAAAGAATTGAGTTAACCATTCATCGACCATACCACTAGTTTTGAAGATCTAGCTTGTTTCAAAAAAAGCATTTTTGAAGGAAACTGATTCAAAATCTCCTTCTGAAGCACAAATTTCTGTCGAACCTTCTCTCCACCAAAATCTTTCACTCCACATCTGTTTATTGAGCTCCCTTCTCTTATGGGTGACTAATATAGTCACAAGACTCAAACTGCATCTGCTACTGCGAGCTAATCGGCTACCAGATGGGCAACACAAAGATGAATGTGAGAGGAATGGTGGTGAGGGCGTAACGAGGCTCTGATACCAGTTGTTGGGGTGCAGAGCAGCAGAGCAGAGCATAGAAAAGACAGAGAAGTAAATAGAGACACGAGAAATGAAATTAAATACACATAGAAACCGGAGAATAAAACACAGAGAGATTTATTACATGAGGTCTGAACTTTCTTTGCTTGACATACTCAGGCAAAGGCAGGAATACAGATTTATAGTTGCAGAAGAGGGATAATTCTGCATGTGAAAAATAGATTCAATCATGATGGTTGGGTGGGGTGTTAGGTTCGGCACTGTTGGTGAGGGCTTTGATTGGCTGGGTTAGGTTCAGCACTGACATACAACTTCACATTTAACACTCTGTCCTCCGTTGGAGTTTTGTTTGGTAACTGCAACTCAACAACTATCTCTCTGGTTGTGTGTCGTAACTGCTCCACAATTATAGTTGTGTCTAGTAACTGCTCCCCAGTAGTTGTATCTGTGAGGAAGTCATTTGGCAACTGCTCATCTAAAACTCTCTCTGTGTCTCTAGTTTGGATGAATTCAGACCAAGTCGGAAGATCATGATTATTTGCATCTGTGAACTCATGATTGTGAGTGACAGTATTATGATGAGCACGAAGAAGAATTGCAGGTGTTTTCAATCTTGATTGGCTCCCAATACTCCTATGATCTTGTGGTGATGTTGATCTTCTCCTGCTCCTGATCCTGTTGCTCCCTTCTCCTGATTTTTCTGTTTCGTTTTCCATTTTGGAGATAAAATGAAATGAACGGAGAGTTGTTTGTTACCTAATGAGATGAGCGATGAGTTTTTTGTTATGCATTTTGGAAATGAAGAGTTGTTTATTGATAGCATCATAATTATGAGGCTAACTAGCCCCATATGGCCGACGCATACTCCATTACATTGATACTCCAAGTGGAATTTTTTTCACGTATTTGAAAAGTCATAATATATCATTTTTTAATGTTTTTTTTTTATGATTATTAAACATATTTTCCACCTAATTTGATCAAAATTAGATAGGTATTTTTTCACAATTTCTAGTGCTCTAATGGTTTTTTTTATGGTTTTGAATCCATATATATAATAAAAAAATTGATTTTAAACAACAACAAAATAAGAACTGGCCATTTTTTTAGTTATAAACTCCAAAACATAACATATTTAAAGAATTCATCTAAAAAAACTAATTTAATTTAATAATAATATGTTATTATTATTAAGTATATATTTTTATTAGATATGACTTTAATTTTCTTTAATTTATTGAATTATTTATTTTTTATTAAATATTTATATGATAAAATACTAGGAGGAATGTTATAACTTCAACTAATAAAATTTTATGACAATGTCAGTCTAGGTTTCATGAATGAGGATTTATGTCTACATGAATATAACACAACATTTACTTGAGAATATAGAGCTTGAACCATGATGAGATATGGCAACAACCACTATATTATGAGCACGTACTATTCCATTGTAGGAGATGCCACGAATATGGGCATATGTTTCGAGATTATCCAGTGAATAAAGTTGAAACATCAAAGCAAGCAACAAAGGATGATGTGGAGGGTTTTTAGAAAGTTAATAGCAAGTGAAAACCTCATAAATTTCAACCTGCTCTAGCAGCAACAATTAAAAAATCCAAGAATAAATCGATATGCAATGCTTTCTATACAGGAGGAGGAGTTAAAACTCCCAAATTTTGTGATGAATCTAGATCCAAGAACTAAAAAGCCTCAAGAAAAATTTATACCCACAAGAAAGGCCAAGGAAGAATCGTTAGAGAACCCAAATCAAGAGGAAAGCTCGAGGGGAGAGTGGGAAAGAATGGACATGAAGGAAATAAAGGAAAGTCTTAGTAATGAGGAACAACAATTACCAAAATGTTGGAGGAATGGTAATATCTTGAGTCTAGACTCATCCCAAATAAACAAAATAATCAATTTAAAGATTTCTTCCAAAAATTGCAGATCTAAGGCCATTTAGGGCACGGAGAGTAGGGGGAGACTCAGATTGAATCAGGTATGAAACCCCAAATAGAGCCTGAAAAAGTTCACGTAAAAAAAAGAAACAAGAAACATGGTTAGAATACCATTCAAGAATCAATCCAAATAGTCGAAAAAAATCTCATATATATGGGACAAGTAATTGTTCTCTCGAAGGTTTTTCCCTCCTTAAGGTACTTTCTTAAATGAAGATCATTACATGGAATATAAGAGACCTCAACAACAAAGGAAAGAGTTAGAGATATTGTAGGACTTTGTGGAAACATATATTATACTATGGCCCTACATATGGTAGCGATAGCAGCATAGCCATCCTATCGAACCCCTTAGAAATTTCTTCATGGATTGGATTTCTCGTCCAAGGATTCTCTTTGTTAGATTTTGATACATTGGAACCAAGAAGGTGGTGGTAGTTATGGTAGTGTACAGGCCACATACACTAGCAGGGAATGTAACCTTCTTATAAAAACTTCGAGAAATACAACTACATACTAATGATATTTGGATTATAGGGGTCAACTTCGACCTAATCAAATCACTGGAAGAAAGGAAGACTGGATTCAAAGGTTCATCTTTTCGAATAATTTATTGTTGATATAAGGGTGGCTGATCTAGATACAATCAAAGAGATGTTCACATGGAACAACTAGAGAGGAAACATACACCAAATAGCGAGTTGCTTTGATTAGTTCTTGGCTTTAGAACCTATAGTGGGAATTTCGTGGAACTTGTGATCTTACCCTATTTAGGGTTTTCATCGTTAGCCCATCAGATTAGAGGTGGATTTAAAAAACACCCCTAAAATCCACTCATTTTGTTTCGAGAGCTTCTAGTTGAATTATATAGAATTCATAACAAAGCTCAAAACTGGTGGGAGGATATTGATGCACAAGGAAAAACTCTTATGCATACCTTCCAACTCATGTTGAAAGAATACAAGAAGAAAACCAAAGATTGGAAAAATATAGACTTTAGAAATATACTATTATGAAAACCAAAATTATAATATTGAATGCAAAAATGTCAACAATAAATCATTACACAGGGGAGAATAGTGGAACTAATCCTAGAAGAGGGGAAATTAATAAATAAAATAGAATAGAAAAAAAGCATGAGGAGACTCTATGTAGAAAGAAATCTAGAGTGAAATTACTATGGGAGGGGTAATGCATATCCAAATTCTTCCACGGGACTATGATCAAGCATCATCATCATAATAGAACCTTCTTTTTAAAATATAAATAAGTACATATTTTGCTAAAACATGAGGAAATTGAAGATGAATTAGTCTCCTATTTTCATGATATGCTTACAAATATTGTTCCAAATAGAAGGGAAGCCATTCAAAGAATTAGAACCCGCATTCCACATCTAATAAATCAATATTATAATGAGATAAATAAATTACTTAGAATTGGAAGAGATAGTCATGGATATGCCACCTAATAAATCTACTAGGTCGATCATATTTACAACAAATTTCTATCAAGCATGCTAGAAATTTATTGGTCTAGAATTCCATGCTTTGGTTGAAGAATATTCTCAAACTCATGAACTATGGTTGAGTATCAATGCTACTTTCATCACTTTAATCCATAAATCTAGCAAATTGGAGGACCTTGATCACTTCTGCTCTATTTGTCTATGTAATTTTATATATAAATTTATATCTTTTGTAATAGTCAAGCATGTTAACCCTTGTTAAATAACATAATATCCCTAGAATAGATAGGGTTCATTGAGCGTCGTTAGATTCTTATTGGAATTTTGATAACTCATGAACTTATTCACTCTTTGAATAATTTTATAAACCCTATGATGCTTATTAAACTCGACCTATATAATGTCGATTATAGAATTATATGGGATTATCACCTGAGTGTGCTTGAAAATTCTGGGTGCCTTTTTTCATGGATCTCATGGATTAAGTATATGGTTTCTTCCCCTTTCTGATCCATTATTTTGAATGGGTTTCCCACTAAGACTTTAAACTCCTACCAGGGTCTGCGTCAAGGTGGTCCTATCTCTCCTTTCCTTTTCATTCTAGCTGCTGAAGGTCTAGGGAGATACGTCAAGGCAATTCTCCATTAAGGTTTACTTAAAGGGATTCAAAATTGTGGGTAGGAACTTCCTATTACCCACCAACAATTTTTTGATGACATATTACTTTTCTTTCAAGATTCTTTGTTGGAATCTAGAGGTTTAAAATCCATCCTTTCTATTTTCAAGAAAGCCATATGTACTTTGATAAATGGTGAAAAATCCATTTTTTTTCTTTTTTCAACACAAATCATGTGGTTCAAGGTCTTATAACTTACACTTTGGCATTCCCAATCAAAATAAGCTTGAAAAAACACTTAGGAGTCCCAATATTCTTTAATGCCTTGAGAATTTCTTGCTGGAAAAATGTGTTGCAAAATATTTCTAACAAACTCAAAAGTTGGGATTTTAGATCCCTTAATATGGTTGGTCATTTCTTCTTGCTTAAATATGAGCTACAAGGTATCCCAATTTATCATATTTATGTGTTGGGAGCTTCTAAAGCTATATATAACTCCATTATTACCTCCTTCCACTTTTTTTTTTATGGAGAGGAGTAGAAATCGTCAAGAAATGGGCACTAGTTTCCTAGGAGCACCTTCGACTTCCTAGGCTGGTGGGGGGTCTTGGTCAACGTGACCTAGAGATGTTGAAAAAAGGCCTTGGAGAAAAGATATGGTGGCAATGCTTCCAAGGGGGAGCATATATTTGGAAACAAATATCGAATAAAAAATATGGACACCTTCATTCTTAGTGTTGAAAAAAGAAATTTCTATAAATTGAGAGTCAATTATTCCACTTAGACTTAATCATAAGGATTATCAGAGTGCCAGTGATGAAGGGCATGATGAAGAATTTTCAAAGTAAAAATATCCACTTCATCCTAATCCTAAGGATAATGTGAGCACCTCCGATGAAGGGGGGGAATGAATAATTTCCAGAGTTAAAATATCCACTTTTTCATAATCCTAAGGATTAAGCAAGCACCACTGATGAAGAGGGGAATGAAGAATTTCCAGAGTCAAAATATCCATTTCGTCCTAATCCTAGGGATTATGCGAGCACCACTGATGAAGAGGGGAACAAAGAATTTCAAGAGTCAAAATATTCACTTCTTCCTAATCCTAAGGATTATGTGAACACCACTGATGAAGGGGGGGATGAATTTCTAAATTAAAATTTCCACTTCATCCTAATGCTAAGGATTATAAGAGCACCACTGATGAAGGGGGGATGAAGAATTTCTAGAGTCAAATTTTCCACTTCATCTTAATCCTAAGGATTATGAGAGCACCACTTGTGAAGGGTGGGATGAAGAATTTCCAATAAATAGATTTTAAAAGCATCCAATTATTCCTAATCCAAAGGATTATGAAAGCACCAATGAGGAAGGGGAGGGGCGAGATGAAGATTTTCTTGAAAATGATAATTTTAGAGGCACATATTTTAATAATGAATTTTCTCTGAATGAGTCTTTAAAATGAACTCATGGTGATTTAGAATTGAATCCTCCATGGGAATATTTCAAAAGCATGGATGAAGATGGTGAAGAATTTCGTTTGAGTCAGGGTTTCAAAAGCACAAATGACTCTTGTGAAATTTTGTGTTCAAGTGATGATGGTAATGAACATTTTACAAACAATGATGTTGATGAATTTCTTAACTATGTTCAGAATGATGATAGGGGGGATAATCCTAAGGGTGATGTAACTGCTTCTACAAAGGATAATGGAATGATTAAGGCGTTGCAAGGAAATATTGTAACTAGAGGTAGGAGTATACCTTTTCATATCAATCCAAAATATTCCAGTTATACAAGGGTTATGACAACATATCTCACAAGCAGAAGTTTTGTTGTTCATTTGATTTAAAGTGAATGTTATGGAAATTATTTCTTGAAACATATGGATTTCAGCCATGCTTTGGAGAAAAGGAAAAGATATAATAAAAGCATGCAAAATTCATATTTAGTGGGTTGCACGCAATCCAAAATAGCAAGTTATGATTATCATATTGGGAATGTATTTCTCTGGAGAAAGGCTTTCAAAATGTTGCATTCAATTAATAATTTTTGTTTGTCAAGAATCCAGGATAGGCTGGAAAAGGATTCCACATATCATTTAGAAGTATGTTATAAATGGGAGGTCGGGCCGTTAGCAAATAATGCTATGTCATGGATGAAAGACTTCTTTTCAAAGCATGGAGAGTGTATTCCAAATAAGGACACAATACATATTCCAGATAATTTCTCGAGAGGATAAATATACAACTTATAAAAAGAATATGTAGAAGGTGCTGAAGGAGTTGGTAATTTTATTACATATTCATATTTTACAAGGGTATGGAAGAACGAATTCAACAATGTTCGTATTACCAAGAAGAAAATGATGGGGGTTTTTAGTACATGTGCTTCTCTTAAAGAAAAAATAGATAAATGTCAAGGGGTAGAAAGAGGTATGCGTTCATAACATTATTTTTAAAAACTGGATAGTTATCAACTATGAAAATATATTTATTCATTTGTTTCTTTTATTTTATGTGCAAATTACGTTGTCAAAGCACTTCAAGAGCATCACAATCAACAAAAAAATGAAAGACAAAAAATATATAATCATCAAAAGAAGTGTTATGATAATCCAAATAAATATTTGGGTTTGATAATTGATGGTATGGACCAAATGAAAACACTTCTACCACATTTTCTCCACACACCAAAAACATTACAGGAGGAAAATTTCATTCAGTTTCACTTGGTTGGTTGTATGGTCTTTAATGAGAATACGTTGCCAAGGGTTTACTTCACAACTCCAAATATTCATAATGATAAAAATCTGACCATAACTATAATCCATGATGTGGTTACTCATTGGTCTGGTAATCTTCCTAAATTTTTATACGTATAATTAGACAACACAAGGCGTGAAAATAAAAATCAAGTTCTTTTTTAGTATCTAAACATGCTTGTTGAATTGGGAATCTTTAAAAAGATAAATATCGTTTTGAGTAACATTGAGGAGGAAAGGTCTTGGGAGCTTGCCATCATTAATTGAATGTATTAAGAAATCATACATTCCAGAGCCTATTTTTCAGGTGTTGGAAGAAAATATTGACATGTGAAGGTTTATTCTGGGATCACATGGTGAGGAGAAATGCATTGAATAACTTAATGAAATTAGCTTCCAGCATCAATTTCGTATTAAAAAAATTGATGGGATAACACTTATATAGGGCAAGAAGTATTCAACTACTTCAAAATGTGGGGCATCATTAGGTTTAACATTTTTGAATTTCATTCCAGAGCATCCAATATTTGCATCAAAGGTATTGTTATTAAAGTTAGTTCTTGAACTCCATAATGAACAAAGGCATAAGAGAGATATAATTAAACGTATTGTTATTATATTCAATTATGGTTGATTTTTAGGTTTTGGTTGTAATTATATAAGTTGTCTCAGGCTAAGATTTGAAAAGTGATATATTTATATCATTTAAAATAAAATTACTCTTGGAATAATAAATATTTCATTTAATTTTTCATTTCAAAAAAAAAATTAGTCATATGATTTGCCAATAATTTCATGGTTCAAATATGCTGAAAACATAATATTTAAAACTTGTCAAACTATTAAGGTTTTTTTGCGCTACAATATTTTATGTTTAATGTTATGGTTGAAATCAATTACCATTTTTGGGGTTTTTTAGAGTCAAGATATTCTATCTTTAACAAGATATAAGGCTTTCAGATATCAAGGGTGAAAACTATTGGCAATTATAAGGCTTTAACACACGATATTTTTATCTTTAACATCATGCATCAAAATTTTTAGAATTTTACGATTTTTCAATGTCCTAAAATTTTATCTTTAATTCCATTGTTAAAAAGTGTCAAAATTGTGACACCATTTTTTTTCGTTATTACACCATCAACACTTTATTTTTCAAGGGTGTTTTTTCAATCCTTTTTTCAATAAAAAAAAATGTATTTTAGCATAATTTAAGAAAATTTTGAATTTTAACCCTAAAAAGAAACAATGCATTCTTGAATAAACACTTTTTGTTTTTGCAGTGTTTTTTCATGTTTTTTGAGATTTTCTAGGCTAGAGTTCTCGTTTTGAGGTAATAGTTCCCATTTGATCGGTAGCTGTATTTTTATCCAACTTGGGATGAACTCAAAGTGGAATAAGTTTTGATGTATGCGGACCTCCTATAAATTAGGAGTACTAAAACAACAATCCGTGCCATATTTTTGAAACAGATAATTCTCATACAATAAAGGTATTACAAATGAGAGATAAGGCCCCTAAATGGAGGTGAGCATAAGGACAATGGATGGGCTTGGGGGTAGTTCTCATAAGCCTAAGGAGATGTTAGCATTCATTTACAATGCTGGCATGGTTTCCCCCATGCATGCTTAAGCATGCGAAGGAAAATCTTAATTTTTTCTACAGAGAGTAGTCTATAGAGAAAGAAGACATTCTGTTGGGTTTGGAAGAAGATTAGAGCTGAGGGGAAATAACTTGGAAGATTGTGTGACTAAATCATTGATCCATAAAATACAACCTAAGGGGTTTGAGTCACCTGCCGAGAGTTCTCTCTTCGTCTTGAGAGTGGAAATGGGAAATATATTATTTAGGGTCACCTTGCATAAAGGTGTTTTGGAGAAAATTATTTTGGTGGTTGTATAAAGCATAGGTGACAAGATAGTATTACTGCACATTATAATTTATAATTGTGTTGATTACGGGTTTTTGTTTGCACCTTATTCTGCTAGACTACAGAGGCCTCATTCAACTCAACATCCTTGGTATTGTGTAGTTGTGCTTCTTTGGGTAACTCTAAAAATATTTCAATTTCCCTATGAAGCTTAATGTTTGCATTCAATCTAGGTCATGGAGTTGGTACGATAGTTTTCCTATATGTTTATTTGGTGCTATTTTATTGGTAGTATTTTTCAATGGCTTTTGGTCTAGCAGGACAGCTTCATGATTTTTCTTCACTCCACTTTTTTATCCATGGGCCTCTTCCCCCATGTTGAATGAATTAGTCTCTTATTTTCATGATATGATTACAAATATTCTTCCAAATAAAAGGGAACCATAATATAGAGAATTAAAATCCACATTCTAAATCTAATAAATTAATATCATAACAAGAGAAATAAATTACTTAGAAGTATTAGAGATAGTCATGGCTATGCCACACAACAAAGCTCCAGGGTTGGGCAGATTTACAATAGATTTCTTTTAGGCATGTTAGAAATTTATTGGCCTATAATTCCATTATTCGTTGAGGAATATTGCGAAACTCAAAAGGTGTGGTTGAGTCTCAATGCTACTTTAATCACTTTAATCCCTAAATCTAGAGATTCAGAGGACCTCAGTGACTTCTTCTCTATCGCCCTATGTAATGTTATTTATAAATTTACTTCTTCTGTAATAGTCAAGCATATTAAACCATTTTTAAATAACAATGTCTCCCTAGAAAAAATAGGGTTCATTGAGGGTCGTAGTATTCTTAATTGTATGTTTTAACTCTGAATAGAAATTGTCTACACACGAATCTTATAACAGAAAATAAACAATAGCGAGAACATAAAACATAAAATAGATAAACATAGATATTTTCCCCTGGATCCCAAATTGGGACGACCAGCTTGATATTTCATTATATTCCTTTTAGTGTTACAACACATATATATACATGCCGAAGAATACATAAACCCTAATCCATTAACCCTAGATTAGAACATAACCGTAGTTCCCTTGACCGGATCTACAAAATACCAGGGGCCAAAAACCATCGTACCCCAAAACCATGCACAAAACCATGGGCGAAAACTACCCTCCTGAAATTAAGGACCCCCCTGTGACCCCCTTGTTGTGCCCAATGCAAAGGGGGGGCTATCACCCCCCCTTTACCCCACCGCACGTGAATATTCATTGAAAGAATATAACACATACCCAACATTCTCCCACTTGTTGTTTTCTTTCCGTAGGGGGTCACACGAGAGATTAGTCACTGGCCCAATTCTTCAACACCCATTGTTTCTCTACACCAAGAGAACTTCTGAGTGCTCACATAATTCGTCAATGCATCTGCAACATTCTTCAAAGTGTCCACCTTTACGAGCAACACCCTTTTAGCCTCAACCATATCTCTAACAAATTGATATTGAACATCAATGTGCTTTTTCTTTGAATGATAAGCAAGGTTCTTAGCCAAGAAAATTTCACTTTGGCTATCACAGTCTATCCTTATAGCTTGTTGTACCAACCCCATACTTGAACACAATATCTGCAACCAAATTTCTTCTTTCCTTGCATGAGTGGCTGCCATGTATTCTGCCTCTATAGTTGAAAGAGCCACTACAGACTGTCTTTTACTCATCCAACTGACTGCACCTCCAAATAGGCTAAATACATACCCATTTGTAGATCTTCTTTGGTCCAGATCTCCAGCCTAGTCAGCATCAACAAAACCACAAATGTCCAACATTCTTGCCAATCTTGGTCTTCCCTGGTAGCACAAGCCATAATCACTAGTGCCCTGCAAATATCTGAAAACCCGCTTCACTACTGTTCAATGCTCCTTCCCTAGGTTTGACATAAACCTGCTCAATACTCCCACTGCATGTGCAATGTCTGGTCTAGTATAGACCATTGCAAACATCAGGCTACCCATTGCACTTGCATATGGAACACGAGACATATCCTCGTCTTCTTCTTGTGTCTTGGGACACTGTTCAACAGACATCTTTACACCTACAAGAATAGGAACATTGACCGGTTTACTATCCTGCATATTGAACTTCTACAATATAGTCTTGAAATACTTCTTCTAGTTTAACTAGAGCTTCCTCTTTGCCCGATCTCCCTTAATTTCCATGCCCAAAATATAGTTTGCAACACCAAGATCCTTCATGTCGAATTTGGAGAACAGTTGGGTCTTCAAATCTTGGATAATTTATTTGTCATTTCCAATCAACAACATATCATCCACATACAAGACCAAATAAATAACACGGTCACTAATTAATTTAAAATAAACACAATGGTCCTCCTTTCTTCTGGTGAAGCCAATTCCCCGTATATAGGTATCAAATTTCGGATACCACATCCTTGGTCACTGTTTTAACCCATAAAAATACTTCTTTAACCTGCATACCAATTCTTTCTCACCCTTCACCATAAAGCCTTCAGGTTTTTTCATGTAGATCTCCTCTTCTAGATCCCTGTGAAGAAATGTTGTCTTCACATCCATCTGTTCTATCTCAAAATCAAATGCAGAAGCAACAGATAAAAGTAATCTAATAAAAGTAACTTTGGCAACAGGAAAAAAAATATCACCAAAATCAATTCCTAGCACCTGGAAATAACCTTTCGCTACCAACCGAGCTTTGTATTTCTCCACCTTGCCTTCTACATTCATCTTCTTCTTAAAAACCCATTTTCTTCCGATGCGCTTCCTTCCATCCTGTAACTCCACCAAATCCAATGCCTCATTTTTTGTGCAAGGATGCCATTTCATCAACCATGGCCTCCTTCCAGAGTTTTTAATCCTCTGAATCTACTGCCTCCCTGACAGTTCTGGGATCATCATCAGTTATAGTTAAGGAAAAAAATGAATATAAAGAAAATGGACTATACCTTTCTTGTTGCCTTCTTTCTCGAATTGATCTTCTCATAGCTGGAGTTTGTGGCTCTTCCTCTTCTGAATCTTCTTCTGTTGTAGAGTCTAATTCATACTCCTTTAACTAAAACTCTATCTTCTCAGGTTCCTTTGGTACAACTTCATGTTTAACAACATCTTTCACCTCTCTAAACACCACATCTTGGTTGTACACCACCTTCCTTGTTTCTGGGTTCCAAAGCTTGTAACCCTTTAAACCATCCTTATACCCAATAAAGATGCACCTTTCAGATTTATTATCCAACTTGGTCCTTTTCTGCTTTGGAACATGTACATATGCATCACACCCAAATACCCTTAGAAGTGAAAGAGAGGGTTTGTTACCAGTCCATACCTCATGTGGAGGCTTATCCTCCAGCACTGATGAAGGTGATATGTTAAACAGATAACATGCAGTCTCCACTACCTCTGCCCAGAATTCTTGTCCTAACCCAGTACCACTGAGCATGCTTCTTGCCTTTTCCATCAAAATTTTGTTCATTCTTTCTGCAACTCCGTTTTGCTGAGGCGTGTATGGATTAGTCTTCTGCCATGCTATACCACACTTCTTACAGAACTCTTCAAATTCCTTCTTGTAGAACTCCCCCCACCATTATCTATCCTCGGCACCTTTATCTTCTTCTCTATCTGGTTTTCCACCAGAGCCTTAAATTATTTAAATTTGTCAAAGAATTTAGATTTCTTCCTCAAGAAATATATCAATGTATTCCTTGAGAATTCATCTATGAATGAAACATAGTACACTGAATTTCCCATTGATGGAACCGACATAGGTCCAAACACATCATTGTGCACAAGTTCTAATATCTTGTTTTCCCTCTTAGCACCAGAAGGAAAACTCACCTGATTATGTTTCCCATATACACAATGTTCACATAAATCAAAATCCAGAGAAAAATTAGACATACCTTCTACCATACCATTTCCATGCAGTATCTGAAGGCCCTTCTCTCCAATATTTCCAAGCCTTTGATGCCATAACATGGTATTTTCTCTAGAGACCGCTAGGCTTTTTGCTCCACTTTTAGGAACCATAGAATTGTTAAACCCATCAATAACAGTGCTACCTTATAGCTTGTACAGAGTTCCAATCTGAACTCCACGGATTAATACCAGTGCTCCCTGAACCATCTTGCAAGTATCTTTCTTGAACATTGTTTTTACACTTGCATCATCCATCTTGCTCATAGATATCAGATTTCTAGCCAATGCAGGAATATGAAGAACACCGGGAAGCATTCTAACCCTTACACCTTGTAGCTTCAGCTTCACCTTTCCACGTCTGACGATTCTAGCCTTCCTATCATCCCCTAGGAAGACATCACTTCCATCATATTTCTCATACTCGCAAAACCACTCCCGATGGGGAGTGAAGTGAAAGGATGCACCTGATTCAATCAACCATGACTCATGATCTACATGTGTATTTGAAGAAGAAGCCAAATATAGATCCCCACCTTCATCCGAGGTGGTTTTTTCCTCTACAGAAGGAGCATCATCATATCCCTTTCCTTTCTCATGAGATTTAGATCTGCACTCCCTTTTGTAGTGCCCTTCCTTTCCACATTTCTAGCATACCTTTACAAACTTTCCAGGAGATTTAGATCTCCCTCTATATTTAGATCTCCCACTCGAACCTTATTCTTGTTTCTGTTTTGGGACCTTCCTCGTATAGATAAGGCATCTCCATTCTGGCCCTCCATATTTCTTCATCTCATTTCCTCCGACAGCAAGGCTGAGACAATGTCATCAAAATTCAAGGTATTTGTATTGCTACCTATTTCAATAACTAGACTATCCCCCGAGTCTGGTAGAGAACACAAAAAATTGATGAACTTATCTTCATCTAAGATTTTAATATCAACATATGACAACTGACTTACCACGGTATTGAAGTCGTTCAGATGCTATGTCACCGAGTCTCCATCCTTCATCCTCAGGTTATACAACTTTTTCCACAGGAACAATTTATTCACCGGAGACTTAGATTGGTACAAAGTCCCAAGTTTGTCCCACAAATTCTTCATTGTAGCTTCCCCAGATACATTCAATAATATTGAATCTGAGACACACAACTGTATTGTGATCTTAGCCTTCCGATCTAGTTTCTTCCAGTCTTCGACATTTCCATTGGTTTAGTACCTAGATCTACCATGATCCACTGATATTTATCCACTGGAAGATCCTCCATCTTGAGCTTCCACAACTCAAAACTCTTACCATTAAATTTCTTGATCTCTATATTTTCGCCACTCGCCATCTTCTTTCACAGCAAGAATCGATCCCGCAGATCTCCCACTAAACAGGGTCTACCTCGGGCCCAAGCAAAAAACCCTCAGTAGCAAAGGCATCCCCTTGAAGCCAAAATAGCTCTGATACCAAATGTAGGTTTTAACCTCGAACATAAATTATCTACACACAAATATTATAACAGAAAATAAACAATAGTGAGAGCATAAAACATGAAACAGATAAACACAGAGATTTTCCCCTGGATCCCAAATCGGGACGACTAGCTTGATATTTCATTATATTCCTTTTAGTGTTACAACACATATATATACATGCCGAAGCATACATAAACCCCAATCCATCAAAATTCGATTAGAACATAACCGTAGTTCCCTTGACCGGATCTACAAAATACTAGGGGCCGAAAACCATCGTACCCCAAAACCATGCACAAAACCATGGGCGCAGACCACCCACCAGAAATTAAGGACCAAAAAAATGTCATTATAATGACTCATGAATTTATCCACTCTTTGAAGAATTTTATAAACCCTAGGATGCTTATTAAAGTAGACCTCTCTAAATCCTATGATAGACTTAGTTGGGATTATCTCTTCAATGTGCTTGAAACTTTTAGGTTCACTTCGTCATAGATCTCATGGATTAAATAAATGATTTATTTTGTTTTCTACTCCATTATTTTAAATGGGTCATCTATTAAGATTTTTAACCCCTTCCAAGGTTTGGGTCAAGTGACCCTATCTCTCCCTTGTTGAAGGTCTAGGGAGATACCTCAATGCAACTAGCCATCAAGGTTTACTTAAAGGGATTTGACCTTATGGAAGGGACCTTCCTATTACCCACAAGCAATTTTTTGATGCCATATTAATCTTCTATAAAGTTTTTGTGGGAATCTAGAGTGTTAAAATCCATCCTTTATGTTTTTGTAAAAGTCTTAGGTAATTTTTGTTTGAAGGTTTATGTGGATAGGTTTTGAAGAGCTAGAATTTAAAAATGACTCCACAATATTCATTTTGAATCGATGTTATGGGTCACAGTCAGGACCCGTCATACAGATAATAAGATGATCAGAGGATAAAAGTTGTAAGAATTCATAAATACAAAAAAAAGAAAACCAGAAAGGAAGGAGCAGCTGCAAATTTTTAGGAAATAATAAAATTAAAGAAATAAAACATGAGTTGGTGTCCCAAGAAAAGATAAGGGATAGATTAAAATAAATAAAATACAATATAGTTAGGATAATAAAATTGATTTAAATTAATCATGTGGTTGAAGATCATATAGCTCTCTTCTTGGCATTGTCAATCAACAACCTCTTGAAAAAATACTTAGAACTCCCAATGGTCTTTAACTTGTTTAGAATGCCTTGCTGGAAAAATGTGTTACAAAAGATTTCTAACAAGTTGGAAAGTTGGGATTTTAAATCCCTTAAAATGGATTTTTTTTTAGTCTTGATTGAATTTTTTCTCCAAGGTATCCTAATGTATCATATTTATGTGTTGATGGATCCTAAATCTATATATAACTCGATTATTACCTCCTATAGAAATTTCTATGGCGTGGAGCAGAAAAGGTCAAGAAATGGGCATTGGCTTTCTGTGAGCACTTTTGCATTCGTAGGTGGATTGTTATGGCCTCAACATGATGTCGAATCAAATACTATTTTGTATTTATGTGCTTCATTCGATTACGTAACTTCAGGTTCTAGGCCAAATTTGTTGAGAAAGTGTTGTCATTAAAAGAAAAATTTGGTCAATGTACTTGTTTCTCTTGAAAATCTTCTAGAATTTTCCTTAGCCACACAATTTCCTTTTTTATTTCAGTTCCTACCACATATTCTTCGTCAATTGTGTAATATGTTGGAACTAACTATTTTTGTGACCTCTGTTGGAATAGGGTCCCCTAGCTACATTTTGATATGTTCCAACGCTGCGTTTTTTGTATATTTTTGTAATAATTGGTCTTGTGCAGGGGCTTTGGGGTGGGTCAAAGCCCCCAATGTATTGTAATGGGTCAAAGGGTAGACCTAGAGTCCACAAAACATGGTTTGTAGACCACATGATAGTGCATGCTATGATGATATAAATAGATGGATAGTTTGAGTCTAAGGGTAAGTAATTAAGTAAGATTGATGCGACGTATGAACTGTTGAGATCTGTTTTGGGTAGTTTTGGGTAAGGACTCCTACTGCCTGTGTACGCGGAGATCCTCAGTCTTGCTATGTGCGAACTCCGCTGGCTATGTATGCAAGATGTGACTTGGGTTTATAACTTGGTATTAGATGTTAATGAAATATATTGAAGTATCTTTATTCTATCTGAAATGGTTTTGTTTATTACTGAAGTACCTCTGTGTTAATTGAATAAGAAACGATTGTATATGCGATATATGAATTAGCTGCAATTGTGATGTTTTGTGGTGATATTTGATGATGTGCACATGGATGCGAAGGTGTTGATCAGATCCGTTTAATAATAGTAGATTTGTTTATGTTTACATGTTGATTATACTATTAAGGGCTCGATAATAGGCTTTTTCTATACAAACCTGGTAGAACTTGACGAGATCTGCTTTAATTACCTACTCTCTGTGAGGGTGTGGAAACCTAGTTCCAGCACCCACCCAAACTACTTCGGGTGAGACCGTGGCCTGCGAAAGTAGGTCATTGACGAAAGGGCCAATAGTATAGGGGTTTGTTGGAAAAACTTAACTCTGAACTTGGGTCAGGACCCCTCACGCCAACAAATGGTTCCATTTCCGAGACCAGGAGACTTTTGGAGCTAGAAGACTAGTTCGAAAAATAGATTTAGGAATTTTATGTAAAAGAGAATCACAGCACAAAGCTATCAGCTGAGAAGTGGAAGAAAAAATATATTTTCACAGAAGTATATGAAATTTTCTTTGTGAGTTTTGCGCATGAACTCCAGGAGTGGCTATCAAGGCTGGTAGAATTCCAGATGTGTTGGAAGGACGATCAGGTTAAGAAATGGACTTCGGAATTGATTCAAAAGTTGGAAAAGACTGATAACACAATCACTCAAATTGTAGATCATTTGGTGGATGGTGTGCTAGGAGGATTTGTAATAGAATTCATAGTCGATCAGTTTGTATCCTACTTTGAGGCGAAGTGGAGGTTCTTCAAAGGATTATGAGGTAATTTACTGCGAACATTATCGTTACTAATTAAAATATTGTTGTGCGAAAATGGAATTTTTTTCAACCACACCGAATGAATAACCTCTAATCAGAGTGAGAGTACAACACAGAGTGGTAAGTAATACTGAGTCAACCGAGAAGGGGATAGATCCGTCTACAACCCATTAAGAAAGCCGACTGTGCACGCGGGAACTAGTCCTCCGACTACACCATCGTCGAGTCAACATAAGGGAAAGAACTCCCCTACACCTTTGGCACTACCGGAAGAAGATATGGCCACACACATTAAGCTGCCCACCTTCAAGGGTGTAGGAGACGAAGACATGGACCAATTTTGGTTCGTAGCGGAATCAGTATGGACTGCACATAATTTTTCTAACGATTATGTAAAAAGGGTGCATCTATCCCTCGCCTTTGAAGGAAGGGCCCTGGATTGGTACATGGGGTACGTAGGCCAAAATGCATATCCATCAATACAGGAGATTAAGAATGCTTTAAAAAAACAGTTTCGGAAGCCTAAGTCATACACTCAACTGGTGGTTGACTTGAAAGACTTTAGACAAGGACCCACTGAGTCGGTATGGGAGGTTGATCAGTGACTAAAGAAGGTTATCAGAGATGGGGAATTTAAGTATGAGGATATACAGCACAAGGAATGGTTCATCACCATGCTATTACCTCACCTCCATGGAACTATGGGTCAACAAGCGATTAAGACACGAGAAAGACTTGGATATTGCTATGAAGCTAGAAGCTATGCCAAGTGATGATGCCCAGTTTGGGGTACAAAAGATCCAGGGACATCTAGAGGCAATCTACCTCAAAATCCAAAATTTACGGAAAGAGTGAGGAAAATAAGCTAGCCCAGATGTATGATGCATAAGCTGTAGGGTGTTAGGCCACACCAAGGATCAGTGCCCTCTGTTGGTGGACTACATGTAGGCTAGGGGGCCCAACTCCTTACGCCCTAAAGAAGCCATGGGGCCAAGTGGTCCCACATTATGGTCCGCTTACTGTTGCATAGCTGGACTACATGATACCAACCACTACCCTTGTCTTGGTGCATATGTTCCAGAGTTGAAGCAACAATGGTGTTGATTCTGCTCATCGGTGAGACATGAAGAACACAACTGTGGGACATATGACATAAAGATAGACCAAAGAAACCTTTACAAGGTACAAGTTGACCCTAATTCACCACTATATCCCTCAAGACATGGAGGCTCCCCCTCCAAAGGCTAGGGGGGAGGAGGTGGAAGCGCAGGTCGAGGAAGAGGGAAATTGATTTGTTATAATTGTGGAGAAGTAGGACACTTCAATAGGGACTGTTTGAACCTACATGACAATCTTGCAGATATTGTAGACAATTGGATCATGTGATTGAATATTGTCAAGTACTAATAGAAAAAATGCAGGAAAAACAGCAGACACCAACGCAGAATGTGCAAAGGGACAGTTGGAGGAAATGCACCTCGAAATCCAGAATTTGCGGAAAGAGTGATGAAAAGAAGCTATCCCATATGTATGGTTCATAAGATGCAGGGTGTCAGGTGACACCAAGGATCAGTGCCCTCTGTTGTTGGACTACATGCATGTTGGGGGGCCCAACCCCTTACGCCCTAAAGAATCTGCGAGGCCAAGTAGTCCCACATTATGTTGCACTGACTGCCACGTAGATAGACTACATGATGCCAACTGATGCAGGAGCATTGAGAATTAGCTAGCAATGTGATATTTTGTTCACATGTCATGGCTAATCCAAAAGAAATAAACATTAGTAGTATTATTTTATTTTATTTTATTTTTAATATTATTTATTTATGATAATAGTTAGTTTGTTTTGTATTTTTAATCAATTAGGAATAAAATTAGGAATTGGTTTCCTTCCCTGCATGGATATAGAGCCAAAATAGGGAAAAGCACTTAAAAATAGGGACGTATTGATTTGTTGAGAAAATTCGAGAAGAAACCTATTCTAAGAGGAACAGTTTCATATTTCAAGTATAAATAATAGGAAATAAGGAGGAAAACACTAGGAGTGCCATTGTGTAAATTTAAAACACAAAGGGAAATTAATGAAATATTCAGTCCATGCGTTAGTAATACAATTTGGGTTTGGTATTATATGTTTTTTTTATTTTTTAATCTGCAAATTATATATGTGCATATATGAATTGGTGAATGTAGGAATAATGTGTATCTGGAACAACGATAGTGGCAAAAGCAACCTTGGATTGCTTGGAACACAAATGAATGACGTTGGGCATATGTGTAGGGCTGTAAGAGTATAATTAGCTTGGCCACAACACAGAGAAGCGTTGTCCAACATTTCGTAACTTGGGCGACGGCTAATATGGAATTCACGGTAGCACGGTGTTGGCATTTTGGTCGAAGAGTGAATTGGTGATGCATATCTCTAGCAGTGGTGTAAGACTAATTACACCAACCGTAATGAAGAGGGAGGTTATACAATGTTGATTTACGATGTTTTTTGTATACCAAAATATTTCAAGTAATGCAGATAAATTCCATATGGCATTTTATCTCTCTCTCTGTCCTAACGTCTCTCATTACTGGATATATTGGCATTGCAATGGCATGGTATTTATGTTGAGATCAGTGCAGTCACAAAAGAAATTAAGATTTATAGAGTTGAGCTATAGATATCGTTGTTTTATGTTTTAAATTGGTTGGAACTAAGTATAATATAAATTTTGTTTGGACATTCATAATGGGACGACATTTGTAATAGTGAAGTTGCAGATGCAACTGTGACTCGGCAAGCTTGATAAATGTTAACCCTTGCCTCTATGATTTGTGATTGTTAAAAAAATGGATGCTACACTTGAATCACATATGGAGAGATAAATCTATTTGGACTTAAATATAATATAAGTTCTTACTACATTCAATACTAAACTGTGTGTTTTTTATTTTCATCGTTTTTTGGTATCAAATTCGTTGAGTTGTTCTTGAAGCATTGCAGAAAATGCTGCCCAGAAGAGGAGCTGGGATAGGTCTAGGGAGACCTATAGCAAATGCAATTCTACTAGACAAATCCAACACTTGCATACAAGGATGGCCACAATGGAAAGTATTCAAAGGAGGGGGACATATGATGGAATTTCCAATGCTGATGAAGAAAACACCACTGAAGAATACATAGAAGAGGAAAGCAAGGAAGCCAAAGTTATGAAGATGCTAGCAAAATCTAGTAGTAGACCAAAGGTAGACATACCTTTATACGATTTAAATCTTAGTGTGTAAGTATTAATGGACTGGATCCGTTCATTAGACCGATATTTCGGCTATAAATAAGTTGATGATAAGAAGAAAGTGAATTTTGCAGCCACAAGATTGAAAGGTCATGCAGCCCTGTCGTGGGATGAATTGCAATTTTCTAGGGAACGAAAGGGAAACCAGAAATCAAGAAATGGGATAAGATGGTGAGTAAAATTAAAGGTAAGTTCATGCCAAAATATTATCAATTAAATATTTTTAGACAATTGCAAAACTTAATGCAAAAAGCGATGACTATCAAAGAATATACTGAAGAATTTTATAACCTGAGTATTAGAGCGGGTCATATTGAAGATAACATAGAAAAGGTAGCTATATATATAAACAGGTTGAGATATGAAATATAGGATGAAATAAACTTATTAAATCTGAAGAGGATTGAAGATGCCTATCAAGCAGCTTTGAGGGTAGAAGAAAATATGTTGTGCAAACAAAATCAGAGAAACAGAGGCAAGAGTTCGGCAAAAGGAAGGGGAACATTTAAATCCAAATTTTAACACTCCTAGAATGAGACTGTGAGTTCAAGCAATAGATCACCACAAAGAGGAGACTCTGGTCACAGAAGGTTTGTGCCTAGAGGTAGAGGCCGAGGAAGAGATATTCGGTGCTTTACATGTGGTGAGTGGGGACATATGCAATGGGATTTTCCTCACAATAGACCAGCAACCCAGCGAAATGTGAATGTTACTGAAATGAAGGACGAAATTCCTCAGACTACAGCCAAAGAGGAACCACCTGAAGATGAAGAATCCTTGTTGTTGAAAAGGATATTGCTTAAATTAGCTAAGGAAACCAGAGAACTAGCTCAGAGAAAGAATCTATTTAGAACTATATGTAAGTCAAAGGGTAAGTGTTGCGAATTGGTAATTGATAGCGGTAGTACTAATAACCTTGTTTCTATAGAAATGGTGGACAAATTGAAGTTGGAGAAAACAGTACACCCCACTCCTTATAAAGTATCGTGGCTCCAAGAAATATTCATCTTATGACAGGGAATTTTATGTTGTTGTACAGGCTTTAAAAAAATGGAGACACTATTTGTTGCCATAAGATTTTGTGTTATCTTTTGATATTCATGCATTACAGTTTATAAAAAACCAACCAAAGTTAAATCAGAAACATGCCAAATTGGTAGAATATTTACAGAGTTTCACTTTTGTAATCAAACATACAAGTGGTAAATTGAACAAAGTTGTTGATGCTTTGAGCAGGGTGAACTTAATTATGCATGAATTACAAGTTCGTATTGTAGGGTTAGAGGAGATGGTTGACATGTATAAAGATGATGCAGAGTTTAAAGAAATTTATGCGGTTGTAGAAAATCCAGCAGTCCATAACAGAAGCCAGTGGTTGGATTATCTTATCTAAGGGGGATTACTATTCAAAAGTAGGAGAATCATAGTGGAGGCTTATTCAGACATTTCAGAAAAGACAAAACCTTTTCTCAGGTAAATAATTTTTATTACTGGCCGAAGATGCAAACTAATGTTAAACAGTTTGTGGAAAACTGTAGAATTTTTTAGCATGCTAAGGGGAAAAGTCAGAATATAGGATTGTATCAGCCATTGCTAATACCCGACCGACCATGGGATGCAGTTAGTATGAATTTCGTTTTGGGTTTGCCAAAAAATCAAAGGGGAAATGATTCCATTTATTTTGTTGTGGATAGATTTTCTAAAATGGCTCATTTTATTACATGCAAGAAAACAAGTGATGCAACACATATTGCTAATTTGTTTTTTTCAAAAGTTGTAGGATTACATGGATTACCTGTAAGCATTGTGTCTGACAGGGATACAAATTTTGTGGGACATTTCTGGAGAAATTTGTGGAAGAAGCTAGGTACCAACCTTAGTTTGAGTTTGGCATATCATCCTCAAACGGATGGACAAACCAAGGTAGTGAATAGAAGTCTCAGAAATATATTGAGAAGCTTGGTGTTTAAAAATCCTAAACAGTGGGATTTAACCCTTGCTCAAGCTGAGTTTTCTTACAACGATACTCCAAATCGAAGTACTGGTATGAGTCCATTCCAGATTTTTTTTGTAATGCATCCAAGAGGTGTGTATGAACTCCGAGATCTGGGAAAATAGGAGGTAAGGATCGCAAAGGATGAATAATTTGCAGAACATATACAGGAACTACAGGAAGATGTCAAAAGCAAATTGCAGGAAAGAAGTAGCAAATACAAGAAAAGAGTAGACATGCAAAGGTGAGAAAAAGAATTCCAAGAAGGTGATTTGGTTATGGTATATTTAAGAAAATAAAGGTTTCCTATTAAAATTTATAACAAATTAAAACTGAAGAAGATAGGGCCATGTAAAATTGTAAGGAAATTTTCTTCAAATGCATATGAAGTTAAATTGCAAATAGGAATTGGAATATCGCCAATCTTCAATGTTGCAGATTTGTATCGATACCGAGAACTAGAAGAAGAACCACAAGGGGACTCCACAGCAGAAGAAAACCCAACAGTAAATTGGGAAGAGCAGATGCCCAAAACAGGAAAGAAGGAATTTGAAGCCATTTTGGAGAAGAGAGTGTCAAAGAAAAATAGGAGCCAAAACTATTATCAGTATTTAGTCAAATGGAAAGGACAACCAGTGGAAAATTCTAGTTGGATGACTGCAACAAAGCTACAGAAGTTGGGAGTAGATTCTAAAGCATTACAAGATCATTTTTCTTCCCCGGGAGTCTGATGCAAGAGCATCGGGACTTAGCTAGCAATGTGATATTTTTTTCACATGTTGTGGCTAATCCAAAAGAAATAAACATTAGTAGTAGTATTTATTTTATTTTATTTTTTAATATTATTTATTTATGAGAATAGTTAGTTTGTTTTGTATTTTTAATCAATTAGGAATACAATTAGGAATTAATTTCTTTCCCTACGTGGATATAGAGCCAACATAGGGATAAGCACTTAAAAATAGGGAGGTATCGATTTGTTGAGAAAACTCGAGAAGAAACCTATTATAAGAGGAACAGTTTCATATTTCAAGTATAAATAATAGGGAATAAGGAGGAAAACACTAGGAGTGCCAGTGTGTAAATTGCAAACGCAAAGGGAAATTAATGAAATATTCATTCCATGTGTTACTAATAAAATTTTGGTTTGGTATTATACATTTTCTTTATTTGTTAATATGAAAATTATATATGTGCATATATGAATGGGTGAACGCAGGAATAACATGTATTTGGAACAACAATAGTGGCAGAAGTAACCTCAAATTGCTTGGAATGCAAATGAATGACGTTGGGAATATGCGTAGGGCTATAAGAGTATAATTATCTTGGCCGCAACACAGAGAAGTGTTGTCCGATATTTGGTAGCTTGGGCAACGGCTTATATGAAATTTACAGCAGCACGGTGTTAGATCTCTGGTCGAAGAGTGCATTGGTGATGCGTATCTCTAGGAGTGGTGTAAGAGTAATTACACCAACCGTAATGAAGAGGGAGGTTATACCATGTTAATTTACGATGTTTTTTGTATACCAAAAGATTTCAAGTAATGCAGAGAAATTTCGTACGACATTTTCTCTCTCTGTCCTGACGTCTCTCATTGCTAGATATACTGGCATTGCAATGGCATGGTATTTGCGTTGAGATCAGTGCAGTCACAAAAGAAATTACTATTTATAGAGATGAGCTATAGATATCATTGTTTTATGTTTTAAATTGGTTGGAACTAAGTATAATATAATTGTTGTGTGGACATTCATAATTGAATGACATTTGTGATAGTGAATTTGTAGATGCAACTGTGACTCGTCAAGCTTGATAAATGTTAACCCTTGCCTCTATGATTGGTGATTGTTAAAAAAATGGATGTTGCACTTGAATTACATATGAAGAGATCAATTTGTTTAGACTTAAATATAATATAAGTTCTTACTACATTCAATATTAAAGTGTGTGTTTGTTATTTTCATCACCAACCACTGCCCCTGTCTTGGTGCCTATGTTCCAGAGTTGAAGCAACAATGTTGTTGATTCTTCTCATCGGTGGTACTTGACGAACACAACTGCCAGACATATAAATTAATGAGGGACTGAGGAATCCTGTACAGGGTACAATATGACCCTTCTTCACCACTATCTCCCTCGGGACATGGAGGCTCCCCTGCCAAAGGCCGGGGGGGGGGAGTCCAGCGGATTTTCGGGGAAGAGGGAAATTGATATGCTATAATTTTGGAGAAGTAGGACACTTCGCCAGGGACTGTCTAAACCCTACATGACAATATTGCAGATATTGTAGACAATTGGATCATGTGATCGAAGATTGTACAGTACTAATAGCAAAAATGCAGGAAAAACAACAAACGCCAATGCAGAATGTGTAAAGGGTTAAGTCAGAACCACGTGATGAGGGACCCAGTGTTAATGTCATAATGCGTAGTGGCATGGCTACTGGAGGAGCTGATGAAAGAGTTGCGACTGAACCCCTTACCCGAAAAGGTGCTATAAAAAAGGAGAGCTTGGATCTACAAAAGGAGAAAGAAACCTTCATAAAAGTTCGCAAAGAATTTACCAAGGATGAGACATCTACTTCCAAGGCCCCAACAAACCTAAAATTCGATGACAAAGTTAAGCCATTCCTATAAGCATGTATGAAGTTGCTATGCAACCAGAAGGAAGTTGAAAATATTCAAGCTCTGATAAATAGTTGGGCAGAAAAAATTGACCCTCCAATAGAAGTTAAATATGGTCAAAAACTTTACAAACATAAGAAACACATTTATAGAGAAATGCGGCTAACAACGCAGATTGGCAATTATGAAATGGATCGGGTCATCCTAGATCTAGGATCCAATGCAAATGTCCTACCGAAACAGATGTGGCAAAGGATGGGAGAACCTAAGCTGGAATGGACTACTATACAGCTGCACATGGCTAACCAATAGAAGATCATACCAATGGGGAGACTATCAAAAATTATGGTAGATATTGCAAGGGTCAAGGTCTATGCGGATTTTGAGGTAATTCAAATTGTATAAGATGCAAACCCTTATCCTACGCTTCTGGGACTGGATTAGGCTATAGAAATGGGAGCTATTATCAAATTGAAGAAAAGGAGAATGGTGTTTGAGAATTAGGGTACGAGAGTAATAGTCCCTCTAGACCCACCAGGAGGAGAATGGTATACAGAACCTGTGCGCGAAAGAGACAACATGGATCATATCTATATACTAATCGCTGGGGACAAGGATTGGATTAATCCTATGATTTATGGTGTGCTTTGTTGGGAGAAAGACAGTGAATGCCTCTTGGACTCTGACGGGGAGATTGAGAATTGGCATAATCGATTACATGATGTATCTGCGCTACGATGTCTTAGGATCACAAAGAGCTTCCGATGTATCTCCTCCGAGGTAAGAGAGCTACCCTATTTTGATGGTTCTGGTAGCATTAGGGATTTTCTTAGAATGTTCGAAGCAAAAGTACCAAGGGAGTGAAGAATGTGGCACTTAACCTAGCCATGTGTGTGACTACTATGCAGTGGTGGGAGACTCATAAGGAGACATTTCAGGATTGGGAGGAATGTTGCAAGATGATGATCCTACGGTTTTAACCTCCAGTTCACTTACGCGTGGAGACTTTCCTTGGCCAAGGGGACCCGCGCAAGCACTTGGCCGCATGGATGGAGGAGTGGTGCGGAAATATCGGGGAGGAATGGGTCCACTTGTTCATCCATGCCTTATTTCCAATCCCTACCGCATGGTATCTGGATGGAGAGCTACATCAGCGTACTCACTACCGAGAGACCATGAAGGACAATTTTGTGGGGACATTCAGATTGATAGGTGGAACTGAGGCATTAGACAAAGCCCTGAAGGACATTGATGCCCTAGTATTTGATGAATCATGCCCTCATGTGCAGTATGGGTGCCAGCTTAGGATACGCAGATGTATGATATTTCTAACTGCCACAATCTATCAATGGAGGAATGTGATGAAGACCTGTGAAATATCATTATCCAAAAATTAGAGGGTGAATGCATAGTCGTTGGACCCCCATTGCAAACCGTCGATGTGACCAAGCCTCTTAAGCTGAGGGAAGTAAACATTGGAGTAGAAGAACAACCTAAGATAGCTAATATTGGGGACTACTGGGATGACGATACTGTTGGAAAATTTGGGGAACTTCTCACGGAGTACTAGGACCTGTTTCCTACGAAATTCTCAGAACTCAAGGGTATTATAAGGGACCTGGGGGTCATGTGAATCATGTTAAAACCAGATGCGCACCCTGTCAAGCAGCGACCTTACCGATTAAAACCCAATTATAAGTAGAAATTCAGGGAAGAAATTGACAAAATTCTAGTCGCAGGTATCATTGAACCAGTAGAACAATCAGATTGGGTAAGCCCTATGGTGGTCCAAGAGAAAAAAACTAAAGGAGAAATAAGAATCTGCGTCGACCTGCGTAAGTTGAATGATTCTTGCGTGCATGATCCCTTCCATACGCCATTTTCTGATGAAATCCTCAATGGTGTGGGAGGGTAGGAAGCATAATCGTTCATTGATGGGTTTTCCAGCTACCATCAGATCAGGATCGCACCGAAAGATTGCAACAAATGTTCCCCGCCAATGGGGATCCTTCCAGTACACTGTCATGTCCTTTGGGCTCAAACATGCCCCTGCCATCTTTTCACGAGTAGTGGTCGCAGTATTCAAGGAGTTCATTCATAATTTCTTGGAGGTATAATTTGATGATTGGATAGTATTTGGATTGGTAAAGAACCATGCCTCGAACCTGCACATGATGTTGGATGCCTATAGAAAGCACTAGATCTCCCTAAATATTAAGAAGTGCATATTCTGTGTACCTTTCAGGATCTTGTTAGGCCACATAGTCTGTCAGTAGGGACTGATGGTTAACCCCACCAAGGTAGTCGTTATCATCAACTTAACAGTCCTTACAACTGAGAAACAATTATGCTCCATCCTCAGACACACAGACTACTACAGGAAATTCACTCAAGGGTACGCACTGGTCACGACACCCATGGAAAAGTTGCTAAAGAAGGACATTTAATTTTTTTGGGACGCAGAGTGTCAGAATAGTTTTGAGCTACTCAAGGAAAATATGGTCTCTGCACCTATCCTCATATTTCCTGACTGGGAAAAGGTTTTTCATGTCCATGTGAATGCTTCAGGGATCACCCTGGGAGTTGTCCTTACGCAGCCTCAGGAGGGGGACGTTGACCGCCCAGTTGCATTTGCTAGTAGAAAACTCTCTAGTATGGAGCAAAACTAATCCACTACTGAATGTGAAGGGATAGATATGGTGTATTCCCTATAGAAATACCAACATTATCTACTGGGATGGCACTTCAAGATGTTCATGGATCACTTAGCCTTGAAGTACCTAGTTAATAAGCCTGTGTTGGGGGGGAATATTTGTCGATGGATACTGCTATTCGAAGAATATCATTTTGAGATCATCGTGAAGCCAGGGAAACTAAATGCTGGACTAGACCATTTGTCCCCAATCTAAAGCCGTGAAGAACTGACCAACCAATAGGAAGGATTGCCCGATGCACAACTATTTTCTATTAAGGTGGTCGATGCACACTTTGCTGATATTATTGAATTCTTAATTATGGGGATGGAACCTGTAGAATATTCGATACAACAAAAAAAAGAGATGGAAACCTGCACCACAGACTTTACCATCCTAGTGGGCCACTTGAATAAGCTAGGAGCTTATGAGGTACTGCGAAGATACGTTCTAGAGCATGAAAGTCAAGCCATTTTAGGAGAAGCCCACAGAGGCATAGTAGGGGGTCACTACATGATAGCGAGGCCACCCTTGGCCCCGGTTTACCTTAGTCCCAAGCCTAAATGTGTGTGTAAATGTATCCAAAATTTCCATGTCCAATCATATTCCAAATCCAGCAATCTCACACTTCCCTTCCTTCTATGCTGGAAAATTTAAATAAACAGGTCTGATCATTCTTTAATATCTCAATTCAGAGAATTGAGATATTAATTCAACATTCCTCCATAGATATAACCTGACAATCCATTACATGTACATTTATTAGACCCTGTTCACATATTTCATATTTCATATTGCGCCAAATAACCATTATACGTAATATATCCATGTATATATTACAACGCCCTTCAATTATTAACGAAGTCCAACAATAATCGACATAAATTTTTTAACTCGTAAACCTTAATACATATTTGATTGGGCCGCACACATACAATCGCGGAATGCATACACCATACCTTTAATTATACTTCGTGCAACTCCTGCGAGCGATCACCGTTAGATATCGAGCCTCCAGATCAACGGTATGTATCAATATCGCTTGACGTCCTGATACGAACTTTAACTGACCAATCAAATGCACACCCGTGCCTCGTTTATCGTTCACACACCTCGTTTATTGTTCGTGCATCTACATCAAGTGACCACCGTCCAATGGCTCTTTCCTACATCAACGACATGTACGCATATTGCTCGACATCCTGGTGCGAATGTTAACGTGCGATGGCGCGCTTTAAACGGTGGTTTTCCAATTTTGTTCAGGGACGCGTGTCAGAAAATCTATGGAATCGTTCCCAAATCCTCTAATACCGCTTTCCGACGATAGGTCGTGTGATGAAACCCACCGTTCAGCTCCAAACCACTGTCACTGTTCATCTGGTCATGGTTCCGCTTCTTCCTGTGCTCCAGGTTCTGCTCAGCTTCCGCTTCTAGGTTCCACCCGTTCTATATAAAAAGTTTCTTTTCATCTATTTAATCCTACATAGAGTTCCGCCCATACATAACCCTTACGGCCATGTTTCACAGTGCTCACAGGCCTTGGACAATTAATCACTCTTCCATGATAACTTTAATCGATCCTGACGGACGCCACTATCGTTTATGCGTGGATTAAAGCCATGCCTCTGTTGTGGCATACACTCACAACTCTATCACTCCCCTGTCAATAGTGTCAATATTATTTACATCGATTCCGCTAACCGTATACATAGTACCATTAATCCCATCACATGGTTCTTAATTATCACGGATTTCAATTTTCCTCCATCAGGATGCATGCATATGTTCACACAGAACTTATTCAAGAAATCAGATATACATTCACACATTAATTAAATCCACAAGGCACAAATATAGTGAAACATTTCTTATTTACACAATGGATTGAATTACAACCACTGGCTGGCCAGATCTTTGATTAATGGCCCTTCTCCTCTATTCTACAATCTTATGCAGCCTATGCAGTTCTCCCTACAGGTCTTTGCAGGTCTCTCTCGACTCTGTCGCAGAGGTTTATTTTTATACAATTAAAATGAATCGGTTCAATTTCCTTGATGACTCACAAACCCTTCAATTCCTACAGTTACCATTTAAACTAACGCTATGACAGACTGAAATGGACTATCGCTTCCTATGCCCACTAACCATTCGGGCAGTTACATTTCTCCCTCTAATTGACTAAAATTATTCAACTGTGGATATTTACATAGGGAAACAAAACATGAGACCCCCCTTATGTTTATTTATGTACAAAAAGTGTCTTGGGCCTAATGCTCCTACATCACTACATAGGAAAAGCAACAGCGCAGAAAATATTAAGAGTTGGGCTTTGGTGGCCCACGCTGCATAGTGACTCTCACAACTATGGGAAGCCTGCAACACATGCCAAAGGACAAGACCATCGTTGCACAGGAAGGAAATTACCTTACAACCGCAGATGGTGCTACAGGCATTCGATAAATGGGAAATCGACTTTTTTGGGCCCATCAACCCACCAGGTAAGAAGATAGGTGCCTGCTACATCATCACTGTGACTGATTATGTAACCTGTAATATTCCTAATATTTAGCTTTTAGCTAAATGGAATATTATATATTATTTTGTCACTAGGAAGATGAATAAATGGGTAGGGAGGCCCATAAATCTGCTTACCAGCAATAAAAGCACTTCAAGTGTGAAAGGAGACCTTCTAAGCAGCTGAATAAATCACCTTTGAGTATGAAGAGGGGTTGGACCATGTTGAATAGGTCAACTTTGACCAAATCAACAACATTGTTATGGAGGAGTGGACATTATATGAGAAATAACACAGTTTTTGAGGGAGATTGATTGCATGGAGGTAGTGACCTAATTGAGTGGGTCCAAGGGTAAGAAAGCTCATAACTTATATAAGGAAGAGGATTCCAGCCATATTGTTTATGTTTGTGGCTTATTATTTTTTATATGGTCTGTTTAGACATTTGGCATTCTTTAGCTCTATAGTTGAGTTTGCAGTGCTATTTAGCACCGGGTATTCCTGAGCGGGAATCCCATCTCTTTCCTTGAGAGGCCTCTTGGAGGAGTATTTTACTTCATTTCCACACTGAGGTTTAGGGCCAAGCTTCATATTTCTTCATCAACGTAGTTTCTGCAGAATATTGTGTTGTGTTGCAAGGTGCAGCAGTGGAGGATCATTTTGGGTGTCTTCAGAGCTAGTTTAGCAATGGAGGAAGGTTTCCATCAATTTGAAGGCCTGTAAAGGAGACCCTTGAGCTTTATTGACACATTTAGTAGCAGGATAAGGAGTATTTATCCCCTACAGTGTATTTTATGTCCATATCTGTGTTATTTTAGGGAGGAGTGGTAGGGGTAGTTGCAGTGGTTGTTTTGGAAGGTGATTTCTTCAGTGGAGGAAACATTCTTTCATCCAGAGGATATATTGGAGAATATTTGTGTTTCTACATCATCTTTGGCCATATATTCTCATTTATTTTGTTGCATCTTGCAGCTTACATTAGCACATTAGCACATTGTGTGCATTTTCCGAAAACCCTCTTGGGTTGTCTTGGAAAGCTAATATAGTGCCCAGATCTGTATGTCTAGACTCTATTGGGGCATATATCAATATTATTCTATCATTTTATCATCCTCAGCTATATTTATGGTTAATATAACTTCTTTTTAGTTTCTCTCAGGCATTTTGGATTGTAACAACAATTGATATTTGGGAGTGATTTCTTATGGGAGCCTTGTTTCCTCATTGTATATGATTTATGCCTCCCTATTTTGTATTAATTTTCTTCTCTAATACATAATGTTATGAATCCACATTGGTCTCATGGTTTCATGTGTTAAATATTTGTTTCTTATTTCATTTTATGAGCTATATTATTTCTTTCCCCATTTTGGAATATTACAGTCATATCAAAGCATAATCTTGGCTCAGACTGTGCATTAAACCAATATGTTATCATAAGGAGAATATTCTTGCAAGAAGAGGATATGTACAGAGAAAACAAAGAGAAGACTCCATTATTTGGAGGAAAGGAGGAGGAGGGACTCTCAAAGCTTCTTTTTCAAACGATGCAGATCATCAAGGGATATATTAGGAAGATGAGAAGGGAGATGTGTAGGGAATATCCAAGGGGGTTTGAATATGAAGCAAATCCTAGATTTTTACATGATGGGTGTGAGCATGTAGCCACCCATTATGATCCACAGTGTAGTTTTATGCCCAGATTCACATCAAGAGAGATGAAGGAAGAAGATGCACCAAAGGAGGAGACTTTGAGTGACTATCTTTAGGAGTATGAATCTCAATATTTGAGATTCAAGGAGCACTTGGACTTCCAAGGGTTTTTCCAAATCAAGGAGGAAAGAAGACCCAGAAATCACAATATAAGCATAAGAGGTAAATTATTTCTACCAAATTTTGATGGGTCCTCCACATGCACAACCAAGGATTGGATAGGTTAGCTATACTCATATTTGCATCTACATCAAGTTTCAAAAAGGGAGGCCCGTAGGATAGCAGCATTGTATCTTGAAGGTAAGGCTCATACTTGATGGTTTTATGAATCTTCTTCATTTAATCATGCAAATATAGCTACATATGCAGGATTCACTAAGAGATTATTGAAGATATTTGATGGAAAACAATTTGAAACATCTTTTATGGACCTAGCCAAACCAAAACACTCAAAACCTTTACATGAGTTGGAAATATCTATTACACCAAATCCACTCCAAACTTATATTTAGGGGGATAAAAACTTGTATGATACCGTGCCAAGGGAAAGATCCCTATTGCATGAAGAGCTCTCTTCTCAAAAGGAAGACATGGATATTCCTCCTTCAAAGGAAGACCAAGATCTAGGGTTTCTCATTATTGATGAGGTATTTTCAAAAAATCATGAGGAGGAAGAGAAAAGAGGAAGTAACAGCACTGTCACTTCAAAAGAGGAACCATCACCACATGGGGATGGACATGAAGCTATTGCTTCAAGTGGAGGGGATTTTTCATCTTTACAAAAGATTCCCAAGGAGCATCGTGTGACAATAGTGATGGGGAGTAACACCTTGATCAAAGGAGGACAAGAAAAGGTGGATCAACATCAAAGGATGGGGAGAATACACCCTTATTTATTTCAAGGGGTTTATATACAGAAGAAAAAGACTAATTTATGCAGCTAAGGGAGGGACAAATGAGTCCACTCACCTATACAGTCTACTTCAGATTTTGATGTCTCTTTACATGGAGGCATTCCACCAAGGAGACCCCCTGATTGGAAGATGAATAAAGAGTTCTCTCAACATGGTGCAACACTGATATATTTGGCTAGGGAAGGAGCCTTGGGAGGAGCTAGCACATCGCAGAGAACCTTTGATGGGTTCAAATTAGAGGTGAGCAATTTTCTGATATGGACATTCCTATCTCCCACTCAGCTATTTGCGCTAAAAGATGATGATTCAGAAATATATGATGATATGAGCATGGTGTCAAAGGGCTACTCCATAACCTTGGGGTAGCAAATGATACTCCCACACATGAGGAACATTTTTGAATACGACAAGAGGTTAATGAAACTCTTGTATGCATTGGCCAAACTATGGAAATTTTGGAGGAGAGATACCTTTGGAGAGGAGGTTGACTTCCATGTAATCCAATCATGTCTTGGGCAAGATCAGATGCAAGAGAGGAAAAAAAAGTGGGGTAACATTATTCCAACATGTGGCTTTGGCATTGAGCATGTCAAAGAGGAGAGTCATGATGTGACAAATACTTCATTTCAGATTTCTACAGTGTTGTCATTGTTGGGAAGCCTAGATCCATATTGAGAGTCTCAATTATTGGTGGAATATTCCAAGAACCTCTTCACATGTAAGGTTATTGATGGGAAAGTGATAGATGTGAGGTATAGAGTGGTTGATGGATTCATTTATTTCCATGATCAGATCTACTTGACTAGAGACTCAAAGCTCAAGGATAAACTACCACATCCAGCCTATGAGATCTTGCTTTCCAATCCCACTAGTTTCATTAGAACATACCATACTATCTTGGAGGAGTTCACGTGGGAAGACTTAAAAGAGGAGATGCACTATCATATGAGGAAGTGCATAGATTGTTTGGAGGGTGACGAGAAACATAACTCTTGGGAAGAGTTATCATCACCACCTCCTTACTCATTGGGTGTGAGAGGGAGCCCATCCATGAGCTACCTCACTGATTTAAACCAAGTGTATGGTAAGGATTGTATTTATGAGCATCATGATAAATTCACTTGTAATTGCATTTTATTACCACTCATGTGAATGGAATTTCTTCAAGAGGGGGCACTTTTTCTTATTGGCTTCATGGGCTACTTGGGGCCATGAGCAATGATGATGTTGACCATTCCCTAGAATATTTTTTCGAGATGATGTATTCTTCATGGTATGCTTCATTAACACCAACCATCATACACCTTCTCCAAGAATTGAAGAAGAATGGGGCAGCAAAAAAGTGGTGAGAGAAACACTTGTTATATCTTATTCTATGGCAATTAGGAGCAAAACTCGACTAGTTGCACATGAGGGACCATTTTCCTTCTCCTTTGCTACACATGGCAAATAGCATGACTTTGATTATGATCCAATATCCTGATGATGTGCTTATCTTTTTTGGGAACATGATTGGAGGGAAGGCACATTGGTTGGATGTGTCCATGGGGAATGAAATTTCCCACACCTTTTATGCTTCATGCTTCAAGGGGATCATGGGAGATGATATGGCTGCTACAATAGATCACTTTTTTCTCTATGAAGTAAGCAATATTGTTATAGGTCAATTTTGGCACCATTTCCAATGACCTGGTTAACTGGACATCATCTCTAGGACCAATGATCAAGGTTCTATCATTCCCTATCATTTCGGTTACTACATGCCCTAAGAAAAGAAACAAGAAAAATCAAGCAAGAATTTCATCAAGCAAAGGTTTCCAAGGTTTGAAGCTTATTATATAACATATGAGAGCTCACCAAAACAGGGTCTAAGGGGCCTAAGTGTGTTGCATATGTAGGTATCCCCATGCAAAGCTGCTCTGCAAAGTACTTCCTGACATTCACAGGTGCATTGGTCACATTGGGAGAAAAATTCTCATTGTTCCAGAATCTCCACTTGGCCAGTGCCTTCTAGAAGAGTTCACATGCGTCAAGCTTCATATCCAAGTGTCCATTTTACATCTACATGATTGGAAACATGTCTTGCCTATTATTAGAAATTCATTGATTACAAAACAAACTACAGTTCATCTATAAATTGAGCACAAATCTATGTGCTTGAGAAGGAAGAATTTGATTAGAGAAATGCCGGAGAATTTTCAATTAAGAACTAGATTTGTATAGCTGCTGCTGGAGAGATTTATACTGTGATGAGGCTTGGGGACATTGCTGGAAGGGTCACTTCAAATCAGCCATTTGGTTGTAACCTCTCCTTCTATCATCAATAAAGAATACTGCTTATTTTTCCCTATATGCATTTGTATTGGCTTTTATTTTCCATTTTACAAGATCTTAGTTGATGTGTATGCTTTACTATTAGAAAACTAACTTGAATAGATATCTATATTATTGCATCTTTTGTTGTTTCAGTGTTCTTTCTTGCAGGAAGAACTCCACACAAACTGCTTGAATTTGAAGTTGCAACAGAAGCGACAGAAGGAGCCAATTGGAAGCGACTGATCAAGTAAGCCTCCAATCCTCTCTGTGTATCTATTCCGAGTTAGGGAAAATAGTCATTCTTTGTATCTATTCTAAGTTAGGAAAAATAGTCGTATATTCTTTCACCTGTTGTTCAAGACTAGAACCTATCTAGGGAAGCGTGATTTATATGTAATTCACAATTTTGGCCCAACACATATGATTGTTTGGAGCACTTGGGATATGCCCCTCATGAAAATTTGGGAGGAACTTTTCTATGCATTACCATGTTGGTAGGGAGGCCCATAAATATCCTTAACAGCAATAAAAACACTTCAAGTGTGAAATGAGACCTTCTAAGCACCTGAATAAAGAACCTTTGAGTATGAATAGCGGTTGGATCATGTTGAATAGGTCAACCTTGACCAAATCAACAATGTTGTTATGGAGGAGTGGACATTAAATGAGGAATAATGCAATTTTGGAGGGATATTGATTCCATGGAGGTAGTGACCTAATTGAGTGGGGAAAAGGGTAAGAAAGCTCATAACTTATATAAGGAAGAGGATGGCAGCCATATTGGTTATGTTTTTGGCTTATTATTTTGTATATGGTATGTTTCGACTTTTGGCATAGGGTATTCCCGAGTGGGAATCCCATTTATTTCCTTGAGAGGCCTCTTGGAGGATTATTGCACTTCATTTCCACACTCAGGCTTAGGGCCAAGCTTCATCTTTGTTATAGGTAAATTTAGGCATCATTCTGAATGACCTGGTTAATTGGGCATCATCTCTAGAACCAATGATCAAGGGTCTATCATTCCTTATCATTTCAGTTGCTACATGTCCTAATACAAGAAACAAGACAAACCAAGTAATACTTTCATCAAGCAAAGGTTTCGATGGTTTGAGGATTATTATATAACATATGAGAGCTCACCAACATAGGATCTAAGGGGCCTAAGTGCATTGCATATGCAGGTAGCCCAATGCAAGGCTGCTCTGCAAAGCACTTCCTGACATTCAAATGTTTGTTGGTCACAATGGGAGAGAAATTCTCATTGTTCTGGAATCTCCACTCGGCTAGTGCTTTCTACAAGAGTTCACATGTGTCAAGATTCGGATCCAAGTGTCCATTTGAAATCTACATGACTGGAAACATGTATTTCATATTATTTTAAATTCATTTATTGGAAAACAACCTACAGTTCATCTATAAATTGATCACATATCTAAGTGCTTGAAAAAGAAGAATTTGAGTAGAGAAATGTTGGAGAATTTTCAATTGAGAGCTAGATTTGTGAAGCTACTGCTGGAGAGATTTATACTATGATGAGGTTTGGGTACGTTTCTGGAAGGTCACTTCAAATAAGTCACTAGTTTGTAACCTCTCCTTCTATCATCAATAAAGAGTATTGCTTATTTTTCCCTATATTCATCTGTATTGGATTTGATTTTCCATATTTCAAGATCTTAGTTGATGTGTATGGTTTATGCTTTACTAATTTAGCTAAATAGCTTGAATAAATATATATATTATTGCATCTTCTACTATTTCAATGTTCTTTCTTACAGGAAGCATTCAACCAACAAACCACTTCAATTTGAAGTTGTAGTGGAAGCGACAAAAGGAGCCATTTGGAGGCGACTGAAAAAGTAAGCCTCCAATCCTTTCTATGTATCTATTCTGAGTTAGGAAAAATAGTAGTATAGTCTTTCACCTATTGTTCTAGATTAGCACATGTCTAGGGAAGTGTGATTTATCCGCAATTCATAGTTCTGGCCCAACAAACTAGCGACTCCGCTGGGGATAATTTCTCTTAGTTCTAGGTGCTTTAGCCTCTGATCTGCTTTGTTTATCCACCCAGTAGTTGTTACACATAAAGATTAAACTTATTCAGAGCTTAATTTGCAAAGACAGTGAGTTAAATAGTAGTATTTTTCTTTGTATATTGTGCCCAACGCACCCTTAGACTAGACACAATGCTTTGCAGAGCATTGCCTCCCTTCCTAGCCTACATTGCAGAGCATTTTCTCCCCTTGGAGACTACGTTGACTCCTGAAAGTACCCAAATTCCCTTGAATTTGACTTTGCAACCTGCTTCGGTTTTGTTTGCTACTGTGTTTTGAAAAGTTTGATGCTCAATTGACCAGTGAATCTATATACTTCTTACTCCTTTGGCTGAAAATTTGTTCAATGTTTGTTTAAAAAGTTTTTCTTTATCATTGACAAGTTCATTTCAAAGTATTTTTTATGGTCGCATTAAGAATCATTTTCTTTCGAAATAGGAAATTGTCATAAAATATTCATTTCCTTGATAGGAGAAATTGTTGTTGAAATCCTCGTTTTTACTTCGAAAGAGAAATTATTGTTTGCATTCTTTGTTTCTCGAAAGTAAAAAGCATTTGAATTATTGATCTAGTGCACCTAGTTTATTTTATGCATTCATAACATTAAGGAAACTGAAAAGAGAAACTTGCATTTTCATGTAGGATTGTGTGTGTTTTGAAAAAGGAACATTAGGAAATCTGCATTTAGTTTGTGCTCATTGATTTGTTTGCTCACAAATTATTTGCTCTCTTCCCTCAGTAGCTAGTTTCTTCATTGAAAAAGATGAAACTGAAATTTTGTTTATCATTCTTAGCTTGCATTTTGGGAATCTCATACACATCATCACAGTGAACCTTTGAAAGGAAAATTGTTAAGAAAGATCAACATAAAATTAATCTCAATTTACTTAACAACACATTGGAACCATAACGATAAAATTTAGAAGGTATAGGCTAGAGACGTGTTCTAGCATCATAAAACATAGCAGCTGTCATTAACTTATCTACGATACATTCCGAGTGTGATACCTCACTCCACGTATGTAAGTATATCGTAGCTCGTCCACGTACTTTTGGGTATATCGGGCCGTGTTACAGTATGTGTTACACCATTTTTTGGTCATCTAACCTATTATCATTAGATGAACCCAAGTACACCATGTAAGACCAATTTTACCCTAAGTGGTACCTGTGTGAAAGGCGGCGGGGGAGGCATACCTATGCCCGCCGAGACAAAGTACAAAAGAATAGTATGTCCAGTAAACAAGGAACCGAACTATAAAGTACATGCTGGCATAAATGCAAGCCAGAAAAAAAATAGAATGATGAATCCCACATACATGCTGTGTGTGGAATAACAGCCAGGACTTATGCAATAATAGTTTAGTACATGAGATACAAATACACCCCAAATGCCCCCTATACACGGGGAAGGGCTCGCAAAATCTGACTGATACATGAAAATCGAAGAGGTGTTGCAAGCGGCTGAGGCCGACATCGTCAAATGTAAGGAGATGCATCAAAGGTGGAAATGAAGAAGTCATCTGGGCATGTGGGGGGCTACCTGCAGGGCCACCCCCTCATGAGGGTTGAGACATCTCACACACACCCGAGAATCACCAATATCTACTGCTACATCACTGGACCATCAAGTATGCAGATCGTGATCATGTGGAAAGTAGCTCGAACCAAGGTACACTGCCCTCTAAACCTGGCTTATGGAGTAAATGAGATGATGTCGATAGAAGGAGGTCCACCATAGGTGAGGCAATAAGGGATCCCCAACTAAGGCACGAAAGAAAATAGTGGAGCGACTAACAGACGAACACTACTGTTGATGGTCAAATGGGGAATACTAAGTAGCAGATGGACGACTTCCCTTGTTAGAGCATAAAGGGCATGAATGGCTTGCCAGCGATTGACATAATATCATGAGGGATAGGGGACAATGGTAATGAATTCAATAATGTGCAACACGAGAGAGGGACCAAGCAATGAAGGATGGAAGGATATAGTGGGATACAAAGGGACTCGAGATAGACTCCATGACCGATGAGGACTCAACTCGGATGCTCTAAACAAGGGCGACTCGATTATGCTGCCACACAGTCAAGGTCCAATGGGGGGCCATAAAAATATCAATACAATAGGGTATCTCATGACGAAAATCAACACTAACAAAGATAAGTAAGGAGGCAAAGTGGTTCCCCAAGTACAAGTGTTGTAAGTGAAGAAATTCAATTTGGTGGAGAGGTGAATAGACCCTTCGTGGACAAAATGTGTCCTGGTGAAGTATAAAAACATGAAAAACTAATGGATAACCATTTGATTTCTTGGTGAGAGCTTTCCAACGGTGCAGACGATGTGTCAAACGGGGCTACGGTTTGGTCGCAGTGGGTGAAATAAAAAACAGGGGTTTTTCTTCTAATAAGGCATTTTCCCTCCAAAATCATTCATTTGCTTGTGTAGATGTGGTGAATGTGGTGAGGAGAGAAGACCCTAAATCTTGCGGCGATCATAGCGGACAATACTAACACACACTCTATCTTAAGAAATATTACCCTTAGCATTTCCCATTTGAAATGCATGTTTTATTTTCTTGTAGATAACCATCATATGTTTGTTTTCATCATTCACTACTTCACCAGGACGCATGTTGTCCACGAAATCTTACTTCACCTCTCCTCAAAATTGGATTTCCTCACTTACAACACTCTTCCTTGGGGCACCGCTTTGCCTCCATATTCATTCTTGTTTGTGTCGATTTCCATCATGAGATACCATTTTGTACTCATGTTTTTATGGTCCCCTTTGGACCTTTCCCCATTCCATTATCATCATTAATGTCCGTCCGTTTGTCGCTCTACTATTTTATCTTGTGCCTTAGTTGGGGATCCCTCATCACCTCACCTATGGCGGACCTCCTTCTATCGACATCAACTCATTTACTCCAGAATCCAAGTCTAGAGAGCGGTGTACCTTGGTTCGAGCTCCTTTCAACATGATCGTGATCCGTATACTCGATGGTCCAATGATACAGTAGCAGCTTTTGGTGATTCCCGGGTGTGTGTGATATGTTTCCACCCTCATGAGGGTGTGGCCCTGCAGGTAGCCCCCCACATGCCCGGATGACTTCTTCATATTCAGCCTTTGATGCAGATCCTTACATTTGATGATGACTGCCTCAGCCACTTGCAGCGACTTTTCAATTTGCATGTATCAGTAAGATTTTGCGAGCCCTTCCCCACGTATAGGGGGAATTTGGGTTGTATTTTTATCTCATGTACTAAAATATTATCGTATAATTCCTGGCTATTATTCCAGGCACAACATGTATGTGGGATTCATCATTTTGTCTTTTGGCTCATATTCAGGCCAGCATGTACTCTATAGTTTGGTTCCTTATTTACTGGACATACTATTCTTTTGTACTTTGTCTCGGCGAGCATAGGTATGCCTCCCCCACTTCCTTTAGCATAGGTACCACTTCATAAACTAGAGACTTGTTGCACCTGTAAGTCTTGTCTCCTCGGGGTCTAGTCCTTTAGCACATCAGAATACCTTACATTTCTCTCTTTCACTTCCCTCTTGATGTCTAGTGATTGAGTTCTTACAACATACTTCGGTCATACGATTTTCTCCTAACACTCGTACATTGGGGGGCAATCCGTTACACCATTTTTTGGTCATCTAACCTATTATCATTAGATGAACCCAAGTACACCATGTAAGACCAATTTTACCCTAAGTAAAATTGCTTTCACTATGTGAAATAACTTAGTAAAACACCTTTATTAAGTTGCTTATGGTCTAAACAGGAAACCCCAAAAGGAAATAATAAACAAATCTATATTTGTTTATATTTCCTAGTCATATTTAACCCAAAACAAGGAAATCAATTAAATAAATCCTTATTTATTTGATTATTTCCTAGGAATAAGTTATTTAAATCCCATTTAAATAATATTCCTAGTTAAATTTGACTAAATAATTTATAAATAATTAAATAAATCATTATTTATTTAATTATATTCCCACCATTTCCTTAAAATAGTAAATAAATCATTTATTTATTTATTATTTATAAATAAAGGAATTGACCCAAGTCAAAAATCCTTTTCCCTCCAACAAATATAATAAAATATTCTCCATCTCTATTGTCACCAATAAGCCAATCGTCAATTCTTTGACCAGTATTTCCCCTGGCGTCTATAAAGACTCCTCCTTGCTTGGAACCTTTTTGGACCCTCCTCCTATATCTGATCCTAGCTTGGCAAACGTTTTCATGATGCAATCATCTTGGTCTGACCTTACGGAGCCCACTTTGGCTAGTCAGCAACCTCAACCTCAACCAGCTCCTAGCCCTTCGCCCCTGCTAGCCAGCCTTCTTCCTTTTGAACCTTCTTATACACACAATCCTCCTAGGTCGATTCCACCTAATATCAACCCCCTTGGCACCATTCCTCCCGGCCATTTCCATGCTGGTCAGATACCTTTCCTTGCTCCCCCTCCCGGAGCTTATTCGGTCCCTATCTTGGCCACCCTATCCCTTCCCAACTTGACCCTGGGTATACCCGTCTGGTATCTTGACCCTCCAGCCACTACCCTGCCAGGTCAACCTAAACCATGTATTACTTTGACCCCAGTTCAACCAATCCCCATGACTTCTCCCGCTACAACAGTACCTCAGTCACCTCAATAAGAACCACCTCCTGTTGCGACCGCTTCGAGTAAGAATGGAAAAGCTCGCAGGGGGGCATCAAAGGACAAGGCTACCCCGACAAACCCTGCCCCTCCTCGGCCTCCAAAGCATACCATCCAGTGTGCTTTGTGTGATGTTGTTGGTCACGCCACCCATACCTGTCCTGAATTACCGCATCTCAAGACCATGGTCAATGAAACGTTTTCGGAATCAGACATCCCATAGGTCTATGTCACCATACCGGATTCCATCTCAAAACTTAAAAACTTGTGCACACCCTTTTTCTTTGTGCAATTTCCATGGACACTATACCCACCTCTGCCCCCACCTTGACGAGTATCATTCCTCTTTAGCCGCATACCGCCAATTCAAAGCCACACTTCACCATAGACCTTCTTCACTCACACCAGATGACCTGTCTACCCCCATTAACATCTCCCATCCTGATATTGAAATGACAGAAACTTTAGCCACCATTTCTTACCTTTCCTCATCACCGCGATTCTTGGAAACCGACCCCTTAGTACCTTCTCTCGAAGTTTCACCTGATCACTCATATGCTCACTCTGTCACCTCACATGACATCACACATGTGAGCCCTTCCCATCACAATCAAGAGTCTCATATTTCCACCTCATCAGGTCAACCTCTTCCATCCACTCTTCCCATGTTCCAGTCCGATGAAGACATCATGGAAGCCATGACCAACCCTGATTTTCCCTGGGAAGATATGCACCATCGTGCATATTTCCTCCTACATCAATCCCATGACCAATATTCTGTCGAATCTAAAGACTTCATTCCCGATAAGGTTGATTGGTTTAAAAATCCCATTCCTGCACCTGACGCTTTCGAAGAAGGTAATATGGCCAATATCTCCCCTACCATCAAAATATACATCTTTGTCAAACCAGGAATCGAAGAACATATCACCATGGGCGCCCAATGCACTCTGGAAGAAATTGAAGCCTACACTAAACTCTTCAAATAATTCCACGATATCTTCGCCTGGTCCTATTTAGAAATTCCCAGACTTGATCCCGCCATTGTCGAACATCATATCGACATATGGCCTGATGCCACTCTAGTCCGTCAAAATTTGAGACCCATTCATCCCTCCAGTCGTGAAGCCATCAAAGCCGAGATCGATAAGCTCAGGAAATCTAGTTTCATTTATCCCATTGAGTACACCACTTGGGTGTCCAAGCCTATTCCCGTCCTCAAAAAACAAGGCACTATTCGAGTCTGCACTGACTTTCGCGATCTAAACAAAGCTTGTCCCAAAGAAAACTTCCCCACACCATTTATTGACCAAATCATTGATGAGTGTGTGAGGCACAAGATGCTATCCTTTATGGATTGTTTCTCTGGATACAACCAAATCGTTATCCATCATGCTGATCAACTTAAAACCACGTTCATTAGTCTGTGGGGCACTTTTGCATACCGATTCATGCCATTTGGCCTTAAAAACGCCAGCACCACTTTTCAACGAGCCATGTCTTATTGTTTCCATGACTTCGCTCATATTATCCTGGCCTATTTAGACGACTTCACTGCCCATTCTAAACATCGGACGCAGCATCTCCATGATCTACGTACCATTTTTCTCCAATGTTGCAAGTATAATATTCACCTTATCCCTTTTAAATGTGTCTTTTTCGTTCCTGTCGGTCGTCTCCTTAGCTTCATAGTATCTAAAGATGGGATAACCCTCGATCCTTTGAAGGTTCAAGCCATTCTTCAACTTCCTATTCCTTGTACCTTACACCAGCTTCAAAGTCTCCAAGGTAAAGCTAATTTTCTTCGCCAATTCGTGCCTGACTATGCCACTACTGCACATGGATTCCTTAGACTCCTTCGATCTCACACCCCCTTTGTTTGGGATACCTACGCTCAAGAGTCTTTTGCTGCCCTCAAGCATGCTCTCACATCTGCTCCATTGATCCGTCCTCCTGACACTGACTGGGACTTCATCCTATATATCTCCGCTTCCACCTATTCGGTTGTCGGTGTCCTTATCCAGGAAGATGATAACGGTGTTAAACATGTGATCTATTATGTTAGTAAGAACCTTGCCGGTCCCCCTATGTCCTATTCACATGAAGAGAAATTAGCGCTAGCTGTCGTGTTCTCGGTCCAAAAACTGCGTCATTATATCCTCATGCGTTCCACCAAGGTTGTGACTAATTCCAACCCCATGGCTTTCCTCTTGATTCGACGCATCCTCAGTGGGAAATACGCTCACTATCCTCCAAGAATTCGACCTTGAATTTGTCACCCCAAAAAGAAAGAAAGGTTTAGCCCTTGCTGAACTCATTTCTGATTTACCTACCAGAACGCAAGACCCTTCAATTAATGATGCTCTTCCCGATGAACATTTATTCGCCATCACCACCGATGATCCCTGGTATGGTGGCATCCTTCATTACTTGCGAACCCAAAATTTCGCCCTTCATCTTGATCGTGATGCTCGACGACATATCTGACACCAAGCCCCTCGCTACCTTCTGATCGGTGACGACCTTTATCGTCATGTAGTAGATATTGTCCTTTATCGTTTCCTCACACATGATGAAGCCGAGCAAGTCCTCAATGCCTGTCATAGCGGCGCTTGTGGCGTCCACCTCTCCGGCCTCGCCATCACCCCAAAAATTATGCGCGCTGGGTATTTTTGGCCTTCTCTCTTCAGCGATTTCATTAAAGCAGTCAAACACTATTCCAATTGCCAACATTTCGCCCCTAAGGCACGAGCTCCCCCCGCTCCCCTCCATCCTGTCATCACAGCTGGTCCTTTCTATAAATGGGCCATCGACTCCATGGAATTTCGACCTCCATCTGTTGGTAACCACAAATATATCATCATGGCAGTTGACTATTTAACAAAATGGGCCGAAGCTATGCCAACATTCAACAATACAAATTCCACCGCCGCCCTTTTTTTCTTCAACCATGTCATTGCTCGATTCGGAGTTCCAAAAAAATTGGTCTTTGACCATGGCCAACATTTTGAAGATGAGATTTGGCATGAGCTATCCTCACTATTGGGTTTTGACCACCAATATTCATCTTCCTATTACCCCCAAGAGAATGGCCAAATTGAAGCAGTCAAAAAAATTCTTAAGACCATGCTTCAAGGAACGGTGAATAAGCACAAAACCAATTGGAATCTTATGCTCTTCCCTCCTTTGTGGGCTTATTGTACTTCTGTTAAAACCACCATCGGTTTCACTCCTTTACACCTTGTCTTTGGCGAGGAGGCAGTCTTACCAATCGAGTGTGAAATTCCTTCCCTTGATTTGGCCGTCAAACTTCTCCCTGATACCCAACCTCTAGAAAAATGACTTATCATGCTTGAGCGCGCCTCTGAAGACCGTCGTGTTGCATTGCAAACTCTTGAAGCAGCCAAAAGCGCACCAAAGCTCAGTATGAACGAAAATTGCACCCTCGCACATTTCATGAAGGTGACCTTGTTCTAGTGTACGACTAGGCCCACGATACCCTCGGTCATGGGAAGTTCAACTCATTATGGCTAGGTCCTTACATCATCAGTAAAGATCTTGGGAAGGGGGCATATATTTTAGAGGAATTTGAAGGCCACCCCCTTCCTAATCCTTACAATGCACTCTATCTTAAGAGATATTACCCTTAGCATTTCCCGCTCGAAATGCATGTTTTATTTTCTTATAGATAGCCAACATATGTTTTTTTCATCATTTACTACTTCACCAGGACACATGTTGTCCACGAAGTCTTCCTTCCCCTCTCCTCCAAATCGGATTTCCTCACTTACAACACTTTTCCTTGGGGCATCGCTTGGCCTCCATATTTATTCTTGTTTGTGTCGATTTTCGTCATGAGATACAATTTTGTACTCATTTTTTTTAGGGTCCCCTTTGGACCTTTCATCATTTCATCCTCATCATTAGTGTTCGTCTATTAGTCGCTCTACTATTTTCTCTCATGCTTGAGTTGGGGATCCCTTATTGCCTCACCTATGGTGGACCTCCTTTTGACAACATCAACTCATTTACTCTAGAAGCCAGGTCTAGAGGGCGATGTACCTTGGTTCGAGCTCCTTTCAGCATGATTGCGATCCGTATACTTAGTGGTCCAGTGACGCAGCCGCATCTATTGGTGATTCCTAGGTATGTGTGAGATGTCTCAACCCTCATGAGGGGGTGGCACTACAGGTAACCCCCCACATTCCTAGATGAATTTTTCATTTCAGCCTTTGATTTAGCTCCCTCCATTTGATGATGTCGGTCTCAGCCCCTTGCAGCGGCTTTTCATTTTGCACGTATCAGTCAGATTTTGTGAGCCCTTCCCCGTGTATAGGGGGCATCTGGGTTGTATTTGTATCTCATGTACTAAAATATTATTGTATAAGTCCTGATGATTATTCCAGGCACAACATGTATGTGGGATTCATTATTCTATTTTTCTGGCTCGTATTTATGCCAGCATGTACTTTATAGTTCAGTTCCTTATTTACTGGACATACTATTCTTTTGTACTTTGTCTCGGCGGGCATAGTATGCCTCCCCCGCCGCCTTTAGCACATGTACTACTTCATAAACTAGAGAATTGTTGCACCTGTAAGTCTCATGTCCTTAGGGTCTAGTCCTTTAGCACATTAGACTACCTTACATTTCTCTCTCTAACTTCCCTCTTGATGTCTAGTGATTGAGTTCTTACAACGTACTTCGGTCATACGATTTTCTCCTAACACTCTTACGTTGGGGGGCAATCTGTTACACCATTTTTTGGTCATCTAACCTATTATCATTAGATGAACCCAAGTACACCATGTAAGACCAATTTTACCCTAAGTAAAATTGCTTTCACTATGTGAAATAACTTAGTAAAACACCTTTATTAAGTTGTTTATGGTCCAAACAGGAAACCCCAAAAGGAAATAAAAAACAAATCTATATTTGTTTATATTTCCTGGTCATATTTAACCCAAAACAAGGAAATCAATTAAATAAATCCTTATTTATTTGATTATTTCCTAGGAATAAGTTATTTAAATCCTACTTAAATAATATTCCTAGTTAAATTTGACTAAATCATTTATAAATAATTAAATAAATCATTATTTATTTAATTATATTCCCACCATTTCCTTAAAATAGTAAATAAATAATTTATTTATTTATTATTTATAAATAAAGGAATTGACCCAAGTCAAAAATCCTTTTCCCTCCAACAAATATAATAAAATATTCCTAAAGGGTGGTTCTAGAATTTGATTAATAATATTTTATTCATGCACCAAGTTTCTAGGTCGCCCTAATGTTTTGTTATAAATAGAAGGGTTTTCCCCATTAATTAGTCACCTTCTTTTGCCTATTAGATCACTCTGGATCTATACACTTACATTTTCTCCATTTTTTCCTTGTGAGCTCCCATTGAGTTCTATGTTTGTCTGGGTTTTGCTACACCAACAAGAGAGAGAGATTCTAGATATGAAGTGTTGAGGACTATCAAGAACCCATCCCATTGAGGAGAAATGGAAAACACCTTTCTTGTTTTCCTCTCAGGTGCCCCCTTTGAATATAATATAAAAAATTCTTTCAAATACATTGTTCTTGTCTTGTCTATTGGATTCATGGAGCCATATTTCATTTTTACTGCTTAATGTCTTTTATGCTTAGATCTGGATTTGTGCAGCATTATTTGGATCAACTAATTGCAGACTTAAATATATTGGCAGCCATATTTGATGTTAGGGCTATTTGTTATGTGTAGCTAAAGTGGTATTTTACGACGAAAGATTCATACTAACAATTGGCCAATAAGCTGATGTTTGACTTGGATATTCCTGCATATCTAGCTATTTCAGACCCTAGGGTTTCTCTTCCGTTTCCTATTTTTCCTATTTTTATGGTGTGTTTCACCTATAAAACACTCTTGCGTTTCTGGCCCTATTGCGCAGGTGACAGACATCAACCGCAACTGAGACGACATTTTTTTTTTCTGAAATCTGCCGCTGAGAGACCCAGATCTGTAGGTCACACTTATTAGCCCAAAAACTGCGACCTAGACCTGAGGACGCACTTTTCTGCCCCAAACCTGCGACCTGGACTGAAAATAGGTCATAACCTACAACCTGCACTTTTTTCTGCAATTTTCCAACAATTTTTCTAGGTTTGTCTGAAGCTTCTATCAGGGTTTTCCAGCCTCCGTCTCTGCTCGTTTAGACCTGTTTCTGATCTGTTTCACTCAACTAAGTGGGAATATTCCCTTTAGGGCTTTAGTACCCTCCACTTTTGGCAGGCGAGTTTTAGATGTTTCATACGTCTGAATTCATAGTTTCAACCTTCTTATTGCCAGATCTGATACTTCCTTTTTAGATCCCTTTAGATCAGCTCTTGTCCCTTTCAAATCTCCTCATATAGTTTTTTTTGGGTTTACCTCTAGGGCCACCTCTTCGTCCCTCCTCCTTTCAGCTGATTTCCCCTTTTGTTACAGCAACCTTTCCTCTGCCTCTTTGCGGTTCTCTGCACCTCTTTCCAGCAGATTTATCCTTTAGTTCCCTGTCCCTCCCAACCTTAGATCTATCGGCCTATTTTTTGTGTGTTTTGACCAGATTTTTCCCTCTTCTTTAGACTAGTTTTGAGAGACTTGCCTTCTTGGGTTAGATCGATGCATTGTCAGCTATTAAATTTTTTTTTATTTCAGCATTATATACTGTTATTTACATATTTATTTTCAGTTACGCAGCACACTTTTTCTTTTACTCTCAAAACATCTAGGTTTAAAAAATTAAAATCAACACACACCACACACTGACCCTAAGTGAAGAAGAGCCTGGTTCACATTTCCTGGAAAAGACTTTAAAATCAATTGTCACTGCACCTCTCTACCCTTGACCTCACTTTATTTTGTCCCTCCCTGCCCTTGTCGGTTTTTCTTCTTCCTGTCATCATTGCGCCCCCAAGGTGCTTCTCTCGGAGACTTCTTGGCCTTCACCCTCAGTTTCTGGTTGGTTGACTTCCTCCTTCCCATCTTCATTGAGTAAGTCCTCCCCCGAGTCCGCACTCCGACTCTTCATCTGATTGTTCGAGTTCTCCCCCTACTCTTGGTTCTCCCCTTGTTACCTTCACCATGTCTAGTTCAGGGCCTAGTGCCAGTGGCAACCCCAGTTCTACTGCTGGGTCCATTTCCAGGGGAACCACTACGAGACCTACCTCGACTGCCCCATTTCTCCCTTATATGGATGGCCTTAGTCTCCTTGACTTCAATCAGCTGATCAATGATCCTATCTGCCACGATGTTAGTTGGCCTACTATGCCAACCAAGCTCCCCTCTGACACTCCCAATTTCGAAGGCCTTGCTAGTGAAGACCCCTCCAACCATATTCGCTCTTTCCATATGTGGTTTTCATCCAATTCCATTCCTGATGACTCCATCCATCTTCGATTGTTCCAACGCACGCTTACCGGCGAAGCTTATAAATGGTATGTTGAGTAGGCCACCTCCTCCCATACCACTTTTGCAACCATTGTCCAAGCCTTTTTATCTTATTTCCAGCTACCTCTCCGATACGACACTGCTACCGAGCTTTTAACTTCCTTCCGTCAATCCTCTTCGACCCGCCTTTCCACTCATGTATAGGAATGGCAGTGAAGAAGAAGCTTATGTCATGCTCCTCCCTTTGAAGATCTAGTTTATATGGATCGGTTCCTTCGCTCTCTCTTACCTCCCATTGGCAAATATGTCGCCTCCCATTTCCCTCAAACCGAAGAAGCCGCCCTCCAAATAGCCTTGAAATATGACCTTATTTATGCTCAATCTGGTTATGTTTATACCGTCCTTCCTGACCTCCCCAAGCCCGGCGGCACTAACTCCCCGGGGGCATCTCACTCTGCTGACGGTATCGTTGGAGCTCTTTCACATACCTCTGCTCAACCTCTTATGGGCTATGGTTTCCCTCCAGAAAGGGACAGCACCTCCAGCCCTTCCCCCCCTTCAGGTAGCATGTATCTAGGATATGGCATGCCTCCTCCTTTTGCCACCACTCCTGCTTACCTCAATGTTTCCCATTCTAACCCTTATCCTTACCCATAGCCTGGTGTCCCAGCTCCTCTAGCATTTGGACCTCTCACCCCCTTGCCTTCTCAACCCCCGCCGCAGCGCTTACTACCCCCTCTAGGGCAAGTATTTGCACAACAGGGCACGACCAATTCTCTTCCTTCTCAAAGAAAGAGGAAAGGCAATCAATCTGCCCCTGGTAATCATGGATCCAATCCTTCAATTCTTGATCCTAACACTGCCAACCAAGCACAGGGCTCTCAGCCCAAGCTAGACAGGTCGCTTCGCACCAATAAGCCATGTTCATGTTGCAGTGTTTATGGACATTACACTCACGATTGTCCCCTATTACCATAGATGAGGCAGATGTGGGAGTCTTAGGCCACCATGCGGGGACAACATTCCTCCCTTACTGTCCCTCCCAATCCGGCTACTTCTCAACCCGCTGTGTTTACCAATCCTTTCCCTCAACAAGGATTCATGGCCACTCAACCACCTCATACCCCGGTAACCACTCAACCTTCCCCTTCTGGTTCCTCCGATTACCAGATTCTCATGATGACCACTGACCAACCTCTCACCGTTGACCTCAACCTTCAAACTCAGTCTCGTCAATACTCCACGCCTCCCATTCCGTCTTTCTCCGAGTCCCCATCTTCAAGTCCTATAGAGCCTCTCTCGACACCCAATAGTCCCTTGCAAATCCCTCCGCCCAAATCTGAGGTTCATACCAAGATTCCTAAGGGCCCATTATGTCGAAAAGATGCCTTTGGTCGAGCTGCCCATTCATATAGCATAGTAGATGATCTGGCACAATCTCCTACCGCGATTTCAACACTAGAACTCCTCCAGTCATGTCCTTCCCAAAAGAAGGCTCTACTATTTACCGTGGATGTTGTAGTTCCTGACGATGCCCAATTGATTGTTTTCAATGCCCGTCAGTCAGACCATCCCCCCTACCTGCTTCTGTTGCTTTCCAAATCCCAGTCAAAATCCGAAATTCCAACATCGCTCAGTGTATCATTGATTAGGGGGCATCTACCTGTGTGATGTCCACTTCGGTTTGGAAACAACTCGGATCTCCTGAGCTGGCCCCTTCCACAATCACCCTTCTTGCGTGGGATGGCCATGCCTCCCAGCCCATTGACCTATTCCGTAACTCTCCTATCACCCTTGCAGGTAATATTGTTTGTGTCGATGTTGAAGTTATCGACGCCCCTCTTGACTACAACATTCTTTTGGGGCGTAGTTACACCTATGCCATGTCTACCGTTCCATCCGCAGTCCACCGCAAGATGTTTTTCCCTCATAATGGCAAGATTCTCCCCATTGAACAGTTGACTTACCATGAACCAAAATCTCAGACCTCCCCTGAGTCCACCATCTCTACTGTCACCAATAAGCCAACTGTTGATTATTTGACCAGTGTTTCCCCTGGCATCTACAAAAAATCCTCCTTGCTTGGAACTTTTCCAGGTCCTCCCCCTCCTCATGTCTCTGACCCCAACTTAGCGAATGTTTGCATGATGCAATCGTCTCAGGCTGACCTTTCACAACCTGTTTTGGCTAGTCAGCAACCTCAATCTCGCCCACCGCAACCTGCTCCTAGCCCTTCACTTCAGTTGACCAAACCTTTTCCGCCTGGACCTTCCCATCCACCTCACACTCAGGAACCTCCCTACCCTCCCGAGTCGGTTCCCCCAAGGCTCCACCATATGGGAGGCATCCCTCCTGGCCATTACCCCACCGGTCACATACCTTTCCTTGCTCCCCCTCCCGGAGTTTATTCGGTTCCCGTCATGGCCACCCTTTCCCTCCCTAATTTAACCTTGGGATACCAGTATGGTATCTTACTCCTCCAGTTGAGACCCCACCCGGCCACACCAAACCATACATTGTTGTGACACCAGTTAAACTGATTCCCTTCGCTCCTTCCACTACTACAGTGCCCCTAGCCCCTCCGCAAGACCATCCTCATGCTATGACAGCTACGGGCAAGAAAATAAAACCTCGCAAGGGGGCATCCAAAGACAAGGCCATTGCACCTGGCCCTACCCCTCCTCCACTTGCCAAGCCTTGTGCCTTGTGTGATGGTATCGTTCATGCCACCCATACTTGTCCAGAGTTGTCCCATATCTAACCCATGGTTAAATTCGCCTTCCCTGAATCTACGGTCCCTGATACCTCTGTTTCTTCCTCATCCGCAGCCAAGAACCCAAAGACTCTTCGCACCAACAAACCCTGTGCTCTGTGTGGTGTCCATGGCCATTATTCTCACCATTGTCCGCACCTCACACATTACCGAGCTTCTTTAGATGTCATTCGCGAGTATGAAGTTGAACAAAATCAATCTGCCTCTCCCATCCTTGCTTAGTATGTGTCAGGTTTACTCGAGGATCCCCCTGCTACCATTGACATTCCTCCCCTTGATGTTGAGATTTCAGAACCTGCTGCCCCCCTCCTATACCTATCCTCATCCGCACAACCCTCAAAGTACATTCCCGCTGAATCCACTCCATATTTTTTGCTTGATTCCCCTTCAACAACATTCTTGGGCTCTTCATGCTTTGACCATCTTTTTACTTGTTCTTCTGTCATTCCCCGTGATTACCCGTATGTGCACCTCTCTTCCCATACTGATGATTTAGGTAGCTTTGCAACGTCATGTGGTTTCCTTGACCTTTCCCTTTCCTCCCATAATCAAGATCATACCATCCGTATCTATGATATCCTTCGCAGCATGAGTTCCCGCTCTTCCTCCCATAGTTCTCATCCATCTCCCTCTAGTCGATCTATGAGTCATAGACTTCCTACCCCGACTACTTCCTCCCATAGTTGTCATTGGATGTCTACCCTATACTCACGCTTCCATCATTATTCTCCTTCCTCCCATTTCTTGTCTTGTGACACTATTCCACCGACCCTCTCGTCCACACATTATATTGGCTATGCCGATGGGGCAAGTCGTTATTCCCGAAATCTCGCCTCAGCTACATGGGCCATCTTTACCCTCTTGCATACCCTCGTTCTTGAAAATGGGGTCTGTATTGGAAATGCCACCAATAATCAGGCCGAATATGATGCAGTACGTGGTCTCTTAGCCGATGCCCTATCTCATCGCATCCTCCATCTACACGTTCATTTAGATTCCCTGCTTTTTTTTTACAACTCAATGGTTTCTATCATGTGCATAACCCGATCCTGTTTAGACAATATTTATGAGTCAAACTTTTGATACGTGACTTGAGATTCATTACTTTCAACCATGTGCCTAGAAGTCAAAATCACTATGTAGATAGAATTGAAAATCATGTTCTAGACTGGCATTTATCACACACAAGACAATAACATTTCACACCATCAACACAATGAATATACATAATATATATCATATAACATGTTTTTTTTTAGATTCCATCTACTCTGAAAAATATGACATGCCCATAGCATGTTACAAAAACAAAACTACAAAACTGGGGGGCACCACTTGCCCCTACATACACACTGGGGGGCACCACCTGCCCTACATATAATCACTCTCTAGAGGATCCCGAACCAATGGCTCTGCTCCCGCAGCTCGTAGATCGCGCACAGTCTGACCAACCATTGCCATGCGTCACATGATACCTCGCCATTCTGAGGGTAGCCCAATACATAGCTCTATGTACTGGTCGTCTAAATCCTGCCAACCACGCTCTGACACACTGGTCAGTAACCCCTGACATCTACGACGAATGTCCTCCAACAGAGTGGCCATATCCTCTTTCGGTGCCGTTCTTGATCCACTTTCACCTGTAGCTCCAGCTTCTGCAGGTCGTCCCATATATCGGGTCGATTTTACCGGAGCTATATCTACATTCCAAAAAGTATAAGGATCAGTACCATGAATACTATTCACAAACTTTACAATGCACATAACATATTACTTACTTGTCACTTACCATCGAGCCCCCATACTCGACCAAGCGGAAGCGGAAAGTCCAGATCTCCCCAATAACTCATCCCACTATAGGGATAGTCATCTATGTACAATGGAATCTGATCCCAATGGGCAAAGAACTCTGGTCGTAAAACTCATCCAACTGCCCCTCCTCCTCCTCTACATAGTAGTTGTCACCATCGATGCATCTGGGGCTCTCTCAAAACCCCATCAGGTAGCTGTACAGGAGGTCGTAAGGTCAGGATCTTCTTAAAAAGAAGGAGCACAATACAGTGCCATAAGCACAATCATGATTCACTTGCCGCTTACATAGCGAAAAATATCGTTTCATCGGCACCAACATCATCTGGGCCAACCCATAGTAGGTCCCACTCAACACACTCTCTACAATCATCATCTGCCCTCTAGTGATGTGATGGAATGCCTCGATGCCCAAGATCTGCAACACCACTGCTTCCACTGCCCGGGTCTCCAACCTCTCTAGATATCCAATCAATATCTGAGTCCCTTTAACTCGGACACCTGGTCGACAACGTCCCTCAACAAAATCCATGATGTTACGCCCCCGCAGTAACACTAGATATGTATTTCCCACCATCCCTAATGGTGGGAGACCTATCATGAAATACGGATCCTGGACTTTCAGCTCAATCCTGTTCCCCTGCACTATAAACACCTCATGATCTGGATCCTAATAACTGATAATCCAGGCCAACAAGGGCTCCCCAGCCCTCATCAAAGGGTTCTCCACAAATTTCAGAACCCCAAACCTACCCAATGCACAACGGACACCCTGATCCGCTTGGATTTCCGTCTGTAATGTACCTAGGTCTCTCTCTCTCCACTTGATCCATATATCTACCATATCTACACAAAACCATCATCTTTTTCAGTCTACAGATACGCAAAACTACAGTCACTCACACCAAAACTAAATCTCAGCCTATACCAGCACTGAAACCACCTCCATCTACCAGGTTGCACTTTTTGGCCAAATCCTGGTCCAGGTCGCACTTTTAAGGCCCCAAAATGCATCCCAGGTCACATTTTTTTCCCCAAAAAGTGCGATCCGGCCGTAATGATGAAGTAGGAGCAGTTACTGAGATTTAAGACCCTAATCTGAACTTTTAATCCATCAAAAAAAAGAGTAGGATTAGGCCTCTTACCTGCAACTGACGGATCGCGATTCCAATAGTTGGTTTGTCCGCTACGATCGCCGCAAGATTTAGGGCCTTCTCTCCTCTCCACATTCACCATAACTACACAAGCAAATGAATGATTTTGGAGGGAAAATGCCTTTTTAAAAGAAAAAACCCTATTTTTTCTTTCACCCACTGTGACCAAACCATAGCCCTGTTTGACACATCGTCTGCACCGTTGGAAAGCTCTCACCGAGCACTCAAATGGGTATCCATTAGTGTTTCATGTTTTGATACTTCACCAGGACACATTTTGTCCACGAAGGGCCTATTCACCTCTCCTCCAAATCGAATTTCTTCACTTACAACACTTGTACTTGGGGCACCACTTTTCCTCCTTACTTGTCTTTGTTAGTGTTGATTTTCGTCATGAGATACCCTATTGTACTCATGTTTTTATGGTCCCCCATTGGACCTTGACTGTGTGGCAGAAAAATCGAGTCGCCCTTGTTTAGAGCATCCGATTTGAGTCATCATCGGTCACAGAGTCTATCTCGAGTCCCTTTGTATCCCGCTATAGCCTTCCATCCTTCATTGCTTGGTCCCTCTCTCGTGTTGCACATTATGTCCTTCAGTACCATTTTCCCCTATCCCTCATGATATTTTGTCAATCGCTGGCAAGCCATTCATGCCCTTTATGCTCTAACAAGGGACGTCGTCCATCCGCTACTCAGTATTCCCTATTTGATCATCATCAGTAGTGTCCATTTGTTAGTCGCTCCACTATTTTCTCTCGTGCCTTAGTTGGGGATCCCTTATTGCCTCACCTATGGCGGACTTCCTTCTGAAAACATCAACTCATTTACTCCAGAAGCCAGGCTTATAGGGAGGTGTACCTTGGTTCGAGCTACTTTCCACATGATCGTGATCCGTATACTTGATGGTCCTGTGATGCAGCAGCAGCTATTGGTGATTCCCGAGTGTGTGTGAGATGTCTCAACCCTCATGAGGGGGTGGCCCTATAGGTAGCCCCCCACATGCCCGGATGACTTCTTCATTTCTGCCTTTGATGCAGCTCCTTACATTTGATGATGACGGCCTCAACCGCTTGAAGCACCTCTTTGATTTGCATGTATCAGTCAGATTTTGCAAGCCCTTCCTCGTGTATAGGGGGCATTTGGGATGTCTTTTTATCTCATGTACTAAACTATTGTTGTATAAGTCCTAGTTTTTATTCCAGGCATAGCATGTATGTGGGATTCATAATTCTATTTTTTTTTCTGGCTTGCATTTATGCCAGCATGTACTTTATAGTTCGGTTCCTTGTTTACTGGACATACTATTATTTTGTACTTTGTCTCGGCGGGCATAGGTATGCCTCCCCTGCCGCCTTTCGCACAGTTACCACTTCATAAACTAGAGAGTTTTTGCACCTGTAAGTCTCGTCTCCTTAGGGCCTAGTCCTTTAGCACATTAGACTACCTTACATTTCTCCCTCTGACTTCCCTCTTGATGTCTAGTGATTGAGTTCTTACAACGTACTTCGGTCATACGATTTGCTCCTAACACTCGTACGTTGGGGGGCAATCTATTACACCATTTTTTGGTCATCTAACCTATTATCATTAGATCAACCCAAGTACACCATGTAAGACCAATTTTACCCTAAGTAAAATTGCTTTCACTATGTGAAACAACTTATTAAAACACCTTTATTAAGTTTTTTATGGTCTAAAAAGGAAACCCCAAAAGGAAATAATAAACAAATCTATATTTGTTTATATTTCCTGGTCATATTTAACCAAAAACAAGGAAATAAATTAAATAAATCCTTATTTATTTGATTATTTCCTAGGAATAAGTTATTTAAATCCTATTTAAACAATATTCCTAGTTAAATTTGACTAAATCATTTATAAATAATTAAATAAATCATTATTTGTTTAATTATATTCCCACCATTTCCTTAAAATAATAAATAAATCATTTATTTATTTATTTATTATTTATAACTAAAGGAATTGACCCAAGTCAAAAATCTTTTTCCCTCCAACAAATATAATAAAATATTCCTAAAGGGTGGTTCTAGAATTTGATTAATAATATTTTATTCATGCACCAAGTTCTAGATCACCCTAATATTTTTTTATAAATAGAAGGGTTTTCCCCATTCATTAGTCACATTTTTTTGCCTATTAGATCACTCTGGATCTATACACTTGGTCACATTTTCTCCATTTTTGCCTTGTGAGCTCCCATTGATTTCTACGTTTGTCTGGGTTTTCTACACCAACAAAAGAGAGAGATTTTAGATTTGAAATGCTGAGGACTATCAAGAACCCATCCCATTGAAGAGAACCAGAAAACACCTTTCTTGTTTTCCTCTCAGGTGCCCCTTTTCAATATAATATAAAAATTCTTTCAAATATCTTTCGTCGTAAAAGACCACTTTAGCTACGCATAAAAAATAGCCCTAACATCAAATATGGCTGCCAATACCTTTAAGTCTGCAATTATTTGATCCAAATAATGCTGGAAAAATCCAGATCTAAGCATAAAAGACATTAAGGAGTAAAAATGAAATATGGCTCCATGCATCCAATAGACAAGACAAGAACAATGTATTCGAAAGAATTTTTTATATTATATTCAAAGGCGGCACCTGAGAGGAAAACAAGAAAGGTGTTTTCTGGTTCTCCTCAATGGGATGGGTTCTTGAAAGTCCTCAACACTTCAGATCTAGAATCTCTCTCTCTTGTTGGTGTAGAAAACCCAGACAAACATAGAACTCAATGGGAGCTCACAAGGCAAAAATGGAGAAAATGTGACCAAGTATATAGATCTAGAGTGATATAATAGGCAACAAAAGGTGACTAATGAATGGGGAAAACCCTTCTATTTATAACAAAATATTAAGGCGATCTAGAAACTTGGTGCATGAATAAAATATTATTAATCAAATTCTAGAACCACCCTTTAGGAATATTTTGTTATATTTGTTGGAGGGAAAAGGATTTTTGACTTGGGTCAATTCCTTTATTTATAAATAATAAATAAATAAATGATTTATTTACTATTTTAAGGAAATGATGGGAATATAATTAAATAAATAATTATTTATTTAATTATTTATAAATGATTTAGTCAAATTTAACTAGGAATATTATTTAAATAGGATTTAAATAACTTATTCCTAGGAAATAATCAGATAAATAAGGATTTATTTAATTGATTTCCTTGTTTTGGGTTAAATATGACCGGGAAATATAAACAAATATAGATTTGTTTATTATTTCCTTTTGGGGTTTCCTGTTTAGACCATAAACAACTTAATAAAGGTGTTTTACTAAGTTATTTCACATAGTGAAAGCAATTTTACTTAGGGTAAAATTGGTCTTACATGGTGTACTTAGGTTCATCTAATGATAGTAGGTTACATGACCAAAAAATGGTGTAACAGATTGCCCCCCAACATACGAGTGTTAGGAGCAAATCGTATGACCGAAGTACGTTGTAAAAACTCAATCACTAGACATCAAGAGGTAAGTCAGAGAGAGAAACGTAAGGTAGTCTAATGTGCTAAAGGACTAGACCCTGAGGAGATGAGACTTACAGGTGCAACAATTCTCTAGTTTATGAAGTGGTAGCTGTGCGAAAGGCGGTGGGGGAGGCATACCTATGCCCGCCAAGAGAAAGTAAAAAATAATAGTATGTCCAGTAAATAAGGAACTGAACTATAAAGTACATGTTGGCATAAATACGAGCCGGAAAAATAGAATAATGAATCCCACATACATGTTGTGCCTAGAATAATCGTTGGGACTTATACAATAATATTTTAGTACATGATATACAAATACAACCCAGATGACCCCTATACACGGGGAAGGGCTCACAAAATCTTACTGATACGTACAAAACCAAAAGGCGCTGCAAGGGGCTGAGGCCAACATCATCAGATGGAGGGAGCTGCATCAAAGGCTGAAATGAAGAAGTCATCCGAGAATGTGGGGGGCTACCTACAGGGCCACCCCCTCATGAGGGTTGATACATCTCACACATACCCGGGAATCACCAATAACTGCGGCTGCATCACTGGATCACCAAGTATACAGATCGTGATCATGTTGAAAGGAGCTGAAACCAAGGTACACTGCCCTCTAGACCTGGCTTCTGGAGTAAATGAGTTGATGTCGTCAGAAGGAGGTCTGCCATAGGTGAGGCAATAAGGGATCCCCAACTCAGGCATGAGAGAAAATAGTAGAGCGACTAACAGACGAACACTAATGATGAGGATGAAATGATGAAAGGTCCAAAGGGGACCCTAAGAAACATGAGTACAAAATGGTATCTCATGATGGAAATCGACACAAACAATAATAAATATGGAGGCCAAGCATTGCCCCAAGGAAAAGTGTTGTAAGTGAGGAAATCCGATTTGGAGGAGAGGGGAAGGAAGACTTCGTGGACAACATGTGTCCTGGTGAAGTAGTAAATGATGAAAACAAACATATGCTGGCTATCTATAAGAAAATAAAACATGCATTTCGAGCGGGAAATGCTAAGGGTAATATCTCTTAAGATAGAGTGCATTGCAAGGATTAGGAAGGGGGTAGCCTTCAAAGTCCTCTAAAAGATATGCCCCCTTACCAAGATCTTTGCTGATGATGTAAGGACCTAGCCATAATGAGTCAAACTTCCCATGACCGAGGGTATCATGGGCCTGGTCGTATACTAAAAGAAGTTCACCTTCCTGAAAGGTGCAAGGGTGTACTTTTCGGTCATACTAAGCTTTGGTACGCTTTTTGGCCGCTTCAAGAGGACCAAGCGAAGATATTGCGAAATTCTTTGAAGATTTTAGTGTAGGCGTCAATTTCTTCCGGAGTGCATTGGGCGCCCATGGTGATATGTTCTTCGATTCCTGGTTTGACAGAGATGTCTATTTTGATGGTAGGAGAGATATTGGCCATATTACCTTCTTTGAAAGCGTCAGGTGCAGGAATGGGATTTTTAAACCAATCGACCTTCTCAGGAATGAAGTCTTTAGATTCAACAGCATATTGGTCATGGGATTGATGTGGGAGGAAATATGCACGATGGTGCATATTTTCCAACAGAAAATCAGGTTTCGTCATGGCTTCCATGATGTCTTCATCTAACTGGAAGGTGGGAAGAGTGGATGGAAAAGGTTGACCTGATGAGGTAGAAATGTGAGACTCTTGATTGTTATGGGAAGGGCTCACATGTGCGATGTCATGCAAAGTGACATGGTAAGCAGATGAGTGATCAGGCGAAACATTTGGGGAAGGCACTAAGGGGTCGGTTGTCTGGAATCGCGGTGATGAGGAAAGGTAAGAAATGATGGCTGAAGGTTCGGTCATTTCAATATCAGGATGGGAAATGTTAATGGGGGTATATAGGTCGTCTGGTGCTAGTGAAGAAGGTCTATGGATAAGCGTGGCTTTGAATTGGCGGTATGCTTAGATCTAGATTTGTGCAGCATTATTTGGATCAACTAATTGCAGACTTAAAGATATTGGCAGTCATATTTGATGTTAGGGCTATTGGTTATGTGTAGCTAAAGTGGTATTTTACGACGAAAGATTCACACTAACAATTGGCGACTCCACACGGGTTTTCTTTTGCGACCACTATCGTTTTATATATTCCTGCATATCCAGCTATTTCAGACCCTAGGGTTTCTCTTCAGTTTCTTGTTTTTCCTATTTTTATGGTGCTTTTCACCTCTAAAACCCTCAAACATTAAAATTTTTAACTTCCATGTGTTTCTATCCCTATTGCGCAGGTGACAGACATTAGCCATAGCTGAGACGACAATTTTTTCTGAAATCGGCCGCCGAGAGACCCGGATCTGTAGGTCGCACTTATCGGCCCAAAAACTGTGACCTGTACTTGAGGATGCACTTTTCTGCCCCAAACCTGCTGTTGAGTCTCAAAATTGTTTTCCATATTCATAAACATTTCCATTATGTCATAACCATTCAGCTCTCATTTCATAGCCATCTCACCTAAAAACCTACATCAAGTAACCATTTTATTAAATATATGGGTTAGGATCCTTGTTTTCCAAAGTTATTTATTTTATGTGTTTAAAGTGAATTTATGATTAGAAACTAGAAAATTAACATAGTTTCATATATCTATATATGTGTTATGAGTTTTGTGACATGTGTAGGTCAAAAGGAAGCTTCTAAAATACCTTTATGTGGCCTCCCAAAACCAAATTCGAATTTGAGTGGAGAAGATCATGGGATCATGAGGACACGTGTCTCATTTCCTTTTTGTATTGAAACTCTAAGAAGATATGTGTCTCATTTCTTATTTGTATTGAAACTCTAAAAAGACATGTGTCTTATCATTTCCTATTTTGATTGTAACTCTAGAGATAGAGGGAGAGATTTATGGACTCTCATTAATGAGATAATTTCTCATATTTTTGTATAAATAGGGGAAGCTTTTTCCTATCAAGAGTAGTGAAAAATAGGAGAAGAAGAGAAAGGATTAAAGATTGTTTTGTAATAAAGCTTAAGATGGAATGGGATGTAGATTTTTGAGTTTATCAATAAAGAAGTTGAGTTCTTTGATGTTGTTTTGATTACAACTTTAAGGAGCTAAATAATTTCACCAAATTGGTAGCAGAGGGCCCCTGCTATTCGAGGAGGTTTTGCATGTTTTCTAGATAAGTCATTTTCAATTATGTTTTGTCATATTTCCTTACTTAGATTGCTTTCTGAAATCATAGCTTTTAGCATTATGTTTCATGTCATTTGCTTAGATAAAGGATCCTCATTATATTACAGTTAGTCTCTTTCTCAAGCTCTTCCAATACATCTCTATTAAATGAATGGGATTAAATTGTGATATTCTGAGTTATTAGCATTTAATTTTTTGTTATTTAGTTAAAAAGAAGATCCTCATTATACTGCAGTTAGTCTCTTTCAAAAGCTTTTCCAATAAACCTCTAATTCACAAATGAGACTAAATTGTAATATTGTGAGTTATTGATTGTTTTTCTTCATAGAATATCCTTATCACATTATGATTAATCTCTTTCAAAAGCTCTTCCAATAAACCTCTATCAAATGAATGAGATTTCACTGTAATGTTCTAAGTTACTGTTTGTTTCAACATTTCTTTTTATTTTTTAGGAGATCCTCATTGCATTAGAATTAATCTCTTTCACAAGCTCTTTCAACAAATCTCTAACTAAATGAATCATTTTAAGTTGTAGTGTTTTGAGTTACTTGTCATTTCATGAATGTTCATTTAGAAGATGTAATATCCATGGATTAGGACTCTCTGTTTTCATCATTTCCTAATTAAGAACAGAACTTGCAAATAAAACTCTGCTTTAATTCATTTGACAACATTTCCTTTTCCTTCCTTTTATTAGATTTAATCTCATCTTTCTAGTTTAGAGTAGAACACTAAGAGTCAAAACATAAAACCCCCAAAAAAATAGTAAAACATCAAAACAACGAAGTAAGAAGTAGGTTTCTTAAGCACATATAGTGCACCACACTTCATCAGTTTACTAGCCCTGGTCGATAATTTATGTTAGCAATTTAGGACACTAAATTGACTAAAAATTTTGGTGTCGTTGCTGGGGAAGTGTAATTAGGATACCTTATTTCTTACATCTAAAAAAAATTAATAATTCTCAAGTATGCTCTCCTCCCGCACTTTGTGTGATCTGGAGGATCAGAAAAAGAATTTTATGTTAAAAAAAAAATGTTTTCATCATTTCATTTGATTTAAAAAACTTTAAAATAAAAGAAAAAAAAAAAAAAAATCCAATAAATTGTTTTGTTCAATAAAATATATAAGTATATCTTTGAAAATATAATATATATCATTTTATTAACAAAAAAAATTTGTCACATTTTTCTTTCTTAAAAAAAATATATATATATATATATATATATTGTTTAGTAAAATATATATGTATATTTTTAATTTTTGAAAATATAACATATGTAACTTTATTAACAAAACAAATAATAATAATAAAAAACAAATCCACATCAATTAATTAAAAAAAAATCGATAAAACAAATTACAACGTATCCAATAAAACCAAAAGGAAATGGCTCGGCCTTGGGCATATGCGCAGCCCAATAGATCGAAGCCTCTTCACTAAGCAAACACAAACAATAATTCTTTGAGCCACAACAGCCTGAAAATCTGTTGATATCTTGGAATCATGAACAATTGAAACTCTCAAACGTTTTAATCCATCTGTTACAGGACTGCGATCTCACGAATTTCACTTTTATTCTGAATAGTTTTGAAATATGTTCTCCGAGACTCTCAAACGAGTGACTCTTCACCAAACTAACTTCATCAATGTGATTTCGATCAAACCTGCAATCAAAAATTAAACCACAGCGATTGAATTAGTAAGTGATTCCCAGAAAACGCAGCAGCATAAAAACATGATTTTAAAACGTTGTTTTTGAGCAAACTAGAGTAAATATGAAAAATATGAGACGTGGGTTTTTCTCAGAACAGAGGCAATTAGCTAACCCAGATAATGGTTTTATAAAATTTGCAGCACATTGAGAGAATTTATGGGTTCTTCAGAGCCCTAATTCATAGTGTGCGTGAAGAAAACGGTCTCTAAATTTACAGTTGAGAGAATTGTGTTGAAAGGGTTGCATTGGAAATCAGTTGAAAGAATTTCGTGTGTAATTAAGAAGTGGAAATATAATTTCTCAAATTATTAGTAAGGAATTCCAATTGAAATTCTTACTCTGCCACATTGTTTTGCCACACGCTGCCACCTTACGTTTCAGAGATCATACCAAGATACTTAAAGAGGAACTGATAACGCCACCCGATTTTTGCGTTTATTTCATCCACAAATGGAGTAGAAATCGTATAACTTCATCGTCTATTTAAGACATAAGAGAGGCATGAGAATATTCCATGTCACCTGCTATACACTGCAAACGTTATTGCAAAGCTAAAATATGTTCACTGGATCGTATCTGGTGAATTGGACTTCTCCTTTTCGTTTGACAAGCTTTAAGTTGGACGTTGGAATTATGAATCTATGTTGCTTTTAGACGATGTTATTTTATGTGTGAAGGCCTGTGTGCTTCAACCAGAAGTTATGCATATTTATTTTGAAGTCCAAGTACCATTATTGCTAGCTTTAAATTTTCTATTTGATGTCCAATCCCTGCATCTTAATAATTCTCTGAAGTTATTCGAATGAACGTTCATAAGCTTGATTTTCCTAAACCACTGGCACTTTTGTTTTGATTTTTCTTTTTGGACACTCTTTTGAAATTAAAATTTTGTTTCAATTTCTTTATCCTCCGGATGCATTGAACCTTTGTTAATGCTATTTTGGAATTGACGATTTCTGTTGCCTCGCCCTTCTGCCAACAAAGGGAAGAGGAGAAAACGGACGGACTTTGTCATGAAATTGATAAGGGAAGTAGCAGGTTTTTCTCCCACACTCCCACTTACCTCAATGTTGCCCATCCTAACTCTTATCCTTACCCACAGCCTGGTGTCCCAGCTCCTCCAGCATTTGGACCTCTCACCCCCTTGCCTTCTCAACCCCCACCGTAGCACTTACTACCCCCTCCAGGGCAAGTATTTGCACAACAGGGCTCAACCAATTCTATTCCTTCTCAAAGAAAGAGGAAAGGAAATCAATCTGCCTCTGGTAATCGTGGATCCAATCCTTCAAGTATTGATCCTAACACCGCCAACCAGCCACAGGGCTCTCAGCCCAAGCCGGACAGGCCACTTCGCACCAATAAGCCATGTTCATGTTGTGGTGTTTATGGGCATTACACTCACGATTTTCCCCTATTACCCCAGATGCGGCAGATGTGGGAGTCTCGGGCCACCGTGCGGGGACAACATTCCTCCCCTACTGTCCCTCCCATTCCGGCTACTTCTCAACCTATTGTGTTTACCGATCCTTTCCCTCAACAAGGATTCATGGCCACTCAACCACCTCATGCCCCGGAATCCACTCCACCTTCCCCTTCTGGTTCCTCAGAATACCAGATTCTCATGATGGCCTCTGACCAACCTCTCACCGTCGACCTTAACCTTCAAACTCAGTCTCATCAGTACTCCACGCTTCCCGCTCCGTCTGTCCCCAAGTCCCCATCTTTAGGTCCTACAGAGCCTTTGTCGACACCCAATGGTCCCTTACAAATCCCTCCGCCCAAAGCTGAGGTTCATACAAAGATTCCTAAGGGCCCATTATGCCGAAATGTTGCCCCTGGTCGGGCTGCCCATTCATATAGCGTAGTAGATGATCTGGCACAATCTCCTACTGCCATTTCAACACTGGAACTCCTCCAGTCATGTCCTTCTCAAAAGAGGGCTCTACTCTCTGTCGTGGGTGATGTAGATCCTGCTGATGAACAATTGATTTTTTTCGATGCCCGTCAATCAGACCATCCCCCCCTTCCTGGTTCTGTTGCTTTCCAAATCCCAGTTAAAATCTGCAATGCCAACGTCGCTCAGTGTATTATTGACAATGGGGCATCTACCTATGTGATGTCTGCTTCGGTTTGGAAACAACTTGGATCTCCTGAGCTGGCCCCTTCCACAATCACCCTTCATGCGTGGGATGGCCATGCTTCCCAGCCCATCGGCCTTTTCCGTAACTGGCCTATCACCCTTGCGGGCCAGACTGTTTGTGTCGACGTTGAAGTTATCGACGCCCCTCTTGACTATAACATTCTTTTGGGGCGTAGTTACACCTACGCCATGTCTTCCGTCCCATCCGCAGTCCACCGCAAAATGTTTTTCCCTCATAATGGAAAGATAGTCACAATTGACCAATTGACGTATCATGAGCCAAAATCTCGGTAATTCTCCCCTGAGCCCACCATGGTCTTGAGATGCGGGAATTCAGGACAAGTATGGGTGGTGTGACCAACAACATCACACAAAGCACACTAGATGGTATGCTTTGGAGGCCGAGGAGGGGCAAGGTTTGTTGGGGTAGTCTTGTCCTTTGATGCCCCCTTGCGAGATTTTCCATTCTTACTCGAAGCGGTCGCAATAGGAGGTGGTTCCTGTTGAGGTGATTGAGGTACCGTTGCAGTGGGAGAAGTCATGGGGATTGGTTGAACCAGGGTCAAAGTAATATATGGTTTAGGTTGACCCGGCAGGGTAGTGGCTGGAGGTTCAAGATACCAGATGGGTATACCCAAGGTCAAGTTGGGAAGGGATAGGGTGGCCAAGATAGGGACTGAATAAGCTCCAGGAGGGGGAGCAAGGAAAGGTATCTGACCAACATGGAAATGGCCAGGAGGAATGGTGCCAAGGGGTTTGATATCAAGTGGAATAGACCCAGGAGGAGTGTGTGTAGAAGAAGGTTCAGAAGGAAGAAGGCTGGCTAGCGGGGGCGAAGGGCTAGGAGCTGGTTGAGGTTGAGGTTGATGACTAGCCAAAGTGGGCTCTGTAAGGTCAGCCCAAGATGATTACATCATGCAAACGTTCGCCAAGCTAGGATCAGATACAGGAGGAGGGTCCAAAAAGGTTTCAAGAAAGGAGGAGTCTTTATAGACGTCGGGGGAAACACTGGTCAAAGAATCGCTGGTTGGCTTATTGGTGACAATAGAGATGGTGGACTCAGGGGAGGTCTGAGATTTTGGTTCATGATATGTTAACTGGTCAATGGTGAAAATATTTCCATTATGAGGGAAAAACATCTTGCGGTGGATTGCGGATGGGACGACAGACATGGCATAGGTGTAACTATGCCCCAAAAGAATGTTATAGTCAAGAGGGGCGTCGATAACTTCAACGTCGACACAAAAATTCTTGCCTTATCAAATACATTATTCTTGTCTTTTCTATTGTATGCATGGAGCCATATTTCATTTTTACTGCTTAATGTCTTTTATGATTAGATCTAGATTTTTGCAGCATTATTTGGATAAACTAATTCCAGACTTAAAGATATTGGCAGTCATATTTGATGTTAGGGCTATTTGTTATGCGTAGCTAAAGTGGTCTTTTACGACGAAAGATTCATACTAACAATCGGTGACTCCACTGGGGATTTCTTTTGCGACCGTTGTCGTTTTATATATTCCTGCATATCCAGCTATTTCAGACCCTAGGGTTTCTCTTGAGTTTCCTATTTTTCCTAATTTTATGGTGATTTTCACCTCTAAAACCCTCAAACATTAAAATTTTTAACTTTCGTGTGTTTCTAGCCCTATTGCGCAGGTGACAGACATCAGCCGCAGCTGAGACGACATTTTTTTCTAAAATCTATCGCCAAGAGACCCAGATCTGCAGGTTGCATTTATCGACCCAAAAATTGCAACCTGGACCTGAGGACGCACTTTTCTGCCCCAAACCTGTGACCTGGACTGAAAACAGGTCAGAACCTACGACCTGCACTTTTTTTTGCAATTTTCTAGTAATTTTTCTGGGTTTGTCTGAAACTTTTGTCAGGGTTTTCCAGCCTCTGTCTCTGCCCGTTTAGACCTATTTCTGATATGTTTCACTCAAATAAGTGGGAATATTTCCCCTTAGGGCTTTAGTACCCTCCACTTTTGGTAGGCGAGTTTTAGCTGTTTTAGACGTCTGAATTTTCAGAGTTTCAGCCTTCTTATTGTCAGATCTTATACTTCCTTTTCAGATCCCTTTAGATCAGCTCTTATCCCTTTCAAATCACCTCATATAGTTTTGTTTGGGTTTACCTCTAGGGCCACCTCTTCGTCCCTCCTCCTTTTAGCTGATTTCCCCTTTTGTTACAGCAACCTTGCCTCTGCCTCTTTTCTATTCTCTACACCTCTTTCCAGTAGATTTATCCTTTAGATCCCTGTCCCTCCTGACCTTAGATCTATCGGCTTCTTTTTTAGTGTGTTTTGAATAGATTTTTCCCTCTTTTTAGACTAGTTTTGAGAGACCCGCCTTCTTGGGTTAGATCGATGCATTGTTAGCTGTTAAATTTTCTGTTATTTCAACATTATATACTATTATTTATTGATTTATTTTCAGTTACGCAACACACTTTTTCTTTTACTCTCAAAATGTCTAGGTTTAAAAAATTAAAATCAACACATGCCACACACTGACCCTAAGTGAAGAAGAGCCTGGTTAACACCGCCTGGCAAAAAATTTAAAATCAATTGTCATTGCATCTCTCTACCCTTGACCTCACTTGATTTTGTCCCTCCCTGCCCTTGTCGGTTTTTCTTCTTCCCGTCATCATTGCGTCCCCAAGGCGCTTCTCCCAGAGACTTCTTGGCCTTCACCCTCAGTTTCCAGTTGGTCGACTTCCTCCTTCATATCATCATCAAGTAAGTCCTCTCCCGAGTCCGCACTATGACTCTTCTTCTGATTGTTTGGGTTCTCCCCCTACTCTTGGTTCTCCCCCTGTTACCTTCACCATGTCTATTTCAGGGCCTAGCGCCAGTGGAAACCCCAGTTCTACTGCTGGGTCCGTTTCCAGCGGAACCACTACGGGACCTACCTCGACTACCCCATTTCTCCCTTATATGGCCGGCCTTAGTCTCCCCGACTCAATCAGCTGATCAATGATCCTATCCGCCATGATGTTAGTTGGCCTGCTATGCCAACCAAGCTCCCCTCCAACATTCCCAAGTTCGAATGCCTTGCTCGTGAAGATCCCTCCAACCATATCCGATCTTCCATATGTGGTGTTCATCCAATTCCATTACTGATGACTCCATTCGTCTTTGATTGTTCCAATGCACGCTTACCGACGAAGCTTCTAAATGGTATGTTGAGCAGGCAACCTCCTCCCATACCACTTTTGCGACTATTGCCCAAGCCTTTTTATCTTATTTCCAGCTACCTCTCTGATACGACACTGGTACCGAGATTTTAACTTCCTTCCGTCAATCCTCTTTGACCCGCCTTTCCGCTCATGTCCAGGAATGGCGGCGACGAAGAAGTTTATGTCGCGCTCCTCCCTTTTAAGATCAGGTTTATATGGATTGGTTCCTTCGCTCTCTCTTACCTCCCATTGGCAAATATGTCGCCTCCCATTTCCCTCAAACCGAAGAAGCTGCCCTCCAAATAGCCTTGAAATATGACCTTATTTATGCTCAATCTGGTTATGTTTATACCATCCTTCCTGACCTCCCTAAGCCCGACGGCACTAACTCCCTAGGGGCATCTCACTCTGCTGATGGTATCATTGGAAGTCTTTCACATACCTCTGCTCAACCTCTTATGGGTTATGGTTTCCCTCCAGGAGGGGCCAGCACCTCTAGCACCTTCCCCCCTCCAGGTAGCATGTATCTAGGATACGGCATGCCTCCTCCTTTTTCCCCCACTCCTGCTTACCTCAATGTTGCCCATCCTAACCCTTATCCTCACCCATAGCCTGGTGTCCCAGCTCCTCCAACATTTGGACCTCTCAATGTCTCTGCCTTCTCTGAACCCTATCATGTGATCCCATACCTTCCACATAATGACTGCAGATATGCACTGTTCATCTTCCTTCTCAAAGAAAGAGGAAAGGCAATCAATCTGCCCTTGTTAATCGTGGATCCAATTCTTCTATTATTGATCCTAACACTGCAAACCAACCACAGGGCTCTCAGCCCAAGCCGAACAGGCCGCTTCACACCAATAAGCCCTGTTCATGTTGCGGTGTTTATGGACATTACACTCACGATTGTCCCCTATTACCACAGATGCGGCAGATGTGGGAGTCTCAGGCCACGGTGCAAGGACAACATTCCTCCCCTAATATCCCTCTCAATCCGGCTACTTCTCAACCCGTTGTGTTTACCGATCCTTTCCCTCAACAAGGATTCATGGCCACTCAACCACCTCATACCCTGGTAACCACTCAACCTTCCCCTTCTGGTTCCTCCGATTACCAGATTCTCATGATGGCCGCTAACCAACCTCTCACCATCAACCTCAACCTTCAAACTCGGTCTCGTCAGTACTCCATGCCTCCCATTCCGTCTGTCTCTGAGTCCCCATCTTCAGGTCCTATAGAGCATTTGTCGACACCCAATTTTCCCTTGAAAATCCCTCCACCCAAAGCTGAGGTTCATACCAAGATTCCTAAGGGCCCATTATGCCGAAATGCTGCCTCTGGTCAAGCTTCCCATTCATATAGCATAGTAAATGATCTGGCACAATCTCCTACCGCCATTTCAACACTGAAACTCCTCCAGTCGTGTCCTTCCCAAACGAAGGCTCTACTATCTACCATGGGCATTGCAGATCCTGTCAATGATCAATTGATTTTTTTCAATGCCCGTCATTCAGACCATCCCCCCCTACCTACTTCTGTTGCTTTCCAAATCCTAGTCAAAATCCGAAATGCCAACCTCGCTCGGTGTATCATTGATGAGGGGGTATCTACCTATGTGATGCCTGCTTCGGTTTGGAAACAACTCGGATCTGGACCTGAGCTGGCCCCTTCCACAATAATTCTTCGTGCGTGGGATGGCCATGCCTCCCATCCCATTGGCCTATTCCATAACTTTCCTATCACCCTTGCGGGTAAGACTATGTGTGTCGACGTTGAAGTTATCGACGCCCCTCTTAACTACAACATTATTTTGGGGCCTAGTTACACCTATGCCATGTCTGTCATCCCATCCGCAGTCCATCGCAAGATGTTTTTCCCTCATAATGGCAAGATTTTCACCATCGACCAGTTGACTTACCATGAACCAAAATCTCGGACCTCCCCTAAGTCCACCACCTCTACTGTCACCAATAAGAAAAATATTGATTCTTTGACCAGTGTTTCCCCTGGTGTCTACAAAGACTCCTCCTTTCTTGGAACTTTTCCAGGTCCTCGCCCTCCTCCTGTCTCTGACTCCAGCTTAGAAAAATTTTGCATGATGCAATCGTCTCAGGCTGACCTTCCATAGCCTACTTCGTCTATTCAGCAACCTCAATCTCGCCCACCGCAACCTGTTCCTAGCCCTTCGCTTCAGTCGACTAAACCTTTTCCGCCTAGAACTTCCCATCCACCTCAAACTTAGGAACCTCCCTACCCTCCTGAGTCGGTTCCCCCAGGGCTCCACCATATGGGAGCCATCCCTCCTGGCCATTAACCCGTCGGTCAGATACCTTTCCTTGCTCCCCCTCCTAGATTCTATTCGGTTCCCGTCATGGCCACCCTTTCCCTCCCTAATTTAACCTTGGGAATACCGGTATGGTATCTTACTCCTCCAGCCGAGACCCCACTCGGCCACCCCAAACCATACATTGTTGTGACACCAGTTCAACTGATTCCCTTCACTCCTTCCACTACTACAGTTCCCCTAGCCCCTCCGTAAGACCCTCCTCATGCTGTGACAGCTACGGGAAATAAAATAAAAACTCACAAGGGGGCATCCAAAGATAAGGCCACCACACCCGACCCTACCCTCCTCCACCCACCAAGCCTTGTGCCTTGTGTGATGGTATCGTTCATGCCACTAATACTTGTCTGGAGTTGCCCCGTATCCAACCCATGGTTAAATTCGCATTCCCTGAATCTACGGTCCTTGAAACCTCTGTTTCTTCCTCATCCGCAGCCAAGAACCCAAAGACTCTTCACACCAACAAACCCTGTTCTCTGTGTGGTGTCCATGGCCATTATTCTCACCATTTTCCTCACCCCATGCATTACCGAGCCTCTTTAGAGGTCATTCGCAAGTACGAAGTTGAACAAAATCAACCCGCCTCTCCCATCCTTGCTCAGTATGCGTCAGGTTTACTCAAGGATCCCCCTGCTAGCATTGAAATTCCTCCCCTTGATGTTGAGATGTCGGAACCTACTGCCCCCCTCCTATACCTATCCTCATCCGCACGACCCTCGGAGTACATTCCTGTTGAATCCACTCCATCTGTTTTGCTTGATTCCCCTTCAACAACATTCTTGGGCTCTTCATGCTTTGAAATATTTTTACTTGTTCTTCTGTCATTCCCCATGATGACCCGTATGTGCACCTCTCTTCCCATACTGATGATTTAGGTATATTTGCAGCGTCCTGTGGTTTCCTTGACCTTTCCTTTTCCTCCCATAATCAGGATGATACCATCCGTATCTATAATATCCTTTGCAGCATGAGTTCCTGCTCTTCCTCCCATAGTTCTCATCCCTCTCCCTCTAGTCTATCTATGAGTCCTATACTTCCTACCCTGACTAATCCCTCCCATAGTTGTCATTGGATTTCTACCCTATACTCACGCTGCCATCATTATTCTCCTTCTTCCCATTTCTTGTCTTGTGACACTATTCCACCGGCCCTTTCGTCCACACATTATATTGGCTATGCCGATGGGGCAATTCGCTATTCCCGGAATCTCGCCTCGGCCGCATGGGCCATCTTTACCCCCTTGCATACCCTCGTTCTTGCAAATGGGGTCTACATTGGTAATGCCACCAACAATCAGGCCGAATATGATGCAATACATGGTCTCTTAGCCGATGCCCTATCTCATCACATCCTCCATCTGCACGTTCATTTATATTCCCTACTTCTTGTTTTAAAACTCAATGGTGTCTATCACGTGCATAACCCTATCCTATTTAGACAATATTTACGAGTGAAACTTTTGATACGTGAATTTAGATTCATTACTTTCAACCATGTGCCTAGAATTCAAAATCACTATGTAGATAGAATTGCAAATCATGTTCTAGAATGGCATTTATCACACACAAGACAATAACATTTCACACCATCAACACAATTAATATACATAATATATATCATATAACATGTTTTTTTTTAGAGTCCATCTACTCTGAAAAATATGACATGCCCATAGCATGTTACAAAAACAAAACTACAAAACTGGGGGGCACCACTTACCCCTATATACACACTAGGGGGCATCACCTGCCCTACATATAATCACTCTCTGGAGGATCTCAAGCCAATGGCTCTGCTCCCGCAGCTTGTAGATCGCGCACAGTCTAACCGGTCATCGCCATGCATCGCGTGATACCTCGCCATTCTAAGGGTAGCCCAATACATAGCTCTATGTACTAGTCGTCTAAATCCTGCCAACCATGCTCCGACACACTGGTCATTAGCCCCTCAAATCTATGACAAATTTCCTCCAACAGAGTGGCCATATCCTCATTCTGTGCCATTCTTGATCCACTTGCACCTATAGCTCCAGCTGCTACAAGTCATCCCATATATCCGGCCAGCTTTACCGAAGCTATATCTACATTTCAAAAAGTATAAGGATCAGTACCATGAATACTATTAAAAAAATTTACAATGCACATAATAGATTAGTTACTTTTCAATTACCATCGGGCCCAAATACTCGACCAGGTAGAAGCGGCAAGTCCGGAAGTCCCCAATAACTCATCCCACTATAGGGATAGTCATCTATGTACAATGGCATATGATCCCAATGGGTGAAGAACTCTAGGTAGAACACCCGTCCGACCACCCCTCCTCCTCCTCTATAGAGTAGTCATCCCCATCAACACATCCGGGGCTCTCTTAGACCCCCATCAGGTAGTTGTACATGAGGTCATAAGGTCGGGATCTTATCAAAAAATAAGGAGCACAATACAGTCCCATAAGCACAATCATTATTCACTTGCCGCTTACATAGCGACAATTATCGTTTCACTGACACTAACATCATCTGGGCCCACCCATAGTAGGTCCCACTCAGCACACTCTCTACAATCATCATCTGCCCTCCAATGATGTGATGGAACGCCTGGCTACCCAAGATCCGCAACACTGTTGCTGCCACTGCCCAGGTCTCCAACCTCTCTAGATCTCCAATCAATATCCGAGTCCCTTTGACTTGGACACCTGGTCGACAATGTCGCTCAACGAACTCCATGATGTTACGCCCCCGCGGTAACACTGGTTGTGTATTTCCCACCATCCCTAATGTTGGGAGACCGGTCAGAAAATACTAATCCTGGTCTGTTAGCTCAATCTTGTGCCCCTGCACTATAAACAACTCGTGATCTAGATCCCAATAACTTATAATCCGAGACAACAAGGGCTCCCCAGGCCTCATCAAAGGGTTCTCCACAAATTTCAGAACCCCAAACCTAGCCAATACACGACGAACACCCTGATCCGCTTGGATTTCCATCTGTAATGTACCTAGGTCTCTCTCTCTCCACTTGATCTGTATATCTTCCATATCTACACAAAACCATCATCTTTGTCAGTCTAAAGATAAGCAAAACTACATTCACTCACACCAAAACTGAATCTCAGCCCATACCAGCACTGAAACCACCTCCATCTACCAGATCACACTTTTTGGTCAAATCCTAGTCCAAGTCGCACTTTTAAGGCCCAAAACTGCGTCCCAGGTCATATTTTTTTCCCCAAAAAGTGTGATCCAGCCGTAATGATGAAGTAGGAGCAGTTATTGAGATTTAAGACCCTAATCTAAACTTTGAATCCATAAAAAACAAAGAGTAGGATTAGGCCTCTTACCTGCAACTGACGGATCGTGATTCCAACAGTCGGTTTTTCCGCTACGATCGCTGCAAGATTTAGGGCCTTCTCTCCTCTCCACATTCACCACAACTACACAAGCAAATAAATTATTTTGGAGGGAAAATGCCTTATTAGAAGAAAAACCCATGTTTTTTCTTTTGCCCGCTGCGACCAAACCTTAACCCCGTTTGACACACCGTCTACACCGTTGGAAAGCTCTCACCGAGCACTCAAATGGGTATCCATTATTTTTTCATGTTTTTATATTTCACCAGGACACATTTTGCCCACGAAGGGTCTATTCACCGCTCCTCCAAATCTAATTTCTTCACTTACAACACTTGTACTTGGAGCACCACTTTGCCTCCTTACTTGTATTTGTTAGTGTTTATTTTCGTCATGATATACCCTATTGTACTCATTTTTTTATGGTCCCCCATTGGACCTTGACTGTGTGGTAGCACAATCGAGTCGCCCTTGTTTAGAGCATCCGAGTTGAGTCATCATCGGTCATGTAGTCTATCTCGAGTCCCTCTGTATCCCGCTATAGCCTTCCATCCTTCATTGCTTGGTCCCTCTCTAGTGTTGCACATTATGGCCTTCAGTACCATTGTCCCCTATCCCTCATGATATTTTGTCAATCGTTGGCAAGCCATTCATGTCCTTTATGCTCTAACAAGGAAATTCGTCCATCTGCTACTCAGTATTCCCCATTTCATCATCATCAGTAGTGTCCGTCTGTTAGTCGCTCCACTATTTTCTCTCACGCCTTAGTTGGGGATCCCTTATTGCCTCACCTATGGTGGACCTCCTTCTGTCCAAATCATCTCATTTACTCTAGAAGCTAGGTTTAGAGGGAGGTGTACCTTGGTTCGAGCTACTTTCCACATGATCGCAATCCATATACTTGATGGTCCAGTGATGCAACAACAGCTATTGGTGATTCTTGGGTGTGTGTGAGATGTCCAAACCCTCATGAGGGGGTGGCCTTACAGGTAGCCCCCCACATGCCCGGATGACTTCTTCATTTCCGCCTTTGATGCAGCTCCTTACATTTGATGATGTCAGCCTCAGCCACTTGTAGCACCTCTTCGATTTTCATGTATCAGTCAGATTTTGTGAGCCCTTCCCCATGTATAGGAGGAATTTTTGGTGTATTTGTATCTCATGTACTAAACTATTGTTGTATAAGTCCTGGCTGTTATCCCAGGCGCAACATGTATTTGGGATTCATCATTCTATTTTTTCTGCCTTGCATTTATGTTAGCATGTACTTTATAGTTCAGTTCCTTGTTTACTCGACATACTATTCTTTTGTACTTTGTCTCGGTGGGCATAGGTATGCCTCCCCCGCCGCCTTTTGCACAGGTACCACTTCATAAACTAGAGACTTATTTCACCTGTAAGTCTCATCTCCTCAGGGTCTAGTCCTTTAGCACATTAGACTACCTTACATTTCTCTCTCTTACTTCCCTCTTGATGTCTAGTGATTGAGTTCTTACAACATACTTCGGTCATGCGATTTGCTCCTAACACTCGTACGTTGGGGGGAAATTTGTTACACCATTTTTTGGTCATCTAACCTATTATCATTAGATGAACCCAAGTACACCATGTAGGACCAATTTTACCCTAAGTAAAATTGCTTTCACTATGTGAAATAACTTAGTAAAACACCTCTATTAAGTTGTTTATGGTCTAAACAGGAAACCCCAAAAGGAAATAATAAACAAATCTATATTTTTTTATATTTCCTGGTCATATTTAACCCAAAAAAAGGAAATCAATTAAATAAATCCTTATTTATTTGATTATTTCCTAGGAATAAGTTATTTAGATCCTATTTTCCTAGTTAAATTTGACTAAATCATTTATAAATAATTAAATAAATCATTATTTATTTAATTATATTCCCACCATTTCCTTAAAATAATAAATAAATCATTTATTTATTTATTATTTATAAATAAAGGAATTGACGCAAGTCAAAAATCCTTTTCCCTCCAACAAATATAATAAAATATTCCTGAAGGGTGGTTCTAGAATGTGATTAATAATATTTTATTCATGCACCAAGTTCTAGATCACCCTAATATTTTGTTATAAATAGAAGGGTTTTCCCCATTCATTAGTCACATTTTGTTGCCTATTATATCACTCTAGATCTATACACTTGGTCACATTTTCTCCATTTTTTCCTTGTGAGCTCCCCTTGAGTTCTATGTTTGTCTGGGTTTTCTACACCAACAAGAGATAGAGATTCTAGATCTAAAGTGCCGAGGACTATCAAGAACCCATCCCATTGAGGAGAACTGGAAAACACCTTTCTTGTTTTCCTCTCAGGTGACCCCTTTGAATATAATATAAAAAATTCTTTCAAATACATTGTTCTTGTCTTGTCTATTGGATGCATGGAGCCATATTTCATTTTTACTGCTTAATGTCTTTTATGCTTAGATCTGGATTTGTGTAGCATTATTTGGATCAACTAATTGCAGACTTAAAGATATTGGCAGTCATATTTGATGTTAGGGCTATTTGTCATGCGTAGCTAAAGTGGTGTTTTACGATGAAAGATTCATACTAACAGTATGATAATTATAAAGGGGTTCTCTCACTGTGCAGTTTTGCATCAGACAACGCTAATATGGACTTGGGCCTCCACGTACCTTCGGGTATATTTGGGAGGAAAAATTTTAGGTGCTATCCATCCATAGTGAACTGATTCAGATGCCTTGAAATTGTGATACACCGAACACAACATTCAGGGAGATTACCTACCCATACTTCTTGGTTCACTAGGAGGTATTCTGAAGTTCACAGTTTCTTTGTAAACCCTTTTGCCTAGCATTACCCTCTTTTTTTTTTATTTGTTTTTTGGTTAAAATAAATCATTAATCGTGGAAGAAAAAACTCCTATCTATCCCCCGTTGTTCACATAGATTAGCTTTAAAACCACCTTTACCACCAAAAGTTACTTTCGGTAAGTGAAGGCGATCACGATCTGCCGAATCAAGTATAATTCGTACCTCTACCGAAACATCATATTTTAAACCAGAGTTAGATAAAATTGTTTCCACACATCCCGATTCATCTACTATTGTCGAAACGGAGTCTTCATAGCTACCCGTGGTCACGATCCATTCAATCACTGAGACCATACCTCCTAGACCTGACATTTTTCAATCACAAATTGATCTAGATCCTCTCTCTTCTTTGCCAGAAATCTGAATCCTGAAGTCGAAAAACTAGAAGTTGTTCCTACCTTGGTCATCCCACAAATTTCTGTAGCCATTAAAACTCCTATATCACACAGTCAAATTTCTGAAATATATTTTGGGTGTGATGGTGAATTTTTTCCTCCTGGTTTAATTATGATTGAAGAAATGCCACAAGACGATACACCTTTAACTCCAACCCATTTTTGGGGGGGGGGGACCTTTACCTGTACCAGTTTTTTGCTCAATCATTTCCATCTGCTTTTATTGATCCTATTTTCATTCAATCTCCTGTCGATTTTCGAGGCTATACATTTGGTCACACAACCATGTCTAAACCAAAATCTTTGGTTGGGTCTGTTGTTCCAATTACGTTAGATCCTACCCCCGCTACTCCATCAATGTTCACTACCTCACCAAAGTCATATTTTCATGGTGACCCTTCGGTCCCAACAGGTTACAAATCATTGTCTGGCACTTTCTCTAGTGCATCTTCATGATCATGGTATTTTCCAATGTAATCATTTGGTGTTTTAACTGGTAGTCCTATCGTTAGTACTGAACGACTTGATTCATTACATACATAATTAGGGCAACATAAAGTTGGTCCTTTTGGATAAATTCCTTTAAGTACCATATCAACTGGACTCCCAGCATTTGGAGAAAATTATTTTCCATCTTATTATCCTCCTTATGATGGGTGGAAACCTTTGGTCACCCAATATGGCAGTACTCAGTCACTTTTTGGTCAAACTAATGTTGACATGAATGTTTAACAATGGCAGCCCACTCTGCCTATCCAACAACAAATAGTTGTACATTCGTATCATCTGGTTCAACCTGTTACACCCACTTCATTACCACTTGTTAATACATCTATACCCCTATTACAGAACCAAAATATTGTACAAAAACCTTATCAGGCGAGTTCTTCAACTCAATATCATCATATGTTGGGTCCACAGACTCAAAATCCTTTGTTTAATTTACAACAACCTGTATCAGGAACCATTTATTCACAAGCTGGTGTACCATTTTATGGGATGTCACAAACATAACCTGTTTATACATATCAACTGAATCAAGCTTATACTAATTTGGGTTATAACATTGGTGGATAGACACAAGAAAAAATGCCCCAAAATTCATTTCAACAAGTATCATATCCAGGTTTTGGTCAACAGAATTTTCAAGCGTTTCCTATGCAAAACAGACAAAAATGCCTCAAAATTCATTTCAACAAGTATCATATCCAGGTTTTGGTCAACAGAATTCTCAAGTGTTTCCTATGCAAAACAAACCCTATCTGGGTTACCAACAGTAAATTCCATATGCTGGTGCTCAAAGGCCTATTTCCCAAGCAATTCCATCTTACCCTGGCTATGCTCAACCTGACCTTAATCAACAGTTTCCTTTTGTTGCAACCTTCGAATTACTAGATTTAAACCGGTTAACCAATGATCCTATAAATTATGCCCCCTGGTGGCCGGTGATACCTCATAAATTACCCTCCGATATTCCTAAATTCAATGGAAACCCTAGAAAATATCTGTCGACTCATGTCATGACTTATCATTTATGGTGTTCATCAAATTCTCTGAATGATGATTCTGTTCGACTATGTCTTTTCCAGCGTACGCTCATAGGTCTGACTTCTAAATGGTACATTGAGTTACCTAGAGCTTCTTTCGACAATTTCACTGCTTTAGCTACTGTATTTTTGACCCATTTCCAGTTACCAATTAGATACGAAACTGGAACGAAACTCTTGACCAACTTAAAAAAGACTAATTCTACTCACATTTCTGATCATATTCATGATTGGCATCACCGTCGACGAATGGTTAAAACATTTTTTCCCGTTCATCTCCTTACTGAATGGTTCATTAAGTCCATGTCACCATCTATAACTGAGTATGTGGCTAAAGGTAGCATCATCACAAAAGAGCAAGTTATTGCTCGTCCAAATATTTAGACTTGATTTATACTCAATCTGGAACGCTCTATGAAAAGATTCGTAATGCACCGCGATGTAATTTCAATGTTCCTCCTCAAATAAAGGACTCTCATGTCGGAGATGGCTTGATAGGCACTGCAAACACACACCATGCTACTACATATGATCTTTCTCTTACTTCCAAAATTAATGTCGTGTCATTTGACAAAGGAAAAAGTGACAAGCAACCAGGAGGTAAGAAAAATGGGAAATAAAAGAAAAAGCAAACTTCTAACATGCAGGAAAGATCATCTGATCAACTATCTGGACCACGGAAACCTTGTTATCCATGCATAATCTGTAACGAGGAACAATTTTTTAGGGATTATCCTCACCGTGCTGAAGTCTCAAAAATCATCAAGACTTCTCATGCATCAACTATGTTGATGGACCCATTCCCAAATCTGGATACTATTTTGGTTGTTACAGATCCAACTCCTAGTTCCCAAATGTTAATGTTACCCACCACAAAAAATTCACAATATATTTTTGTTTCGGCACAGAATAAATACTATGGTAGTCCAGCCACTGATCAACCTACTTCCTCGACAACGAATCCATCTAATGAATCAGTACCACCTACTGTTATTCCTGAATTGACAATTAAGCCACCGAAGGGAGTAATTCATAAATTGATATATAATCGTCGAGCAAGAGCTGCACAAAATTATAATATAGTTGAAGACATGGCTCAACCCCCTTCATATATGTCTGCTCTTGAGGTATTACAAAATTGTCCCTCCCAGAAACAGGCTTTATTATTGGTCATTGGTGGAATTAATCCAACTGATTCTAATCTTGTTGTCTTTAATCATACAGGCTATGTGCCGCAATTACCAGCAGAATTTGCATTCTCCATACAAGTAAATGTTCTCAATCACCTTGTTCATCGCACTATTATTGATGAATGAGCATCTACGTGCATTGTGTCTCTAAATTGTTTGAAGTCACTTGGCTCGCTATGATTATCACAATCATCAATGACGTTGAAGGCTTTTGATGGAAGAACATATAAACCTTGTGGTATTATCAATAACCTGCATGTTGAATTAGGGGGGAAAACAACAAATATTGATTTCGAGGTTGTTGACGGACCCCTGACTATAATATTTTACTTGGAAGACCATGGGTATATGAAACGACTACCATTGTTTTTACATACTTTAGAATAATTGCCTTTCCACATAAAGGTACAATCACAATCATTAATCAATTATCCTTTTTTTCCTCTGCCTCACAGGTAATTGAAAGAATTTTGTTTTTTCACTTACCCCAACTAGAAATTGAGAACATTTGTGTATGACTCTTAAAGGATTCCACTCTTATGGGAACCTTTGCATTACCGCCGCCTGCGACGTTGGCAGAAATTGCAAGCATAGAGACCTGCTACATGATCTCTTCCATTCTATCTGGCTTAAGGGAGAGTACGGGTGATTCTGATATTTATACGTTGGATGATGTTTTACCGCCCAGCCATATTGAGTTGTCATAGCAATAAATCTATTTGGATTGGGCGGTAAATCTGAAATCAGAGTCGCCGAGTGTTTGGGTTGATCGTTCATTAGATTTTGGTACTCCATCTGATCCATTTTCCTCAAGGTTTTTGACAAATGAAAATATTTTGGAAGCTATGATGTTAGAAGGAGAAGCATGGGAGGATTATCATCATCATTCCCATATTCCTAGTTATGAAGAAAACAATCTCAGTGAACCATATCACCCATCTATCAAAACTTTCTTTTCTAATTCTTTACCGACTAATGCAATTGAATCTAAGAGAAATTTATCAAATATCAAAGAAACAATTTCTATCGATATTTCGACCAAACCTGGTATTGTATAAAATATTCATGTCGGTGTATCTTGTTCTCCATCAGAACTTGTTTCATATCGCTCTCTTTTTCATGAATTTCGTGACGTATTCGCTTGGTGTTATGAGGAAATGTTATACATAGATAATAGTATGGTTGAACACACTATTAATATGTATCCTGATGTCAAACCAGTGCATTAATGAATTTGTCTTGTTCATCCAAAGAAAGTCACTGCCATCAAAGTAGAACTTGAAAAAATTTTGCGTGCTGGTTTCATTTACCCGGTTCCGCTAACTGATTTGGTTTCCAATATCGTTCCTGTCATGAAAAAACAAGGAACCATTAGAGTGTGTGTCTATTATCAGGATGCCAATCAAGCTTGTCCAAAAGACAACTATCCTACGCACTTTATCGACCAGATTATTTACGATTGCACTGGATGAAAAATATTTTCGTTCATGGATGGATTTTCTACCTACAATCAAATCAATATCCACCCAGATAATCAACATAAGACAACATTCATCTATCTCTAGGGCACATTCGCATATAATAAAATTCTGTTTCATTTAAATAATGTTGGGGAAATTTTTAGAGAGCACTAGATTATGCTTTCAATGACATCAAGTGCATTCTTCAACCATATCTATATGATTTACCAACGCATTCACGAAATCAGACTAATCACCTGATGCATTTGAGAGCCATTTTCTTACGCTGTCGACACTAAAATATATGCCTCAATCCACATAAATGTGTGTTTTGTGTTGGTTCTAGTCGATTTCTCAGATTCGTAGTCTCAAAAGAAGGAATTCAAATAGACCCACTGAAGGTTCAGACCATTCTTGATTTGCCTGCACCATCAAACTTACTTCAGATATAGAAACTTCAAGGAAAGGCTAACTTCCTGAGAAGGTTCATTCCAAACTATGCCGAAATGGCTAAGGATTTACTCGATTATTGAAAAATGGGGTTCCCTTCCATTGGGACCAAGTTGCACAAGCTTATTTTGATGCTATCAAGGACAATCTTGTCTGAGCATCATTAATGTATCCTCCTAATTATCAAAATGATTATTTCCTATATATCGTCGCAGCTAAAATGACCATCGCTATAGTTTTCATCCAGGTAGAAGAAGGAATTGAACATCCGATCCATTATTTGAGTCGTAATCTCAATGATACGAAATTTAAGTACTCATACTTGGAAAAGCTTGCCTTGGAAGCTGTTCAAGCTGTCCAAAGATTCGCCATTATATCTTGCTCTGAAAAACAACAATAGTTTCGGATTGCAACCCCATGACTTATATATTATCACGTCAATTACTAGGGGGAAAATATTCAAAATGGATTGTCATTTTGCAGGAATTTGATTTGAAATTGATCAAATCCTATTCAAATAAGTCTTTATTTGGCTGAGCTTCTCTATGACCTTCCCTCTGTTAGTACTACTACTACATGAGAACCATCTATTCTAGACAAGCCTCTATTTTTTATCGGATCATCTAATCCTTGGTATGGGGATTTCATCATTTATCTCCAAACCCAAACTTTTCGACCTAATACCTCTCACTCTGATCAGCGACGTATTCGATACCAAGCCAAAGATTATCTGATCATCGGCGATACACTTTATCACCGTGGTGTCGATACCATTTTAAGGAGCTGCCTCACTCATGAGGAGGCCGAAAAAGTATTAAATGATTTTCATGTTGGGGCTTGTGGTGGACACTTATCTGGATATTCTACCGCGCAGAAGACACTCCACGCTAGTTACTTTTGGCCTACTATTTTTCGAGATTGTATCCTCGCAATCAGAAGTTGTCATGCATGCCATATTTTTTATTGTAAAATCCAGAAACCACAAGTGCTAATGCATCCTGTTGTCTCTACTAGACCATTTACAAAATTGGGTATTGACTTCATGACCTGCAACCCTCCTTCGTCCGGGAGGCATGGTTATATTATTGTCGTAGTCAACTATTTTACCAAATGGGCCGAAGCGATGCCTACATTCAACAACACAGGATAAACAGCTGCATTTTTTTTCTTCAACCATGTTATTGCATGGTTTGGGGTCCCACAGGCTATAGTTACAGATCATGGGAAGAATTTTCGCAGCCATATGATGTCTGAATTGACTTCTAAGTTAGGATTGTCGCATGATAATTCTACTCCTTATTATCCACAATCAAATGGACAAGTTGAGGCTATTAACAAAATTCTTAAACGAATGCTTCAACGAATGATAGGAGTCCATAAAAGGAACTGGCACTTGATCCTGTACTCCTCTTTTTGGGCATATCGAACCTCGGTGAGAAACACAACTAGATTTACTCCTTTTCAATTGGTGTATGGTCTGGAAGCTATCTTACCAATCCAATGTGAAATATCATCGTTAAAACTCATGATAGACTTGTTACTTGACACCTAAGAAGAAGAAGCATGTCTCCTTAACCTCATCCATCTAGATTAAATGTGTCGTGAAGCCCAATTGGCCAACAAAGTGCATAAGAGACGTATAAAGGCACAATGCGACAAAAATGTTTAGCCTCACATCTACTCAGAGGGTGACTTGGTCCTTCTTTACGATCAAGAAGCTAATGTAATAGGTACAAAGAAAATTGATCCATTGTGGCATGGTCACTATATTGTCAAAAGAGTTCTTGCTAAGGGTGCCTAGAGTTATGGGATTCCATTGGCACAGCCTAGAAATGGGTTGTATTTGAAATGTTACTATGCTTAATCATAAGCGTAGTAATTTTTTGTATTATATTGTTTATATGTTGTTGATTTGCATTCACTATCTTAATTTGTCTTTAGATTTTTCTTGATGTTAGTAATCTGCTTTACATTTTATAGCAAATGTCTGAATCTTCGAAACCATTTTTTGGATATGGTGATGGTGCTAGTCATAGTACGCAGAATCTATCCTCTGCAGCGAGGGCCATTTTCGCTTCGAACAAAGAGTTAGTGAATTTTCAAGAGATTTGCATTGGTAGATCGATCAACAATATCGTTGAGTATAGATCATTGATTGAACTTCTATTTGATGCCATTTCATTTGGTATTAACTGCATAATCATAAGGTTAGACTCACAACTTGTGGTATTACAGCTTACTAGTGTTTATACTGTTATAAATCCAACACTTTTTAGATTGTTCCTAAGAGTTCGACTTTTGGAAAGACTTTTTAATTTCATTCAATATCAACACACTTCTAGAAATTTGAACAATTTAACTGATTCATTAGCTAATCAAGTTTTAGACAGAAATTTACGACATAGGTAAAGAAAACATTCACATTGTTGAATAGTATTGCGCATTAAACATAGTAAAAACTCTAAAATCATATAGATAGATAGTTATAGGTTTTTACAAAATTTGTGCCCAAGACACATTGGTCATCTAACCTAAAAATGTATCCAAAAAGTCACAAGTAAACTAGTGGTGCTCATGGTAACATGCTATAGATCTAGCAATCCTATGGAGCAATCACATCCAATAGTTAGGAACCCCGATAGTGTGTTGTTGCAGTTGCATGAGAAGCTCTTCGTTTTGGAAATCCAGAATATTGAAGGTCAACCACTCTATGTGTTGTTGAAGCTCAGCTAGAGTCTCAGCCATATCAAGGTCCTGAGGGACTGCTCTCCTGACAACCTGCTCTGCTGGCACATCTGCTTCGTGCTCTGGTTCCTCTACTGGTTGAACACGACCAATATCTGCATTACATCAAACATTTAGTTTAGTCTTGGAAAGAAATAAAAAACAAAAAAACATTGTATAAACCTTAGAAAATAAAAATAAAAACATGATCAAATCATTCTTACCTATTGCACCCCAGTGAGCGCCTTCTGGTGATGCCTGCATATTCATACTCATCGATGGCAACGATCTGTTGTCGGAACCAGACGAAGAATGCAGTAGAGAACACAACGGTCGATTGGCCTGTGTGCCAACCCATGAGTTCTACCCATCTCTGAATTTGAGGATCTATAGGACTAGATATATCCAATGTTACATGTTGTGGCTGCATCATTGGAATCTGTTCCAAAGAGAAGGAGATAAGGATTGAACCATAACTGAAATTTTTATTCCTTCCTCCCTTTGCTTTATTCATTTATTCCTTTATCTGAGATAGAATAGCTTCAGACCAGTTGAATACTATTGGCTCTAAGCACTCTATCGCATACTGCATATATGATATGTTTGCTACATTTAGTGTAACAGTGCCAACAAGTTTAGCAATCGTGAAAAGGATGGTTCTCAAAGGCAAATCCCTCACATCTTGGATTTTTATTTTTCCATCTTTGCTAGTTTCTACCCCTGGATAGAAATACTACATAGCATAATCCCTCACTATCTCTCCTCCAACGGTACACCCTGTGAGAGAAATGGGCAAACCTCTCCTCGAAAAACCTGTGAGAAAATACACATCCTCAATTTTTATGGGAATCACTTTGTTTTTAATGTGAAATGCCTCTATCGCTGGATTCCATGCTCGAACTAAGAACTCCAAGAGTTCTATTTTTTGCTTCATTCCTGACAATTTGAAGTACTTAAGTAGTCCACAATCTCTTAGGGCTCTTATAGTACCTGGATCATTCAAGGAAATCATATATTGTTCTTCATGTTCTCTTTCCCTTCATGTAATCATCATTTTAATCCGATGGAAACCTGAAATTCAACCACAAGATCCATTAGATTCCATTTCATTGCAAAAAACTAGGCAAATTTTGGGCACAACTTGAAATCAAAAACTTGAACTGTGCCCAAAGCACTCCCTAGGCTGAGGCAGTGCGTTTCACATGCAAGTACCCTTCACTGTATGTTCTATGCAACACAGGTTTTTACATTCAAGGGTTTTGTTGTACCTTAAGAGACAATCCCTTAGCTGTGATAAGGAATCAGTGCTCAAGACATTTTATAATTATGTCACAAATTTTTATGTCTCTGCTTTATTAACCTTCAAGTATTTATAATCACACCCTTAAATATCAAATATTATGAATGCTTAACAATGCTACCATCTATTAGTGTTGAATGAAATGACTAGGAGAAAATGTAGGAAGAAGTCCAAACTGATATGCTTCTTTATATAGAAAATACCATTCCAAACTCCGGAAGAAACATGTGAAGGAAATAGTTAAAACAAAGGAGCGCCAATTAAGGTTTTTAACTCTTATACACAGAAGTAAGAAGAGACCTACTACTCATAACCTTGTTTTATTCATAGAAGGAAATGCATAATGAAAACTAGAATACATTTCAACATATAAAAAATTATAGAAACTTGCTTACTCATTCATTAATCTTTGAATCTTTGAGTACAAAAATATTTGTCCAGGAGGTCCAAAACTCGAAACCTTCCTTCCTCGTGAAAATTACATTAAATATAGTAAAAAGAAGTTTGGAACTATTGTAAAAAATTCTAACTACCAAAAATACTTCATGACTTTGAAGGTTGTCTATTACATGCCTTGAAAATGTCTTTTTACAATTACATTGTCTTTAGAAAATAACATAAAGTAAATATCCTAATCTATAGGAATTGTTGATGATGTGGTTTCTTTTCCTTGATCAACTGATTTGTCTTTCTTTGCTGTTGATCCCTTTGGTAGGTTAATTGTCCAAGATCTACACTTTCTCCATATTTCTACCTTAGTCCTGGATGAATGTGACAGATTGTGATATTCCAATCTGAATGCAGTAATTCGGTCATAAGAAGGCCTTTCAGAGAAAAGGGTTTCTACCATCCACAAGAGTTGAAAATGTCTTTGCAAAAATTTGACCATTTTCTCTCCCTTCAGCACCTGAGTCTTTTCATACATGTTATCAATATTTCTTTTTGTCATTACTAATGAATTCTCATAAGAGCTCCATGGCAAAAGATTTCCTTCAGCTCCCCAACATGATGGCAAGCCTACCCTTGTCATTTTATCGAATGCTTTATCAAATTGACTTACTGCATCTTTGATTTCCATAAGTTTCTTTTCTGCAGCCTTTCTGAGATCATTCCTGATAATCATTTTTCTAATTTCCACTTCATATAACATTGTGTCCTGCATATCATTCTCTTCTAACTCCTGATTTGATTTAGAATTGATAAAATCAATAAATCTTTTGGCCCAAATGGCTCTGTTAATCCCTTTTTGCTTATCAGACATAATTGGCTCTTCACACTCCACAATAAGACCTTTTTATTTTGCAATTATCATCATGAAACACCAATTGGATTTCATTTCGGAAATGATATCAGTCCAAATGATATCTTCAGCTTGTATCAGTGAAAGATTGCCTTTCATTCTTTCTTTGATATTCTTGATCTCAGCTTCAGCATTTCGGAAATCCATTATGTATTTACCTACTTAATTTTCTATGACCTTCATCATTTTTGCTGCAGTCTCTAGATCTATCTGAGATTTATTTCTATCTGTTTCAGCCATCTGCAACTCATTATTTAATTGAATAATATTTTTTTGTGGGTCTTCATCACCTGTAGGAAAAAAAAAGGTACAGTTATGATTATCAATATGATTTTGAAATGAAATTGTAGTCTACTTTACTTTGGAAAGTTCATCATCCTTCTTCATGAGTTGTTGCAACAACTCTTCTTTTTCTTTCTCTACCTCTGCAACTTCTAAAGCCATTGAATGTTCACCAGAAGGCAACTTCAATTTCTTCCTTAATGTAGAAATCTCTGCCTCGGCACTTTGCATGAATTTCTGTATACCAAACTTGTCACTAGGTTCTACACCAATATTAATAATAATCTTCTTCAACTCTTAATTTTGAACTGTGAAGGCTCTTGAACTAGCCTTTTCTAACTTCAGCTGCTTAATAACTTTCCCTAACATGTTTTCAACTTTAACTGCCATTTCATTTGTCTTTGTGAGGTCGTTAACAATCAATTGTCCTGTCTGCATATGCAAATTCATTTTGTCCATTAGTGGAATATTTTTAACATCCATAGTCACATTTACAGTATTAAAATTGTTTGAAGACCCAATTGACATTCCCGTGGGATGTGACAGAGCAATCCTAAATTGATATTTCTCAAGATCCATTACAGTAATCATCCTTATTTGATCAGTAGTAACTTGATGTTCTGCTTGGGCCTCCATGCTGGCCTTCATTTTCTGATTTCTCTCTTCAATTTGCGAAAACACCTGTTTGATTAAGGGTACTTGTTCATGAGAGGATTCATGACCTCCAGGGGAAGAGGGATCATTCTGCTCTTCACCCAAATGCAAGGAAAAACCAGGTGAAATAGAGGAATGATCCTCAACAAATTTTGTCCTTTTCTCACCTCTCAGTGCCTCATCATCCAAGTCAATAATAGCTTCTCTACCGCTTTTATTTGTTTTCTTAGTTATAAAAGGAGCTTAAATGCTTTTATTCACTAAACTTATTTCACCTTTGTTTTCTACCTTTTCTTGCTCAGGTATACTTTCATGAATGAAAGCTGAGTATCTGTTCTCAATTCTTCTATGTGAAATTACACCATTAGGATCATAAGCCCATTTTTCTCCTAGTAACAAATGTGTTTCCTCCAACAATTTTGTTACTTCCTCAAATGCCTGCCTCATATTAACTAGGAAAGGTCCCACACTCATAGGTAATTTTTACATATGACCTTTCTTCATAGGAACAAATTGCACATGATCAACATTCAAGCTCTTTCTGATAAATTTTAAGGTGAAGAACCTCATTGGTACAAACGTTGGGAGCCCGTCAGGTTCAAAATTTCTCCATACAACCTTATTTCAGAATATTCTTCAAATGAAAACCAGTCCCCAAATTTATAACTAGTTCTTAAATGTAGAAACTCCTGGGCTTTAGGTAAGAAACAATGAGGATGAACTCCATTCAATATTTTATATGAAATGGGCATACACTGACTAGCAAAATCAAATAACCCCACTTCATTTTTCTCCCTTCTGATTATATCTGTCCAGAATATAAATGATTGTCTATGCTTGCTTACATCCATTATATTTAGACATAACTGCATGAATTCCTCAACATTCTGATATAAAAATAAGTAGACAATCAGTGAGGGAAATTTAAAAGAACCTGTTAGTGAAAGACTCATCAACTATGAGTTGACTACTTCTTGCCAAAAGGATGGAATATACAAGACCGTTCCAGGCTTCATCATCATGGCGAACATTCCCAAGAATGACTTTTCCACTGTGATGTCATCTTCTTTGCCCAATATTTTAGCAGTACTGCTCAATACAAGTCGGGTTTCTTCATCAAAAACTCGCATAGTAAATTCTCCACACTCTGGTTGAAACTGCTTCATATTAGGCTTCAAATGGAACATAAAATGATTGAATTCTTCCCCTGCAAGGCTTTCATAGTAATTAATCAGTGAATCTTTTGAAAATTGAACTGATGATTCGGACTCAGGAAAACACAAGGCTTGGCGGATTAATTGGGTAGACACCTGCAGAACATTTTCTCCTTCGGAATTCATGAAGAAACATTTTCTAGGATACATTGAGGAAACCAACCAATAGATGAACTCTGGGAATAAATGGGTTTTTGGGATGTGTGCAGAAAGGATTCCGGCTTTTATCATGGTGGAATAGATATGGGAATTATCCTTATTCAATACAACTTGTTGATAAAATGGAAGATGGATTACTGAAGACATGGTATCTTGAATGTCTCTCTCATTATCCATGAGAGGAATGTGGCTCGATGACCCAAACAAAGAAGACCTTTTAGCCATAATTTAGAAAAGGAGCTGAAGGAATACTCTTGCAAGGTGACTGAAAAATTAAAGGTGACGGGAGAATGCAACAGGTTGAAACGCAACAAACTGCAAAGTATTTTGAAAAAAAAATGAAAAATACCCCCAAATAGGTGGTGTGGCATTCGTATTAAATGACATAAGCAACGTGTCACTTAACCGTTCGATTTATTTGACATGAATAACAATTTTTTTCCATTCGGCATATGACGTCACTGTGGGGGGTCTCGGGTACAGCTGAGAACTACGGCTGGTGCCCCCGCAATCAATATCCACTGTTGATCTCTGTTGCCTCCGCAGTCAACCCAGTCAACTACGGAGGTACCCTTTCCGTTAACTCTCGTGTTGTTAGTGCCCACGAGTTGGGTCATCCAGTTTAGACTTTTAATATCAGCACTCTCTGCCTTTTGAATTGATCGGCCTTTAATCTTTGGATATAAAAATCACTTGTACAAAGTTTGAAACAATTAAACTTTAATACATCAGACTAAGAAAATTTTCTTTTTATGCCAAAGTATAAAACTATAATACTTTAACATATTTGCTTTAATTTCAATTTTAGATTTTTTTGTATTTTTAATATAAAATTAAAAGGATATGCAGATGATCCACAACATCTGTCTCCACCTGGGGATAGTGTTTTTTGCCACGAAACACTAAGAACCTGCAGATCTGTGCCTTCACTTTGGGCATGGAGTCAAAAATTGCTTGATGAGAAATACAAAATGATAGAAAACCAGATATGTACAGTGATGAAATGACTGCTTCTAGTGTTGGAAACAATGTTTCAAATACTTCCCGTTAACAGGCATTTCTACTACTTCTCCATCGAGACTTTCCAGCATGAAAGTGTTATTTGTTCTGGCTTCAATGACCGGCTTCAATGATTTTATATGGACCATACTATAAAGGATAAAATTTTCCATGCTTCCCTTTATTCTATTTTCTTGAATCCCATCTCAGTACCAGATCTCCATTTTGAAACATGATTTCTCTTTCTTTTCTGTCGAAAATGGACTTCATTTTCTCCTGATAAGTGACCAAATTGTCTCTAACCTTATTTATTCTTTCACTCAATTCCGTCACTTTAGTCATTCTTCTAATCAAGCATTAGGTTCCTCTTGAGCATCTTGAAGGAAATATATTACTGGCATTACTAACTGAGTGGGAATAATGCCTGAGTACCATATACTAATTCATAAGGTGACTTACCAGTGGATATCTTAGTATTCATCCTCACTGCCCATAAAGCAAAGACCAGCATTGAATCCCAATTCTTCTGGTTCTCATTTATTTTATTCTTCAAGATTTTCACCAACGTTTTATTAGAGGATTCTGCTAATCCATTTCCTTGGGGGTGATATGCTATAGAATGGGACAATATCACATTATAAGTTTGAAAGAAGTTTATAAACCTGAATGAGTTAAAAACTTGAGCATTATCTGTCACAATCTTCACTGGACATCCAAATCTACTAAAAATATTTTCCTCCAAAAATTTCATTGCAACCAAATCATTTGATTTTCTAGAAGGGACTGCCTCTACCCATTTTGTAAAATAATCAGTTGTGGTAAAAATCCATTTAAATTTCCCACTTGATGGTGGATTTATTTCTCCAATGAAATCCAATCCCCATTGTTTGAAGGGTTCTTCAACAAAGACAGGAAGAAGAGGAAAATGAGCTAACCTTTTATTTTCTGCAAACAACTGGAATTTTTGACAACTTATAATAGTTCTGTGTATGTCTACAAATAAAGAGGGCCAATAAAAACCTGATTTAAGAATCTTGTGAGCAGTTACTTTCAAACTATAATGACCTCCACACAGGCACTCATGATACTCTTTAATCACTTCTATGGTTTCCTCTTCTGTTAGACATAACAGTAACACACCAGCACGATCTTTCCAATACAACTTAGCTTCAATTATAACATAAGGTTGAGCTTTAAGTTTCAAGGCTCTACACTTAGCTCTGTTAATTGAAGGTGGACAAGAAAGGAAACACAAATAATGAATAATATCTTTGTACCAGTTTGAACAGAGGAATTTATATTTAATTGTGTTTTTTGTCTGAATGTGATTTTCTTCTTCAGTGACTTCTTCTATAGGTGCAAGTAAACTGATTCCCAAAGCTTGGAAATTAGATTCTGTTAGAAATTTAGCTAGTCCCAGTCCTTTGACTAGTTTTGTTGGTTTGATATCCAAATCATATTCTTGGATTTTAGCAATCCATTTCCCTCTTTTCCCTTCAACATTACTCTGTACTAATACATCCTTTACAGCCGAATTAGGCATGTATGCTACAATTTGAGAATGAAGTATATAAGTTCTAAAAGCCTTCAACGATTTAACCAGAGCATATACTTGTTTCTCCAAGATATTATACTTCAATTCTGCATCTCGAAGCACTTTTCTAAAAAACACTACAGGCTTCTCACTTCCTTCTTCATTTTTTTTGTAGTAGCACAACAACAATTGTAGAGGAAGATGCAAATGAGAAAACTTGAAATGGCTTTAAGTAATTTGGACTGATTAAAACAGGAGCTTCTTGGAGAGCTTCTTTAATTCCTCCAAAATATTCCCTTGCATCTTTGTCCCACTTTACTTCAGCATCCTTTTTCAACATATCTATTATTTTCCTGACAATTTCAGCATAATTTGGAACAAATCTTCTCAGAAAATGGATTTTTCCAAGAAATCTTTGAATATCTTTCTTAATTCGAGGTAGTGGAATTGTCTCTATAACTTCAACCCTTGCTGGATCAATATTCACTCCTTTTTTTGAAACTATATGGCCCAGTAATTTTCCTTCTTCCAGAGCAAACAAGTATTTTTTAGGATTCAATGATAATCCATATTTCCTGCATTTTAAAAAGGCTTTCTGCAAATTTTGTAGGTGTTCATCATCAGAACTTGAAAAAATTGTAACATCATCAAGATAAATAACTACAAAATTTTCCCCTACAAACACAATATCCATTGCCCTTTGGAAAGTAGCTCCTACATTCATGAGGCCGAATGGAATCCTAGCATACATGAATATTCCCCAGGGTGTAGTGAAAGTAGTTTTCTTTTGATCTTCCTTCTCCACAGCAACCTCATTATACCCGGAAAAACCATCAACCATGGATAACCTGTATGCTCCAGTTACTTTCTTCAAGACAAAGTCCATCTTTGGCAAAGGATAATTATCCTTCAGTGAAGCTCTGTTCAAGTTTCTAAAATCTACACATAACCTTATCTCTCCATTTTTCTTCCTGAATGGTACAATATTGGAAACCCAATCTAAATATCTTAGAGGAACTATAATATTTTCTTAAAAAATATTCCTTACATATTTTTCAGTTTGAGCCAGCAATAATGGGTTAATTTGTCTAAGCTTCTATCTATGAGGGTTAATTCCATCTTTCAATGGAATTTTATGTTGAATTATACTTTTATCATAAGTTTTCAGATCTTCATATGACCATGAAAATACATCTGTAAACTGCTTGAAAATATCTACATACCTCTCTTTGTATTCCTTTGGAACTCCTTTGAATAGTTTTACTATTTTAGGCTCATGTTGAGTTCCTAAATTACAATCCTCGATTTCTCCATCTCGGGCTAGCTTTATCTGGTTTAATTCCACATCGTTAGCATCAAATAGTCTTTCAACAGGTACCAAACATCTAGGAAAAATATTATCTTTCAACTGAATTATCTTCTGGTCTCCAATTGTCTGCTTTAGGTTTTTAGACATTTCACCTTGATCACTTTCACCCAATTCTAAAACAATTTAACTATCTTCAAAATTTCCAATCATCATCAAGAATTGATTAATCTTCTCATCATCCTCAAAGAACTGCCAATGCTTTACATTATCATGAATTGAAGGCCTATGTCTCAACTCAATCTCATATCTCAACCTTGGATTGATTGGTGGTTTGAATGTATTGGCTGCAACTGCTAACGAATCTGCCATTCTATTCTCATCTCTTGGAATAAACTGTAAATTAAAGGCCTCAAAATAATTTTCAACTAGATCCCATACCTCATTTCTATAGGACCTCAATCTAGGATGCTTCGTCTGACACCAATTTTTAATTTTCCTTACGATTAATTTAGAATCACCAAAAATAGAAATAGAGTGAATCCCCATCTATTTAGCTATTTCCGGGCTTAAAGTCAATGCTTTGTACTCAGCTACATTATTAGTGGATTCAAATTCCAGTTTGAAAGAAAAAGGTACAAGGTTACCTTTAGAAGATACAAATATGAATCCAGCTGCGGTGCCCTCCTTGTAAAATGCACCATCGAAATAACACTTCCAAATTTTATTTGAATGCAGCTCTTTATGTACATTAGCTGAAGTGAGCTGCTTTTGTGAATCTTCAGCAAATTCTGCATCTTCATGTAGCATGCAGCAAGAGAGATCCTCCTTCTCTTAGCCATAAATGGGGGAATTACCTGCATCTTTCTTGGTAGTAGTTTTCAAGAATCTAGTTTCTCTATATAACCTCCTTTCCTCCCCATTAAAAATAGGAATGATAGCATATGTGAAATCTAATTTCAAAACTCCTCCAAGCTTTGCCCCCCAGGATCTAGAAAACAACATACCAAATTTGGCTGGGATATCTGCAACTACCACATCCATCATGATACTCGTAGCTGGAATTTGAGCCAGGGAAACAACCATATCTTTGATAAGACCCACACACTTTACCCTTTTTGAAAGAAGGAATAAAGGTCTCTATATGGTTTGGTGATTTGAAAATTCAATTCTTTCATCATAGATAGTGGCATTAGATTATGTGATGATCTAAAATCCAACATACAATTATTTAAAATGAAATCATGCAACAGAACTGATATATAAAAAGGTGTAACAGAAGAATCTACCTCTTCAACATGAGGTTCAAAAGTAACCACTGGTTTCTCTTCTTGCAGATTCACTATATCACCCACTACATCAGACTGAGATAAATTAATAAATTTTGCAATTTCCTTCTTATAACCAGGTATTTTGACCAACTCAAGAAGTGGCACTTGAATTTTTACTTTTTCTAATTCTTTAGACAAACTGAAGATTTGATTCTATTTTGTAAGCTTCTAAGGTTCTTCTTGATTTTTATTTGAATTTTCATGTTGATCAGGAACAATAACAACTTTCTCCAAAATATTAGGGTCATTATATTTTATTTGAGGAGTTTCAGCTTGCTGGTTTTCTTTTTCTTTTTCTTGATTCATGGGCTGTTTTCCCTTGTCTGATTTTTTAATTTGGTTCTTCTTTAGTGGAGTCTTCATTTGAGTAGGTACTGATTTTGATTCTTCTCCTTCATCATCCTCAGTTCTCAACCTCCTTTTTGACCTCAAATCATATTTCTTATGCAACTCTGCCTGCATAAAATTAGTAAATTGTTTGCAATAATCATCCATTTCTTTCTGATCAAATGAAATATCAACTTATTTACATTCTTCTGCATATTCTTTCTCACTCTCTTCTCCTATTTCATGACCTTGCATATATGTAGCATAAATTTGATCTTCGTCTTCTTTCTGATCATTATCAGTAGAATGTGATGGGGCTGCTTCTATATATAAAGGTGCTTGGACTTGATCTTGATCTTTTCTTTCTCTCTGTAAAATTTGTAGGGGTTGTTTTCTGAAATGGGGATTAAAAACCCCTCTGTTTTGTTGTGTAGGTTTCTTGTTATCTATTTCCAGTTTTACCAATTTATTTGAAAAAATTTTAATGACCTTTGTCATATCATCTATCCTTTGATCCTGTGATGAATCTTCTTCTTTATCCTTTCCCTTGTCTTGAACCTTTCCAGCAGTAGTCATGTTTTCCTCAATTTCTAAGGCATCAGTTTGAATTTGTTCAAGAGAAGTGGCTCTCCTCTCTCTCTGGGTAAAACTGAAATCCGATGAAAATGAACCAGCAAAAACAACTATTGCTCCAATTGGAGGAGGTTTCATTTCCACAGGCAAACTATTGTACAACTTATTAAATCTTTTTACAAAATCACTCATAATTTCATTTGATTTTTTTTTATAGCATTAAATTTTGTTAAAGAATACCCATGGTCTCTTTGTTCACCCCATCTCTGGGTGAATTTTCTTTCTGATTCATCCCAATCATTTATTGAGCCATTAGGTAATCCTTTGAACCATTTTCTTTCCTCTCCACTGAGAGACTGTACAAAAAGTCTCATTACAACATCCAGATGTTCTACATTAAAGTTTTCAGTAAAAGTGCAAAAAAAAGGCAAGTGTTGTTCTGCAGTTATTTCATATTCACCAGTAAATCTAGGAAGTAACTTAAGTTACTCCTGAGGCATTGCATTCATTGGTTGGTGTAGATTTAAAGGTGCATATATATTCATCAAGAAGGCAGGGGCTGCCATGTTTAAGCCCTGATTGACTGCTCCTTGAGCGGGGGTAAAATAAATACCAATTGTAGGTGGGGTTAAAAGGGGTGGAACAACTAATATGGGAAGGGGTATATGAACAATAGCAGAAGAACCGGAAACTGAGTTAGGTTGAGATCCTGTGAATGGAAATGATACAGACTCAAAATATAGTTCTTCTAATATTGGTTCTTGAAAATGGATGGGTGATGATGAGGATTCTTTTTCCGGGAAAGTGAGTTTCCAAGAAACTTCTTTGGATGGAAAAATATGAGAACTGCTGCCAAGTGCATGCAGTGTGGCATCAGGTGTAGAAAATATTTTTGATTTCTAGCCTTTCTTTGAAACTAAATTTTTTGGATTAGACAAAACGGGAGCTTGTTGCTTATAGGTATCTGACCTCGTGTGGGGCCTCTTAGGAGCCAGAATTATTTTAAAGAAGCAAAGCTTAGTATTTCCTCCTCTCTGAACAACTGGAGGAAATATGAACAAAACCCAGGGAAAACCTTTGAATATTTCGTCCTCGACAATGGCACCAATTAATGTTGTACCTTAAGAGACAATCCCTTAGTTGTGATAAGGAATCAGTTCTTAAGACATTTTACAATTATGTCACACATTTTTATGTCTCTGTTTTATTAATCCTCAAGCATTTATAATCACACCCTTAAATATCAAAAATTATGAATGCTTCACGATGCTACCATCTGTTAATGTTGAATGAAATGAATAGAAGAAAATGTAGGAAGAATTCCAAACTGATATTTTGCTTTATACAGAAAATACCATTCCAAACTTCGGAAGAAACATGTGAAAGAAATAGTTAAAACAAAGGAGCGCCAATTAAGGTTTTTAACTCTTATACACAAAAGTAATATGAGACCTGCTACTCATAACCTTGTTTTATTCATAGAAGGAAATACATAATGAAAAATGGAATACATTTCAACATAAACAAAATGCCATAAACTGGCTTACTCGTTCATTAATATTTGAATCTTTGAGTACAAAAATATTTGTCCAGGAGGTCCAAAACTTGGAACCTTCCTTCCTCTTGAAAATTACATTAAATATAGTAAAAATCAGTTTGGAACTGTTTTAACCAATTCTAACTACCAAAAATACTTCATGACTTTGAAGGTTGTCTATTACATGCCTTGAAAATGTCTTTTTACACTTACATTGTCTTCAGAAAATAACATAAAGTAAATATCCTAATATATAGGAATTGTTGATGACGTGGTTTCTTTTCCTTCATCAACTGATTTTTCTTTCTTTGCTACTGATCCCTTTGGTAGGTCAATTGTCCAGGCTCTGCACTTTTTCCATATTTCTACCTTAGTCCTGGATGAATGTGTCAGATTGTGATATTCCAATTTGAATGCAGTAATTTGGTCACAAGAAGGCCTTTCAGAGAAAAGGGTTTTTACCATCCATAAGAGTTGAAAATGTCTCTGCAAAAAGTTGACCATTTTCTCTCCCTTGAGCACCTGACTTTTCATACCTGTTGTCAATCTTGCTTTTTGTTATTACCAATGAATTCTCATAAGAGCTCCATGGAAAAATATTTCCTTCAGCCCCCCAACATGATGGCAAGCCTACCCTTGTCATTTTATCAAATGATTTATCAAATTGACTTACTGCTTCTTTGATTTCCATAAGTTTCTTTTCTGCAGCCTTTTTTAGATCATTCTTCATAATCATTTTGTTAATTACCACTGCATATAACATTTTGTCTTGCATATCATTCTCATCTAACTCCTGATCTGATTTAGAATTGATAAAATCGATAAATATTTTGGCCCAAATGGCTCTGTTAATCCCTTTTTGCTTATCATGTATAATTGGCTCTTCACACTCCACAATAAGACCTTTTTCTTTTGCAATTATCATCATGAAACACCAATTGGATTTAATTTCGAAAATAATATTAGTCCAAATGATACCTTTAGCTTGTATCAGTGATAGATTGCCTTTCATTCTTTCTTTGAGATTCTTGATCTCAACTTTAGCACTTCGAAAATCCATTTTGTATTTATCTGCTTCATTTTATAGGACCTTCATCAATTTTGCTGCAATCTCTAGATCTTCCTGAGCTTTCTTTCTATCTCTTTCAGCCATCTTCAACTCAGTATTTAATTGAATAATTTGTGTTTATGGGTCTTCATCACCTATATAAAAACAAAGGTACAGTTATGATTATCAATAGGATTTTGTAATGAAATCGTAGTCTGCTTTAATTTGGAAAGTTCTTCATCCTTCTTCATGAGTTGTTGCAACAACTCTTATTTTTCTTTCTTTACCTCTGCAACTTCTGAAGCCATTGAATGTTCACCAGAAGAAAACTTCAATTTCTTCCTTAATGTAGAAATCTCTGCCTCAACACTTTGCATGAATTTCTATATAGCAGACTTGTCACTAGGGTCTACGCCAATCTTAATAATAATCTTCTTCAACTCTTCATTTTGAACTGTCAAGGATCTTTAATTAGCCTTTTCTAACTTCATCTCCTTAATAAATTTCCATAACATGTTTTTAGCTTTAAATGCCATTGCATTTGTCTTTGTGAGGTCATTAACAATCAATTGTCTTGTCTGCATATCAAATTCATTTTGTCCATTAGTGGAATATTTTTAACATCCATAGTCACATTTACAGTATTAAAACTGTTTGAAGACCCAATTGACATTCTTGTGGGATGTGGTAGAGAAATCCTAAATTGATCGTTTTCAAGATCCATTATAGTCAATAGCCTTGTCTGATCGGTAGTAACCTAATGTTCTGCTTGGGCCTCCATGCTGGCCTTCATTTTCTGATTTCTTTCTTAAATTTGTGAAAACACCTGTTTGATTAAGGGTACTTGTTCATGAGAGGATTCATGACCTCCAGGGGAAGAGGGAGCATTTTGATATTCACCAAAATGCAAGTAAAAACCAAGTGAATTAGAGGAATGATCCTCAGCAAATTTTGTCCTTTTCTCACCTGTCGGTGCCTCATCATCCAAGTCAATAACAACTTCTTTACCTGTTTTATTTTTTTTCTCAGTTATAATAGGATTTTGAATGCTTGTATTCATTGAACTTATTTCACCTTTGTTTTCTATCTTTTCTTGCTCAGGTCTACTTTCATGAATGAAAGTTGAGTATCCATTCTCAATTCTTCTCAGTGAAATTACACCATGGGGATAATAAGCCCTTTTTTCTCCTAGTAACAAATGTGTTTCCTCCAACAATTTTGTTACTTCCTCAAATTCCTGCCTCATATTAACTATGAAAATTCCCACACTCATAGGTAGTTTGTACATATGACCTTTCTTCATAGGAACAAAGTGCACATGATCAACATTCAGACTTTGTCTGATAAATTCTAAGGAAAAGAGCCTCATCTGTACAAACGTTGGGAGCCTGTCAGGTTCAAAATTTGCTCCATACAACCTTATTTCAGAATATTCTTCAAATAAAAATTAGTCCCCAAATTTACAGCTAGTTCCTAAATGTAGAAACTCTCGGGCTTTAGGTAAGAAACAAGGAGGATGAACTCCATTCAATATTTTATATGCAATGGGCATATACTAACTAGCAAAATCAAATAACCCCACTTCATTTTTCTCCCTTCTGATTATATCTGTCCAGAATATAATTGACTATCTATGCTTGCTTACATCCATTATATTTAGACCTAACTGCATGAATTCCTCAACATTCTGATATCAAAATAAGTAGACAATCAGTGAGAGAAGTTTAAAAGAACTTGTTAATGAAAGACTCATCAACTGTGAGTTGACTACTTCTTGCCAAAAGGATGGAATATCTAGGACCGTTCCTGGCTTCATCATCATGGCGAACATTCCCAGGACTGACTTGTCCACTATGACGTTGTCTTCTTTGCCCAAGATTTTAGCAACATTGCTCAATACATGCTGAGTTTCTTCATCGAAAACTCCCATACTAAATTCTCCACACTCTAGCTGAAACTGCTTCATATTAGGCTTCAAATGGAAAAAAAATTGATTGAATTCTTCCCCTGCAAGGCTTTCATAGTAATTAATCATTGAATCTTCTGAAAATTTAACTAATGATTTGGAATTAGGAAAACGCAGGGCTTTGCGGACTAATTGGGTAGACACCTGCATAAAATTTTCTCCTTGGGAATTCATGATGACACATTTTCTGGGATACATTGAGGAAACCAACCAATAGATGAACTCTAGGAAAAAATGGGTTTTCAGGATGCATGCAGAAAGGATTCCAGCTTTTATCATGGCAAAATAGACAGGGGAATTATCCTTATTCAATACAACTTGTTGATAAAATGGAAGTTGGATTACTGAAGACACGGTATCTTGATTTTCTCTCTCATTATCCATGAGAGGAATGTCACTCAATGACCCTGACAAAGAAGACCTTTTAGCTATAATTTAGAAAAGGAGCTGAAGGAATACTCTTGCAAGGTGACTAAAAATAGAAAGGTGACAGGAGAATGCAACAAGTCAAAATGCAACAAACTGCTAAGTATTTTGAAAAAAAAATGAAAAATACCCCAAAATAGGTGGTGCAGCGTTCGTATTAAATTCCATACACAACATGTCACTTAACCATTGGATTGATTTGACATGAATAAAAATTGTTTTCCATTTGGCATATGACGTCACTGCGGGGGATCTCAGGGTACGACTGAGAACTTCGGCTGGTGCCCCCGTAGTCAATATCCACCGTTGATCTCTATTGCCTCTGTAGTCAACCCATTCAACTGTGGAGGCACCCTTTCCGTTAACTGTCGTGTTGTTAGTGCTCGTGGGTTGGGTCATCCGGTTTAGACTTTTAATATCAACACTCTCCACCTTTTTAATTTATTGGCCTTTAATCTTAGGATATAAAACCCACTTGTACATAGTTTGAAACAATTAAACTTTAATACGTCATACTAAAAACATTTTCTTTTTATTCCAAAGTATAAAACTATAATAATTTAACATATTTTCTTTAATTTCAATTTCAGATTTTTTTGTATTTTTAATATAAAATTAAAAGGATATGCAGATGATCCACAACAGGTGCGTTGCCCTCATTTTGGGTAGAATTTACCCTAGGGGCCTTAAAACATCTGCAAAGAATTGGAATGAAATGAATACCAAAGGGAAGAGGAGGTTCGTGCTACTAACCTGGATCAAACGACGATGAAATACGTCCACAGAAATGACCGTAATGAACGACCGAATTTCGAGGGAAAAATTAGGTTTAGATCTCCAAAATGAAAATGGTAACTATGAAATGGTAAAAATAAATAGTGAAACTAATTTTTATACACATTTAGTTGTTTGCAAGGTAAATTTATTGCTATGACTAGAGTTTTATTATGTTTTTATCATGAAACAGGTATTTTTAATCCATTTGCTGTTGTTCTGAATAGGAAATACAACTGATGAACAAATTAGTCGTGCAGATTTATTCAAAGAATGACTTGACCACAAAGCACACTTTTTCTCCTTATTTTTCGAGCTTTGTTAAAAATGAAAAAAGGATCTGAAGCGCACTTTTATCTCTTTTTTGAGCCTCAATAACAGCAAAAAAGGAACCCCTGGAGTCTTCTTTCAGCTCTTTTCAGACTCTGATAATGTGAAAATATTGCCAATAACTTGTCTTTTTGAGCTCGTTAAAGTAAATGAATTGATATCTACTCAATATAAGTTTAACCCTTTTCTGGACTGAGATAGATTATTTATGAAAAATGAATACCTTGGTTAAACATGAATAAAGAGGTTCTATCAGATATTATTTTACACTTTTTCATATCTGAGTGACAAATTTATGAAAAAGTACTTATGGAGTTCTCTTTCATCTTTTTTTTCCAAACTCTCTAAATATAAAAAGGACCAGGCTATCTCTATCGTTAAGCTCGTTAAAACATAAAATAGCGGCGGGCTTGTCGATCATGGCAAGAATCGAGTTTCATTCATCTCTAGACTCGTGAAATTATTAAATAGCGATACATTATTCGCCCGAAGGGTTGAATTATAGATCAAGAAAATGTTATCCTCCTCAAGCTTGTTAAAAAATAAAGAGGTACTGGTCGAAAAATGACCAGGGAAAATTTGGGAAAAGTAAGCAAAGTTTCTTTTTGGTAGCAAGTCGCTCTTGAACATGAAACTTCTTTCACTCCATGTCCATGATTCTTTGGGTTTGGTAATCATCTTGACGGATCATTCGCACCTATGGTTCATCATACCTTCACTTCAGTTTTGGGTCAATGCTGCCAACTCATCACAGTGTCGCCGATATGTTCAAGAGAAGTCATCCAGTGATTAAAAACTCATCCTTCTGCAATACTCATGAACCTTCATTCTCATTACCGTCATCCCTAAAAATTGCTATATCAAGTCATACCCTTGTCTCCGAAATTAGTAACTCCAATTTTTCAATAAGGTGACTTCCTATCGACAAAAAATCAATATCCAGGACGTTCACTTAGAAACATCAAATTCCAGTACCATGAGGCTTGTTACAGCATCAACAAGATCCTCGCTTCCAAACTTTTGAATGAAATATTTTGTTTGGCGTTCGACATCAAATCATATATTCATGCCTTACGAAATGTACTGCAATACCTTGAGAGCCATTAACATTAATGGTGGTTCTCTCGCGATTGTTAACAGCACACATCATTGGCTAGTAATCAAATTATGTCTTTCCATGTTCGACTACAAATAATATATTCACATGGCTAGACTTATACCCGAATGATCGAGTGAACGGGATAAGAAGACCCCGGATCTAGTTTCAGCCATCCAAGCTGCGATTTCAGTATTTTTGTACATATCATCTATACGATGACCTTACATATATATTTTCATCCAAACATGGGCCTATATCTGTAGGCATGTCTGCATCTGGGCAACATTCCAATGAAGACGACTTTCAGAATTATGTACATGTTATTAGATTGTTTTATGTGCTGAATATGGGAATGCCTACCCTCAGCAATTATGATCAAAAGAGGATATATCATGATGTAATTTATTGTAAGATTGATGTAGGTGACCACTCTGCTTCGTTTCCAGACTCATCACAGTGTAAAGCATCTCAATCAAATTTTCTTCTTATTTGGATCTCATGCTTTAGGGGGGAATTGTTATAGGTCAATTTGGGCACCATTCCCAATGACATGGTTAACTGGGCATCATCTCCAGGACCAATGATCAAGGGCCTATCATTCTCTATCATTTCAGTTGCTACATGCCCTAAGACAAGAAACAAAAAAAATCAAGAAATACTTTCATCAAGCAAAGGTTTCCATGGTTTGAAGCTTATTATATAACATATGAGAGCTCACCAACGCAGGCTCTAAGGGGCCTAAGTGAATTTAATATGCAGGTAACCCCATGCATGGCTGCTTTGCAAAACACTTCCCTACATTCAAAGGTGCGTTGGTCACATTGGGAGTGAAATTCTCATTGTTACAAAATCTCCACTTAGCCAGTGCCTTCTAGAAGAGTTCACATGTGTCAAGCTTCGGATCTAAGTGTCCATTTGACATCTACATGACTGGAAACATGTCTTTCCTAGTATTGGAAAGTCATTGATTGAAAAACAACCTAAAATTCATCTATAAATTGAGCACAGATATAAGTGCTTGAAAAGGAAGAATCTGAGTAGACGAATGCTGGAGAATGTTCAATTGAGAGCTAGATTTGTGAAGCTACTACTGGAGAGATTTATATTGTGATGAGGTTTGGGAACATTGCTGGAAGGTCACTTAAAATCAGTCACTAGGTTGTAACATCTCCTTTTATCATCAATAAAGAGTACTTCTTATTTTTCCCTATATGCATCTGTATTGTCTTTGATTTTCCATATTGCAAGATCTTAGTTGATGTGTATGGTTTATGATTTATTGATTTAGCTAACTAGATTGAATAGATATCTATATTATTGCATCTTCTAATTTTTTAGTGTTCTTTCTTGCAGGAAGCATTCAGCCAACAAACTACTTGAATTTGAAGTTGTAGTGGAAGCGACAGAAGGAGCCATTTGGAAGCGATTAAATAAGTAAGCCTCCAATCCTTTCTGTGTATCTATTCTGAGTTACGAAAAATAGTCATATAGTATTTCACCTATTGTTCTATACTAGCTCCTATCTAGGGAAGTGTGATTTATCTGTAATTCACAATTCTGGCCCAACAATATTTCCTCATCAGCGCAGTTTCTGCAAAATATTGTGTTGTGTTGTAGGCTACAGCAGTGAAGGATCATTTGGGTGTCTTCAGAGCTAGTTTGGTAGTGGAGGAAGGTTTCCATCAATTGGAAGGCCTATAAAGAAGCCCCTTGAACTTTATTGACACATTTAGTAACAGGATAAGGAGTATTTATCCCATACAGCATAGTTTCTATCCAGATCTATATTATTTTAGGGAGGAGTTGCAGGGGTAGTTGCAGTGGTTGTTTTGGAAGGTGATTTCTTCAGTGGAGGAGCCATTCTTTCATCCGAAGGATCTATTGGAGAAGATCTATAGTTTCTACATCAGCTTCAACCATATCTTCTCATTTATGTTGTTGCAACTTACCTTCAGCCCTAGGGCTGCAACTTACATTGGCACATTGTGTGCATTTTCTAGAGACCCTCTCGGGTTGTTTTGGAAAGCTGATCTAGTGCCCAGATCTATATGTCTAGACTCTATTGTGGTCTATATTAGTATTATTATATCGTTGTATCATCCCTAGTTTTATTTATGCTTAATATAACTACGTTGTAGTTTCTCTCCAACATTTTCTATTGTAACAACAACGCATATTTGGGATTGATTTCTTATGGGAGGCTTGTTTCCAAATTTTATATGATTTATGCCTCACTCTTTTGTATTGATTTGCTACTCTAATACATAATTTTATGACTCCATATTGGTCTCATGGTTTCATGTGTTAAATATTTTCTACTACTTTCATTTTATGAGCTATATTGCTGCTTTCCCCATTTGGGAATATTACATAACCAGATGGGTAGAGGCACAAGGTGTGAAGGATTGTACTACAGATGCTACTATACACTTAATTTTTGAGCACATTCTAACCAGGTTTGGATGTTCGAAGATCTTGATGAGCGATAGAGGTACGCACTTCTTTAATGAAACAATACAAGCCTTGACTGAAAAATTTTGAATCTGCCATGCAAAAAGTACCCCATATCACCCGCAATAAAATGGAACGGTAGAAGATTTTAATAGAATTCTAGAATAGGTGTTGACCAAGATCTGTAATTTCGATCGAAGCGATTGGGACATGCGCATCCTGTCGTTCCTTTTGGCCTATCGGACCACATGCAAGAAATTGACTGGGAAAACTCTGTTTCGGATGGTTTATGGCAAGGAGGCCATTATGCCCATGGAATATATCATTCCTATCTTGCGCATCGCATCCTTTACAAATTTTATGGATCTCGATATCATGGAGGAACACTTAGCGTAGCTAGTCACCTTTGAGGAAGAACGATTTATTGCTAACTTTCATCAGCAAATTTAGAAGGCTTAGGAAAAATCATGGCATGAAAGACATATTCGGCAGAAGATCTTTTCGGAAGGAGAATTGGTCCTCCTATATGATAGATAGTTTTTGAAACACACAGGGAAGTTTCGTAAGCACCGTCTAGGCCCCAATATGGTACAGGAAATCATTGACGAAGGAGATGTCTGATTAGCTACATTGCATAGTGATCTTGTACCAGGATATGTTAATGGAAGTTGTTGGAAGCCCTATTGGGACTCCTCCATGCCTATCAAGTGAATATATGGAGAGAGTAACTGTATTGGAAGGAATACACATAGGCATGAGGAAAAGCGCATGCAGGACCATTATACTCGCAGGAGTCGGTCGCAGGTCAAGAAGCTCGGGTAGGTGCACTGGGAGCGCAGGGGTCGACCGCAGATCAGGAAGCTCGGGGAGGTGTATTGGGAGCATAGGGGTAATATATAGCTACGAAATAGCCATTGGAATAGTACTGCAGGGTAAAAATCCAACTTTACCATTGGAAGGAGCTTGAATTAGGAAATTAATGCGGCGATTTCCGAATATTTTTTACCATTTCCTTGATGGTAAGTTTCAGCTAAGTTTCATCTAACCATTGTTCACTCTTCAACGCTATAAATGGAGGTGGCCAACTCCGAATTAGGTTCAACATGTCCTGAAAATTTTGTGCCTTATGAATTGCTGTAACTATTGTGCTATAGTCATGTCTAGGCATGATACCCCCTTTGATAGTAGTAACCTTGAGTTTGTCTTCTGAGCAAGAATGACTGCAACCAATCTTGCTGAATCATCGGAGACCGTGGCCTCTACTGAGTGAGCATCTGATGAAGTATTGGAGGTCACCCCTAAAGTCGAAGTGTTGGGAAAAATACTGAGAGGGGGGGGGGGGTGAATCAGTATTTACTGCATATTCAAAGATTTTTACTTTTTCATTCCTTAAAACCCATACGCTACTTTCCTTTAGTAAACTAGCATATATACGCGGATATCTTTCATGAAACTAGCGTATACACAGAGATCTAGTTATGTCATTAGTTCTTTGCTTATATCATTCCATCATTCATTCATCAGATGTCCAATAAATATTAAACATGTGCAGTAAGAACAGAATAAGCCATCACACAAAGCATCACACATGAACACCAGGATTTTTAGGTGGAAACCCAAGTCGGGAGAAAACCACCGCTGCAGTTGCTCAGCCTTCAATATTTTATTATAGAGAAAACACGTTACAACATATGTGCTGGCGCAGACTTGACCAGCACGCAGGCACCCACCTGCGCTCGTTTACCAGCCTCTCCTGGAAGGGAGCTCCAACCCCCTGACTCGTTTACCAGCCTCTCCTGGAAGGGAGCTACGACCCCCCAATCTCGTTTACCAGCCTCACCTGGAAGGGAGCTACGACCCCCCGATCTCGTTTACCAGCCTCACCTGGAAGGGAGCTACGACCCCCTGACTGAAGGCTACAACCTTCAGCACCACCTTGGACCACGTTTCATCAATTTTCACACTGGATCCAACAACTTCAATAGAACACCACTTGCAGGCCACATTTCATCATATTTCCAGACTGGAACCTTTCCAAACTTTTAAGCACAAACATACATCACCAATAGATACTTAACAACATAGATCAGATAGCAGAAACATAGCAGAACAGATCAGATATTTCATACCCTTTGCTTCAGCAAACCCTAGTTTGCATACGTGTTTTTACTTTACTGATGTCGCGTATATACGCGCTTCTGTCCACACAAACCAGCGTATACCTCAGTGTATATTTTATTGCGCATACGCGCTTTCTCTTCGCTGAAGCCGCGTATATACGTGCTTCCTCCGCGGCGAAGTAGCATATAGATCTTCAATCATTACAGAGCAGCATACTTCATCAGATCAGATATTCAGTTCAGATCTACCCTTTTGCTTCAGACAGATGTTTGCCTAGATGCTCGCCTCATCACAGATCTAAGCCTTCCATAATCAGATCTATCAAATACAAGAGCAATTCAGATCTAGATCCCCTTATTCATCATTGGTGCATCATACATTCAGATTTATCATTCAAGTGTAACCCTTTCCATTCAGATATACTTCAGAGAGAAGTATTCATTCAAGCTCAGACATCTTGCCCCCACACTCATGTTATGCACAATGAATTTGTTCTCCTTATATAGGTTTATCCTTTTTCAATACCATGAGCCCCTTTTTCAATACCATGGGCCAAAACAATACCATGAGCCCAAAACTACCTGGACGGGGTCAATTGGGCGGATCATTACCCAATACAATGGGTCAATACCATGGTGGTTACCCTTGGTTTTGCACTTTTTGAGCGCTTTAGCCCATACGCGACTTGGCACGTTCTTTTCCGCGTGCATACGCGACTTCCCCTAGGCCAATCCGCGTATACCTAGAGACATACTCTTTTTCATCATAGAATCTAGCACACGCTGAAATCCTTTCTTCATTGCCTTCTGTACTCACTGTAGATACATCAGATTTCCTTCATCAAGAACATATTCTATCAAGCACAACTTCATCCAGTAAGTTGTCATCATCTTTATCAGATGGGTTGCCTTTCAAGGACAACACTCAGCATCATATTGTCAACAAACATTATATCACATCAGATTTACATCATTTACTAATTCCATCAAGTCAAGCATAACTTCATCAGGTGGATTGCCATCAAGGACAACACATGTCAACAGTCGCATGTCTTCATCTTCATTCAGTGGGTTGCCATCAAGGACAACACTCTGCATCATATTTCCAACAATCTCCCCCTTTAGACTTGATGGCAACCATGATGGTGTTTGGTTACCACAACAGATTTAAGACAATATTTGACACCATTCTTTCTCTTCATTCAAACACCATGTCACTCTCCCCCTTTGACATCAAGGGAAAAGGGCGGATCAACACCAACATACTCTCCCCCTTTTCTCCTCATGTAGAAGAAGCGTTCTGCAGATCTGATGTATACTGAAGTGACCAAGCTCCTCCTGAGTTCATGCTGAAACTTGAAACATATTTTTCAATGAAGTACATGACTCTATGACATTCCTATCACCAATGACTCATACTTACATCAAAGATTCATCCAAGTGGATTTACATATGAGACTCAAGTACCCAACCAAGTGGGTTTACACATTTCAACTCATCTACCCAACCAAGTGGGTTTACAAAATTTGACTCAGCTACCCAACCAAGTGGGTTTACAAATTTATCAAGTCCTTACATGACTGAATATTACAAGTTTACATCATGGGTCTCAACAAGACCTTTTCATCAAAATACAAATATAACTTCAAGACCAACACCAGAAAGTCTTCAAGAAAGAGAACATATTTCAGAATCATCATAATGACAACAATGCATTATACTCAGCAACGCTAAAGCTCCCCCTGAATCTGTGCATCCATGCATCCTTTTCATATGACTAAGGCTCCCCCTTAGTTTGTGCATCCTGAACACTTTCACCAACAAATCATCCAGGCATATTTATCAACAACATGAGAAATAGAATTATGAGAACTGGAACACCACCAGAGATACCAAACAGTATCAGATATACCAAACAGCACTACAGCTGTGCTGAAAAGAGCTGACTCCAAGCAAAAATCTGTCAGCAATCAGACATACGCGGTTTTCTGTGCATGAACTCGCGTACATACGCGACTGTGTTTCAGGAAACCCATGTATCCCAAGCCATCTTCTAAAATTCAACCAGATCTGATTCTCAGTGAAGAAAAGACAGTGTTCAGCTTCTTTCTGAGATATTTGACATCTTTCCAGGACTGCAGATAGATAGAACAGTGTATTTGTGTCTTCAAGCGTCATCAGAGTAGTTTGGCAACACAATAGCATGTGTAAACCTTGATTCTTTCTGGCATCTTCCAACCTTCAAGAAGTTATCATACCAAACAACATCTTAGCAATGTAACATCAGTTTTCATCCATATGATTGTATCAAAATGATCTTCAAAGATTGTATGAAGCTAGCATGTAAGAGGCAAAGATCTCTCAACACATAGTAACAAAACTCATGATTTATTTGAATCAGCACAATCTCTACTCTCCTGGGTAAAATCTGAGAAGATCATGCACCATCAACAGCAGAACTTAGTCTCATCACAATGATATTGTACCTAGGTATCATCATTTTGAGCAAAGAGTATCACAATAGCAAAAAATGTGAAGGTCATATGCAATGATGCAATCTCTTCAAGTATACAACCTTCTCCCCTAGGTGCTCTTCTTAACATGCAATCACGAGAGCACCACTAGCGATGAGTCCTTGACAGCAATCTCTTGCATTGGGCAAAAGCTGTATCCTCTGCATTATAGGACTTTCATCTCAACAATGAATACTCTTCATCAATAAGCAAACAGGACTCATCCATAAACTTCATCATAGGAAAACAAGTATCATATCATTATACAACCAGAATAATGCTAACAGTGCAATCATCAGCAGTCAGACTGATGCTCCCCCTGGACCTATGCTCCAGATCTTCAGCTATCAGATAAATTTTCTCATCATCAATGCATACGCGGCTGTGTCACCTGGAACTCGCATGTATACGCGACTTTGTTTCATAGAACCCGCGTATGGAAAGTGAAATATAGAAAATTTCACACCTTCATCTCCTCCTGCAAATTTACCTTTTGTTCCTGTCTTTTCTTCATCAGATGCACTGTCAGAAGCAAACATAACCAGAATAAACAAATCAACCTTGAGAGTCATTATGCATTGCTCCCCTTGTGACGATACATTACTAGATCTCATAATGTATCTCACATATTTCCTGCAGTCAATAAGAAAGGTCAGCATCAGAAGTAGATGACTGCAGTAGGGTCAGAATTCCCTACGTTTCTGATCGGTCCTCCTTCTTTTTCCAAATTTTCTTGAGCTTTCCAACTGTGTGCTGAAAATTGTCCACTTTCCCAGATCTGTTCATCCTGCATTCTTTTTCTACATGTCCATACTTGTTACAAGCATAACATCTCATGTGGCCAGAGAAATAAACATAAGAATCATGATGATTATTTCTAATCTTCCTCCTTTTGCAATCAACTGCTTTATGTCCATACATGTTACATGAGAAACAATATCCCCTGAAGAAACTAGAGTACCTTTTTGAGTAGAACCTGTTTGTTTGTGGCTGAAATGATCTGCTCCTGCAATTTGCTGCAACATGCCCATAGTTATGACATTTAAAACATTCAACGTTCTTGAATGAATTCCTTTGAGAATTCATGATTGTTGGTTGATCTTTTGACTCTTTCAACACTTCAGGTTTTACATTGACTTCCTCTGAATTTTTAGCACTTCCTTGTGAGCTAGATTCTCCTTTAACGGTTTCATGGAAACCAAGACCAAGTTTGATAGCAGGAGACCTTTGATTACTCAGAATATTGTCCAAGATATTAGTACTATCTTGAAACCTCAAAAGTTTAACCTTTTCTTCTAATTTACCTTTGAGAATGTTTACCTCAACCTCCAAGGCTTGACATTGCTTTGTGATGCTTTCTTCTTTCCTTTTTCCATCTTCTACTTGATCCTTCAGATTTAGAATCTCTTCTTTCAACCAATCTTCGTTTTCTTCACATGTTTGTTGTAGCTCTTCATTCTTCTTATTTGATTTTTCCATATCTTCTTTGAGAGAGATGATTTCTTCTTCAAGGGCTTCCTTTTCAAATGACAGAGGTTCTTCATTCTTCTTATTTGATGCTTCAAGATCTGTTTGTAGAAAGATGATTGCAGCTTCAAGTCCTTCATTCTTCTTGCTTGATTTTTCGATATTTGCATTTAGATCGTTGATTTCTGCTTCTAGTTCTTTAATTTGATTGGATGCATAAGTATGAAACCTTTGATACTTGTCCACCTGTCCATTCAACATTTCTATTTGATCTTTCATTTGAGAGATCATCTCTTTGTAGGTAGAATCTTTCTTATCAATTTCCTTTTGTTGTTCTTCAACTTTGATCTTGATAGCTTCCACAACTTTACTATCTTCACTTTTGTTTGCACAAAGAAGAGTATTACAAGTGGCCTTCTTCTTTTCCTTCTTTGCCATGAGTATTTGTAGAGCTTCGTCAGAAACTTCTGGATCCATACTGTCACTTTCACTGTCATAATCTTTGCATATGCAATTAAGTAAGAGACAAGAACAATGATTAATACCTGGTTCATCTTCTTCAATTTTTGCTATACATGATTTATGAGGTATCTTCTTGTTTCGAGTAGCCTTCTTCTTTTTCTTCTTAGCCATGAGCACTTTCAGATCTTGGTCAGAATCTTCTTCATCTTCACTGGACACTTCATCATCATCTTCTTTTGCATAATAACTCTTTCTCTTTTCAAATTGTTTCCCTTTACCATGTTTTTCTCTATAATGACATTTAGCAGCATAGTGACCAACGTTTCCACACTCAAAACATTTGAATGGAAGCTTACCTTTGAATCTTCCAGTACCCAGTTGGAGCTTTCTCACGAAATTCGCTTCTTCTTCATCGGATATATAGCTGGATTCTTTGACAACTTCCTTTTCCTTTCCTTTTGTAGATGCCTTAAAATCAGCTTCTCTTATTTGAGAAGGACCTCCTTGTCTCATTTCAAAAACAGTCAGAGTACCATGTAATTGAACAATAGTAAGCGTTTGCAGATCTTGCCTTTCTTCAATAGCTGAAACTTTAGAGTCAAATTTTGAAGTCAAGGATCTTAAGACTTTTTCTACCAGAGTAGTATCAGTTATGGTTTCACCCAAATTTCTCATCCGATTTACAATATCATCTAGACGGAGAAAGAAACTGGCAACACTTTCATCACTGTGCATCTTCAAATTTTCATATTCAATTCTAAGAGTTTGGAGTTTTGCACTTTTTACCTTTGTATCTCCTTCATAGCTCAGAATGATTTTGTCCCATATTTCTTTTCCTGAATGTAGCTGCATCACTTTAGCAAATTCTGATTCAGACATGCTTCCTAATAAGACATTCACTGCTTTGGCATTGATTTCATACTTCTTTCTTTCAGCAGCATCAGTAGGAATACTTGCCGAGTATTGATAACCTTCTTCCACGATTGCCCATACATCTGCACCAAGACTTTGCAGATATGCTTTTGTTCGTACCTTCCAGAATATCAGATTGCTTCCATTGAATAGAGGTGGCTTTATAGACATTACTCCTTCTTGACTTCCCATTGCGACGGATCTCCTTTAAGCGATCAAGCTTCTGTACAAGGACCTGCTCTGAAACCAATTGTTGGGAAAAATACTGAGAGGGGGGGGTGAATTAGTATTTACTGCATATTCAAAGCTTTTTACTTTTTCATTCCTTAAAACCCATACGCTACTTTTCTAATGCCAACTAGCGTATACACGCGGATATCCTTCATAAAACTCGCGTATACACAGAGATCTAATTATGTCATTAGTTCTTTGCTTATATCATTCCATATTCATTCATCAGATGTTCAATAAACAGTAAACATGTGCAGTAAGAACAGAATAAACCATCACACCAAGCATCACACATGAACACCAGGATTTTTAGGTGGAAACCCAAGTCGGGAGAAAACCACCGCTGCAGTTGCTCAGCCTTCAATATTTTAGTATAGAGAAAACATGTTACAACATATGTGCTGGCGCAGACTTGACCAGCACGCAGGCACCCACCTGCGCTCGTTTACCAGCCTCTCCTGGAAGGGAGCTACGACCCCCTGACTCGTTTACCAGCCTCTCCTGGAAGGGAGCTACGACCCCCGATCTCGTTTACCAGCCTCACCTGGAAGGGAGCTATGACCCCCCGATCTCGTTTACCAGCCTCACCTGGAAGGGAGCTACAACCCCCTGACTGAAGGCTACAACCTTCAGCACCACCTTGGACCACGTTTCATCAATTTTCACATTGGATCCAACAACTTCAATAGAACACCACTTGCAGGCCACATTTCATCATATTTCCAGACTGGACCCTTTCCAAACTTTTAAGCACAAACATACATCACCGACAGATACTTAACAACACAGATCAGATAGCAGAAACAAAGCAGAACAGATCAGATATTTCATACCCTTTGCTTCAGCAAACCCTAGTTTGCATACGCGCTTTCACTTCACTGATGTCGCGTATATACGCGCTTCCGTCCACACAGACCAGCGTATACCTCAGTGTATATTTTATTGCGCATACGCGCTTTCTCTTCGCTGAAGCCGCGTATATATGCGCTTCCTCCGCAGCGAAGTAGCGTATAGATCTTCAATCATTACAGAGCAGCATACTTCATCAGATCAGATATTCAGTTCAGATCTACCCTTTTGCTTCAGACAGATGTTCGCCTAGATGCTCGCCTCATCACAGATCTAAGCCTTCCATAATCAGATCTAGCAAATACAAGAGCAATTCAGATCTAGATCTCCTTCTTCATCATTGGTGCATCATACATTCAGATTTATCATTCAAGTGTAACCCTTTCCATTTCAGATATACTTCAGAGAGAAGTACTCATTCAAGCTCAGACATCTTGCACCCTCATTCCTGATTTGCACAATGAATTTCTTCTCCTTATATAGGTTTACCCTTTTCAATACCATGAGCCCCCTTTTTCAATACCATGGACCAAAACAATACCATAAGCCCAAAACTACCTGGACGGGGTCAATTAGGCGGATCATTACCCAATACAATGGGTTAATACCATGGTGGTTACCCTTAGTTTTGCACTTTTTGAGCGCTTTTTCCCATACGCGACTTGGCACGTTATTTTCCGCGTGCATACGCGACTTCCCCTGGGCCAATCCGCGTATACCAAGAGACATACTCTTTTTCATCATAGAATCTAGCACATGCTGAAATCCTTTCTTCATTGCCTTCTGTACTCACTGTAGATACATCAGATTTCCTTCATCAAGAACATATTCTATCAAGCACAACTTCATCAAGTAAGTTTTCATCATCTTTATCAGATGGGTTGCCTTTCAAGGACAACACTCGGCATCATATTGTCAACAAACATTATATCACATCAGATTTACATCATTTACTAAGTCCATCAAGTCAAGCATAACTTCATCAGGTGGATTGCCATCAAGGACAACACATGTCAACAGTCGCATGTCTTCATCTTCATTCAGTGGGTTGCCATCAAGGACAACACTCTACATCATATTTCCAACACGAAGAAGTCATGTCCACACCAACTAAGGGGAAGTAGGTGGAGAAAAATAAGAGTAAAGGGAAAGGCCAGGAGCAAGGGTAGGGAAGGGCCACAAAATGGGCTGGGGGGAAGCCGTGCACCTTCCCCCCAGAATGTGAAATCTCCCCGAATGGTGCCTAAGGCACACTCTCCTAACCTATCAAAGTGACCTCTGTCTATGCATGAAGAAGCTCGGCTAGCTACCCCAATTACTTTGATACCACCCTATGTTTCTCCTCGAAGGCCCTCGGTGTGCACGCCTAAGAATCTCGAGGGTCTGCATTCCTATATGAAAATTTCGCTAATTCTGGGTGAAGTCCCCATAATTGGAGAAGCATACGACATGCTCTCCTCAATTAAGTTCGACGATCACGACATTGGCAACCTTAAGGCATTCGCAAAATTGGCACCTGAGTTGTACCTTAAAAGATTACTAGAGGACGACGTGCTAAGCATCGTACCAATTTCGTGGGCGGGTGGGTTAGGAAATTTTGGATTACTAAACTTGCTGCGGGTACCTCAGTTTGGCTTATACAATGTAACTGATCAAGTTGTGCGACAGCTGCTAGCCCTGATCCATAACGGTAGCTTGTGGATCCAGGATCGCATTCCCCTTGATGCCACCCTAATTCACCGCATTATTTGTCTACCCATCGAGTGGCCAAATCCCATGGAGCGCGTCGGCAAGAAGTACAAGCAAGAGATCACCGACAAGGTGTGAGAAGACTACCATGTCGAGCGCAACACTAGAGGGTTCATAATTAACACCACTGTCAACCCTGGGCTATGCATGGGTACCTTGTTGCTGGCTTGCAAAATTATGTGCAAGTGCCAAGCCACGACTGTCCCTACCTATGTGATTCAGCTTGCTAGATGCTTCGAAAAAGGGGTCTGCTTTAACTAGTCGTAGTTCCTCTGCAATGAGTTTTTGGAAAACATGTGAGAGGCCTAGGATCACAGGAGGGCATTCTGCTACTCTTGGTTATTGCTATTAATTTCATTGGTTACATGCGAAGCCCCTAAAGGATCGGTCCTCCCTGAGCTTGAACTGGACATGTGTGAAGGGGTGCGATATGTGAACTTATGGGACTCAAAATATGAGTAGCGTATTAAGGAAAACAAAGTATTTTGGGTGCTATTTCAAAGTAGGTTCATAAAATCAATTCATTCCCGGCCACGCTTGTTGCTAACGGTCTATGAAAAATACAAGAGCATCATAGCATTCTAGGTCATGATGCACAATGTGTAGATTTGGGGCAATAAGGATCCAACTTGGATGTCACTGCCTTACATGGTCACAGATGCGGAAATCAACCAGCTCATCGCCACTTGACCACCACACTAGAGATTGGGATTACAATTGGTTGTAACTGAAATTAGTGGTACAAGCACAGTCCCAAAGACCCACACCCCACTTTATACCGCAAATAATTTGGAAGGCCATGGCCCGGAAGGATCCACCAAACCGAAGGTTCCCCCTGATACAACGCAGGGCATAGAGCAGGACTCGCAGCAAGACATGGAAACTGAGGGTTAGGAAAATGGATAGCCAAATCTCTCAAGGGCCAGCAAACGAAATGATGTGATACGAGGCCCGATAGGGAAAATGAGGTTACCTTAACCGAGGAATATTTGGAACAAATCACAGATGCGGTCACCCTCACTTCAGAAGACAGATGGCTTGCCTTGGAAGAGCAGCAAAAGGTCGCAGACACCACATTACAGTCTGAGCTCCAAGCTCTGTAACTCAAGGCTAATAAGCTGCAGAAGAGCGTGGTTCAAGCGAGGCTGACCCCAGCAACCAACACTAAGTTGATCTTTATGACTGAGAGCCGCCTCTACCCCCTGCCAAGCACACCAATCACTCTCAGCCCACCTTCCTTATGCATACAAGTCCAGGCCTGTGCAAAAGTACATCTACACTTGGCCTGGCTTCCACACGAGCCGCTCCAGGTTCTTCACACATCCCTCTTTGAGGAAATCCAGCATAGAGACTGCCGGGTGCAAAATCAGCTAAGTATAATTGAGCAGACAATCATAGAAAAGACTACTAAGGTGTCCCAGGCATAGGCCGAATGCATCTTTTCCACCGCGCAATAGACCGAGTTGGAGTGTCTAATCAACAAACTATGTGCAGATGTGACTGAAGACATCCCAGCCTCTGCCACCCCCAGGATAAGATAGAGGGCCTCGTCACAGCCCTGCAAGCTTCTCGGACCGAGATCTAGAATTTCAAGACTGAGATGGTGCAGAAAATTGCTACGTTGTAGGCTAATTTGTAACTAGAAACTCCTCCTGCGATCCTATTCTATTCACCTGTCACGGTTTATTCATCACAGTTCATGTGTTTACATTGCTGCGACTTACGACACGGTTTGGAAACTCTGTGGGTGATTTATTATAATGTTTTAAATAAAACATAACCCGAGCCTGAACTTTTGACATAAGAACTTTTACATTCGAACTTTATAATATAGTTCGAATCTTTACAATGTTCTTTACAACATGACCTTCAAACCTTACAATAAGGTTTTTGGCTATGGTTTCAAACTTTAATATAAAACCTTTGGTGCCTATCGACCTTTTCAATATTTTGACATAGATTTATAGCCTTTTGCACTAGGACTTTGACATCCATCCTTCGAACCTTTACAAAAATGTTTATGGTTATGATTACATTAGGACTTGACCCTTTAAAGGTTTTACACCATAGTGACATCCACATAGGGTTTTTGCTAGGGACTTTAAGGCCATAAGTTTAGAAAACTTAGGAATATGACTTAATTTAACAATTTGCCCTAGGAGTAGATTTAGCCTTTTACAAAGCGGAAATTAGACATTTTTTACCTTTACAAAAAAAATGACTTAGAACAAGTTTTACTTACATAAGTCTTATAACAAACTCTGTTGTTTCTATTGCAGGTCGATTTGACAATGTCTTTGATTGGTGCTTTGGACATTTGCTGGAGTCGCATCTGAAGTTTAATGTTGATTGATGTTGTACATTTGAACTTCACAATTTTAATGATCATCTTGATCAATTATTACATAATTGAAAATTACAAAATTTCAAATAACCATCTTGGTAGTTTGAATAATTTTGATACAACTTTAACAATTCTAAATTTGGATCACTGTTCGAAGCCATTAGGAAGCTCTAGGAAAATATGAAAACCCCACGGCCACGTTGACTTGGGACGAGTCACAAGATTGTGTTGGGGGCCTGTTGGAACAGGGTCCCCTAGCTACGTTTTGATATGTTGCAACGCTGCGTTTTTTATATATTTTTGTGGTAATTTGTCTTGCACATGGGCTTTGGGGTGGGCCAAATCCCCCAATGTATTGTAATGGGTCAAAGGGTAGGCCTAGAGTCTAAAAACCATGGTTTGCGAACCACAGGATAGCACAGGCTATGATGATATAACTAGATGGATAGTTTGAGTTCAAGGGTAAGTAAGTAAGTAAGATTGATGCTACATATGAACTGTTGAGTTCTATTTTGGGTATTTTTGGGTAAGGACTCCTGCTGGCTATGTGCGCGGAGATCCTCAGTCCTGCTGTGTGCGGACCCCGCTCGGTGCCTGTGCGGGCTGTGACTTGGGTTTGTAACTTGGTTTTGGATGTTAATGAATGCGGAATCTATTGAAGTATATTTATGCTATCTGAACTAGTTGTGTTTATTACTGAATTACCTCTTTGTTAATTGAATAAGCTATTATTGTATCTACGATATATGAATTACCTGCGATTGTGATGTTTTGTGGTGATAATTGATGATGTGCACGTGGATGCGAAGGTGTTAACCACGTCCGTTTAATAATAGTAGCTTTGTTTATGTTTACATGCTAATTATACTGTTAAGGGCTCGATAATAGGCTTTTCTGTGTGAACCTAGTAGAACTCAACGAGATATTATTTAATTACCTATTCTCTTTGAGGGTGTGGAAACCTAGTTCCAACACCCACCCATAATACTTCGGGTAAGACCTTGGCCTTCGAAAGTAGGTCATTTCTGAAAGGGCCAATATTATAGGGGTTTGTTGGCAAACCTGGGTCAGGACCCCTCGTGCCAACAACCTCTAAGAGACAACTCCTAATCCAAGACTCATAACATGACCTAGATTAGATACTCCAGTTTCTTTATCTCCACCAAAATTTGAATCAAAGTATCCAATCAAGCTGAAGTCACCCACCTATTTTACTTGAGTCCAAAGTTTTTATTTCCCTTTAAGTACTTTATAACTCTTTTTGAAACAAACCAATGACCCTCACAAGGCTTTTGCATAAACCTAGAGAGGATTCCAACAACAAATGAAATGTTCATTCTAGTAGTAGTCACATAGTTGAGGCTTCCTAGGATCTATCTATACTTTGTTGTATCCCGAGATTCTTTTCCTTCAATGGATGTGAGCTTTAAGTTCTATTCCATGAGAATAGTCAAAGGATTGCACTCAACCATGCCACAATTTTTCAATAGATCTCCATTTTACTTGTTCAATAGATCTCCAATATATTTTTAATATGAAAACTCAAACGTGCACAAAATGACAATGTCAACCCTAAAAAAATATTAGACACCCGCTATAAATAAAGAGAACCTCATTTGGACATCATTAAAGCATATTCTTCTTCTCTCTTCTTTTCTCAAGAAAATATGACTCACAATACTATCAAGATAAAAGATAAAATGGGTAATGATATTTCAATATTTCCCTTATTTTCATATCAAAATTTTTCATTTCATATCACACTTTTTCATATGATATAGTTTTTAATCAATCAATTTAATTAAAATTGAAGAAAAAATATAACTAATTTTGCGATAAATACCTATGATCTAGCAAAATTTTTAGGTTTACTAGATTCACCCACCTTATTGAGTCTTTTTTGATCCCCTCTTTTTACTATTGTAGTGTCATGATGTGATATTCCTTTTTAGGAATTTCAGCAATCTCACCACTAAGGATGCTGTATAAGTGAACCAGTGTAAGAATAATGCAGTCCAAGGCTTGTACCCTCAATAATATGTTGTATATGACTTAAATATAGAGTGGATCAGAAACAATAACTCTAGCTATAATAAACAGATCTCCCCAACTCAAATGTAGAAAAAGGCATCATAACCCCAGTACATCATAAAATAGAAATGTCGGAGGCAGCAAAAAAGTTATTCTTATTATGTAAACTTTTGAAATAGATGGAATGACATATTTCTAGATATTTCATTCATTATAAGATCAGAAGTGATAGGATTGACCTCCTTTTACAAACACATTTGGACCTCCCGGCAAGAGTTTCTGGAAAAATAGCGACACAATGTACAGCACTGCAGAAAATAACGTTGTACCCAACTACTCTGTATTAAAAAACATCTCATATGCTCAAAGAGGAATACACAATACATAAATAGTCTCAAGACCCTCCTCAATAGAACTCCTGCAGAGGAAATCACCTCCTCCCCTCCTGAAATAAGCTCAAATGGGTAGATCTAACCACAGCTACTGCAGCTACTACAGAAATAATGCACTCACTGAGAGTGACTACGCAGTCCAGGTTAGAGAATGGTATCCTCAAGATATGTGATGAGAATGGAACTCAAGACATCCTCCTTGAATCTCCCAATCAACCTGCAACAACAATGGAACTAGAATTCTCGCATGAGAACCCTTTTACTAAACAGTGTTGCAACTCCAGCTAAACAGCTGAAGATTGATATCAGTCATCAGATTGAAACAAGAAGTATGTATAAATGAATTCCCTTGCTACAATTTCTTCCTTTTTATTCCAAGTGAGCTTCTCCATCTCGGGCCCCACACATGTAGCTTCCTTGAGAAGCTTCCTCCTTCAAAACTTGCTACCCTAGAGGCTTTCCCTCCCTTTTTATAGTGCTGGTTGACTTGGTCAACTATAGTAGCTCCTTGATTTTTCTCCTATTCATACTCAAGGGGCTTTATTTTATCCTCCTATCTCAATCCCTTTTCACACTGGGATAGATTTTATTGTGTTTCTCACTTCTTATTTCAAAAATGGAGTAATTATAATGTTCCAAGTAGCTATGGCTAATTGGGAACATCACAGTCCTCCCCACTCAAAATTTTCTTGCCCACAAGAAACAATAAAGAAGAATTATGCAAGATCTGCCTCCCCTCCCAAGTGGCATCATCATCTGGTAGATTCCTCCATCGAAGCAGATAGTCTTTGATGACTTTGTTTCTCAACTTCCTCTCTCTTGTGTCTAGGATTGCTTCTGGCTGCAAGATCAAATGACCCTCATCATCAATTGGAGGAAGTTCCAAGTTGGAAACTACATTCCTCCCTATGGCCTTCTTGAGGCAAGATACATGGAAGATATTGTGGATCCTGCTTCCCTTAGGAAGCTCCATCTCATAAGCTACCTTATCGACACATCTGTTCACCTTGTATGGCCCATAGAAATGTGGTTTGAGCTTTTCATATCCTTTCACCTTCAGTATGGAATGTTTGTAAGGTTGAAGGCATATATAGACAAGGTCCCCCACCTCAAACTATCCCTCTATCTAACCACGGTCTGCATACATCTTCTGCTGGTTGTGAGAAGTGGCCATGTTATCTTTGAGGGCCCTGAATATGTTCTAGTTCTCTTGAATCCAATCTCTTGCCCTTGGAGCTTTACTTTCCCCAAAAATAACATCGGAAAATGAAATTTCCTCATATCCATACAAGGCTCAGAATGGTGTCATGCCAATAGAGAGATGGTGAGTAGTGTTGTAACAATACTCCCCCAAGTGGAGCCACCGCAGCCAACCTTTCTGCTGCCCGGCCACATAGTTTCTCAAGTAGCCTTCTAACCACTTGTTAACTATCTCAGTCTACCCATCAGTTTGGGGGTGATAGCTGGTGTTGGGGGTCAAATAAGTTCCAACTAATCAAAAAAATTATTACCAAAAGCCACCCATGAAGCGGTTGTCCCGATCACTCACTATGGTCCTAGGAAGACCATGGAGTCTAAATACATCTCTGAAGAATATCTCAGCTACCTGTGAAGCAGTATAATGTGAAGAGATGGAAAATAAATGAGCATACTTTGTTATTTTATCAACAACAACATAGATACAGTCCTTACCCTGCACTATCAGTAAGCCGGTGATGAAGTCCATAGAGATGCTTTCCCACTTCCCATTCAGAATAGGTAGTGGTTGTAACAACCCAACAGGATAAGTGTGCTCTCCCTTGTTTTGTTGGCATGTGGTACATTCCTTGACATGCTAGAGCACATCCTCCTTGAGACCCTTCCATGAGAACCTCTCCCTGATAGATCTATAAATTTCAGTCAAATCTGATGCCCGAAAAGCGAGGAATCATGTGAGGCCACCAAGATATTCTCCTTGAGCTTAGAATTCTTAGACAAGTAGATCAAATCCTTGTAGTAGATAACCTCATCCATCACTTTAAATCTCTCATCCGGTACCACCCCATCAAGTATCCCACATGCAATATCATCTTTGGAGTACTCAACTAAAATTTGAGCCTTCCAATATGTGTCCATGCCCCTCATGGATAGTGCTGTAGGCCTCCTAGAAAGTGCATCAGCTGCTGTATTTCTCTTCCCCTTGACATATTCTATGTCAAAGTCATAGGCCTAAATTTTTCTCAGCCACTTCTATTGTCTTTCCTGAAGCTGCCTCTGCTCAAGAAAGAATCTAAGGCTATTGTGATCAGTCTTCACCTTGAACTTATTCCCCACCAAATATTGCCAGAATTTGGCTAATGCATGCATGATAGCCAAAATTTCTTTATCATATATGGGGTATCGCTTCTCATGAGGGAGAAAATTCCTGCTCTCAAAGGCTATAGGATGCCCTCCTTGCATCAAGACTGCCCCAAGACCTTCACCCGATGCATCACATTCTAAGACAAAAGGTTGAGAAAAGTCAGGTAAAACCAAAACAGGACAAATAGTCATTACCTCTTTGAGCTTATCAAAAGCTCTCTGTGCTGTGGGTGTCCACTAGAAATCCCCTTTCTTTGTCAAGTCTGTAAGAGGTGTTTCTAGTTGTGAGAACCCTTTCACAAACTTCCGGTAGTGTGTGCATATGCCCACAAACCCTCTAAGTTCTGTCACATTTCTAGGTTCAGGCGAATCTCTGATAGCTTGACTCTTCTCCTCATGTACCCTGACTCCATCTATCCCTATGATATGCCCCAAATACAACATCTCTGTGAGGCCAAATTCACATTTGGAGAGCTTGGCATAGAATTGCTGCTCCTTGAGGATATGTAAGATTGTCTCAATATGCTGCAAGTGCTCCTCCCAAGTGCGGTTGTAGATCAGAATATCATCAAAGAAGACCAATACAAACTTCCGCAAATGATCCCGGAAGATATGGTTCATAGAAGATTGGAAAGTTGTTGGAGCATTAGTCAATCCAAAGGGCATCACCAGAAACTCAAAATTCCCATACTGACACCTAAACGCTGTCTTGGGGATATCTTGCTCCCTCACCTTGATTTGATGGTACCCGAACCTCAAATCAATCTTGGAGAAATATTTGGATCCCCTCAGCTCATCCATGAGTGTTTGGTATGTGTTATATTCTTTCCACAAGTAGCCCCACGCGTTGTACGTTGCGCCCAGTGCAGCAAGGGGGTCACAGGGGGGTACGATGGTTTTAGGCCCTTGGTATTTTGTAGATCCGATCAAGGGAACTATGGTTATGCTCTAATCTAGGGTTAATGGATTGGGGTTTATGTATGCTTTAGCATGTATATATATGTGTTGTAATACTAAAAGGAATATAATGAAAAATCAAGCTGGTCGTCTCCATTTTGGATCGAGGGGAAAATCTCTGTGTTTATTTGTTTTATGTTTCATGCTCTCGCTATTGTTTATTTTCTATTATAATATTCGTGTGTAGATAATTTCTGTTCAGTGTTAAAACCTAAATTTGGTATCAGAGTAGTTTCGGCTTCAAGGGGACGCCTTTGCTGCTGAGGGGATTTTTTCTCAAGCCTGAGGTAGACCCTGTTCAGTGGGAGATCTACGGGATTGTTTCTTGCGGTGAAAGAAGATGGCGAGCGGAGGAAAGATAGAGATCAAGAAATTTAATGGTCATAGTTTTGAGTTGTGGAAGCTCAAGATGGATTATTTGCTGGTGGATAAAGATTAGTGGATCGCGGTAGATTCAGGTACTAAACCAACGACAATGTCAGATGAAGACTGGAAGAAACTAGATCGAAAGGCTAAGAGAACAATACGGTTATGTGTCTCAGATTTAGTATTTTTTAATGTATCTGGGGAAGCTACGACGAAAAATTGTGGGAAAAACTTGGGACTTTGTACCAATCTAAGTATCTGGTGAATAAGTTGTTCCTGCAGAAAAAACTATATAACCTGATGATGAAGGATGGAGACTCAGTGACAGAGCATCTGAACGCCTTCAATATTGTGGTAAGTCAGCTGTCATCTGTTGATATTAAAATATCAGATGAAGATAAGTGCATCAGTTTTTTGTGTTCTCTACCAGACTCGTGGAACAATCTAGTTATTGCAATAGGTAGAAATACAACTACCTTGAATTTTGTTGACATTGTCTCAGCCTTGTTGTCCGAAGAAATGAGACGGAGAAATATGGAGGGTCAAAATGGATATGCCTTATCTGTACGGGGAAGGTCCCAAAACAGAAGCAAGAATAAGGTTTCCAGTGGGAGATCCAAATCTAGAGGGAGATCTAAATATCCTGGAAAGTTTGTAAAGGTATTCTAAAAATGCGGGAATGAAGGACACTACAAAAAATACTGCAAATCTAAAGCTCCTGAGAAAGGAAAGGGATCTGATGATGCTCCTTCTGCAGAGGAAAAAACCACCTCAGATGAAGGTGGGGATGTGTATTTGGCTTCTTCTTCAAATACACATGTAGATCATGGGTCATGGTTGATTGACTCAGGTGCATTCTTTCACTTCACTCCCCATAGGGAGTGGTTCTGCGAGTATGAGAAATATGATGGAGGCGATGTATTCCTAGGGGATGATAGGAAGGCCAGAATCATCGGACGTGGAAAATTCAAGTTGAATCTACAAGGTGGAAGGATCAGAACACTTCTTAGTGTTCTGCAAATTCCTGCATTGTCCAGAAATCTTATTTCTATTAGCAGGATGGATGATGCAGGTGTAAAAACAGTGTTCAAGAAAGATGCCTGCAAGATGGTTCGGGGAGCACTGGTATTAATGCGGGGAGTTCAGATTGGAACTCTGTACAAGCTACAAGGTAGCATTGTTATTGATGGGTGTAACAGTTCTGTGGTTCCTGAAAGTAGAGCGGAAAGCCTAGTTGTCTCTGGAGAAAATACCATGCTATGGCATCAAAGTCTTGGACATATTGGAGAGAAGGGCCTTCAGATACTACATAGAAATGGTATGGTAGAAGGTATGTCTGATTTCTCTCTGGATTTTGATTTCTGTTAACATTGTGTATATGGGAAGCAGAATCGGGTGAGTTTTCCTTCTGGTGCTAAGAGGGTGAACAAGATATTAGAACTTGTGCACAATGATGTGTCTGGACCTGTGTCAGTTCCATCACTGGGAATTTCTGTGTACTATGTTTCATTCATAGATGACTTCTCAAGGAATACATGGATATATTTCTTGAGGAAGAAATTTTAAGTCTTTGACAAATTTAAAGAATTTAAGGCATTGGTGGAAAACCAGACAGAGAAGAAGATAAAGGCACTGAGGACAGATAATGGTGAGGAGTTATACAAGAAGGAATTTGAAGAGTTCTATAAGAAGTATGGTATAGCACGGCAGAAGACTACTCCATACACACCTCAGCAAAATGGAGTTGCAAAAAGAATGAACAGAACGCTGATGGAAAAGGCAAGAAGCATGCTCAATGGTACTGAGATAGGACAAGAATTCTAGGCAGAGGTAGTGGAGACTGCATGTTATTTAGTTAACAGATCACCTTCATCAGCATTGGAGGATAAGACTCCACATGAGGTATGGACTGGTAAGAAACCCTCTCTTTCTCATCTAAGGGTATTTGGATGTGATGCATATGTACATGTTCCAAAGGAGAAAAGGACCAAGTTGGATAATAAATCTGAAAGGTGCATCTTTATTGGGTATAAGGATGGTTTAAAGGGTTACAAGATTTGGAATATGGAAACAAGGAAGGTTGTGTACAACCGAGATGTAGTGTTTAGAGAGGTGAAATATGTTTTTAAACATGAAATCATACCAAAGGAACCTGAGAAGATAGAGTTTGAGCTAAAGGAGGATGAATCAGAATCTACAACAGAAGAAGACTTAGAAGAGGAAGATCCACAAACTCCAGCTGTGAGAAGATAAGTTCGAGAAAGAAGGCAACCAAAAAGGTATAGTCCATCTGCTTTCTATTCAAGTTTTGCTTTAACTATAACTGATGATGATCACAGAACTGTCAGGGAGGTAGTAGATTCAGAGAATGGAAAACTCTGGAAGGAGGCCATGGTTGATGAAATGGCATCCTTGCATAAAAATGAGGCATGTGATTTGGTGGAGTTGCCAGCTAGAAGGAAGCCCTTTAGGAGCAAATGGGTGTTTAAGAAGAAGATGAATGTAGAAGGCAAGGTGGAGAAACACAAAGCTCGGTTGGTAGCAAAAGGTTATTCCCAGGTGTTGGGAATTGATTTTGGTGATATTTTTCCTCCTATTGCCAAAGTTACTTCTATTAGATTACTTTTATCAGTTGCTGTTGCATTTGATTTTGAGATAGAACAGATGGATGTGAAGACAACATTTCTTCATGGGGATCTAGAAGAGGAGATCTACATGAAGCAACCTGGAGGCTTTATGGTGAAGGGTGAGAAAGAACTGGTATGCAGGTTGAAGAAGTCTCTATATGGGTTAAAACAGTCACCAAGGATGTGGTATTAGAAATTTGATACCTATATACGGGGACTTGGATTCATCAGAAGCAAGGAGGATCACTGTGTTTATTTGAAATTAATTGGTGAATGTGTTATTTATTTGGTATTGTATGTGGATGATATGTTGTTGATTGGAAATGAAAAAGAAATTATCCAAGATTTGAAGACCCAACTATTCTGAAAATTCGACATGAAGGATCTTGGTGCTGCAAACTATATTTTGGGCATGGAAATTAAGAGAGATCGAGCAAAGAGGAAGCTCTGGTTAAACCAGAGGAAGTATGTCGAGACTATATTGCAGAGGTTCAATATGCCGGATAGTAAACCGGTGAATTTTCCTATTCCTGTTGGTGTAAATTTGTCTGTTGAACAATGTCCCAAGACACAAGAAGAAGAGGAGGATATGTCCCATGTTCCATATGCAAGTGCAATGGGCAGCCTGATGTATGCAATGGTTTGTACTAGACCAGACATTGCACATGCAGTGGGAGTATTGATCAGGTTTATGTCAAACCCAGGGAAGGAGCATTGGACAGTAGTGAAGTGGGTTTTCAGATATTTACGTGGCACTAGTGATTATGGTTTGTGCTACCAGGGAAGACCAGGACTGGAAATAATGTTGGAAATTCATGGTTTTGTTGATGTAGACTAGGCTGGAGATCTGGACCAAAGAAGATCTACAAGTGGGTATGTGTTTAGCCTATTTGCAAGTGCAGTCAGTTGGATGAGTAAAAGACAGTCTGTAGTGGTGCTTTCAACTACAGAGGTAGAATACATAGCAGCCACTCATGCAAGCAAGGAAGCAGTTTGGTTGTAGAGATTGTGTTCAAGTATGGGGTTGGTACAACAAGCTATAAGGATAGACTGTGATAGCCAAAGTGCAATTTTCTTGTCTAAGAACCCTGCTTATCATTCAAAGACAAAGCACATTGATGTTCAATATCACTTTGTTAGAGATATGGTTGAGGCTAAAAGGGTGTTGCTGGTAAAGGTGGACACTTTGAAGAATGTTGCAGATGCATTGACAAAGTCTGTGAGCACTCAGAAGTTCTATTGGTGTAGAGAAACAATGGATGTTGAAGAATTGGCCCAATGACTAAGCTCTCTTGTGGCCCTTTGTGGAAAGAAAACAACAAGTGGGAGAATGTTGGGTATGTGTTATATTCTTTCCACGAGTAGTTGCACGCGCTATACGTTGCGTCGAGTGCAGCAGGGGGGTCACAGGGGGGGTGGCAGCCCTCCCTGTCGGGGTCTGAGGCAGTGCCTCGGCAAAAAAAAATTGGTGTGCAAACCCACTCATAGGCGGACCCACCCATGTTTTGTGCATGATTTTTCACATGGTTTTGGGGTACAATGGTTTTTAGCCCCTGGTATTTTGTAGATCCGGTCAAGGGAACTACGGTTATGTTCTAATCCAGGGTTAATGGATTGGGGTTTATGTATGCTTCGACATGTATATATATGTGTTGTAACACTAAAAGGAATATAATGAAAAATCAAGTTGGTCATCCGGATTTGGGATCTAGGGGAAAATCTCTGTGTTTATCTGTTTTATGTTTTATGCACTCGCTATTGTTTATTTTCTGTTATAAGATTCGTGTGTAGATAATTTCTGTTCAGGGTTAAAACCTACAATGAGTTCATCGATCCTAGGTATAGGATACCTGTTCTTCAAATTCTTCTTGTTCAAGGCCCTATAATCAATGCACATCCTCAATGTGCCATATTTCTTCGTTACCAAAACCACCGAGGAAGCAAAAGGACTAGTACTAGGTCAGATGTGCCCAAGTGCTAGCAACTCTTGGATAGATTTTTCAATTTCATCCCTATAGGCCTTGGGATGTCTATAAGGAGTGGTGATTACTGCTTGTAGTCCTTTTTCCAACTCAATGGTGTGTTCAAAACCTTTTTCAGGAGGTCTCCCTGGTGGGATATCTCCAAATACTGTAGAATATCGGTCCAAAAGGGATTGAACATCTGGATGTAGCGGTGTGTCCTTGCTCTTCACCTCGGATACATGCAGCTCCACTACCCATGCAATGTCTCCTCTGCGCAGATCTATCTCCATCCTATGTGCTGAAACAACCTGAGGAGGATATGTGTTCATACCCTTGATCTTTTGTTGCTGGCCATCTTCTTCTCTAGTCCATTCCATCTCCAAAGTTCTCCAGTTGGTGGTAACTCTCCTGAGACTGAATAACCACTAGACTACCAATATGAAATTGGTATCTAGAATATCTACCACAAAGAAGTGGTCTTTCAAGGTATAGGTACCCATAGTAATGGTCATCACCGGAACATACTTGGCACATTGTAGAGTCATGGCTCTTGGAACTAAAACTGAAAATCCCTCAAACTCCTTCATAGGAATCCCTCTCTTGCGTACCAGCTATGAATCAATAAAATTTTGAGTGGCTCCACTATCTATCAATATAGAAGCTCTTTGCCCCATGATGGTGCCTCTTACTCTTAAGGTAAGATATTTTGGGATCCCTCTTAATGCTACAACAGCTTCTCCTCTTGGAGCAAAGTCTTCTATGGGTTGTACAACGCTGGCACTCTTCTTGGAGAAGGTCTTTATAGGATGTGCCTACCCTATAACACATTTCTCCTGAACATAGAGTGTCTCCCTTGGCCTTGCATGGGTTTTCTGCTGTAAAAATATTCTTACCCTAGGCAAGATGTGTTGTAGATCTCTAGCTTTCTCCACAACTTCAAGGAGTGTAGTTGGTTTTGTAGACTTGACCAACCCTTGTAATGGTTTAGACATCCCATTCAATAACATGCATAACTTCCCGCTCATAGTGAGGTTGGAGACCATCACTGAAAGCTGTATATACTCAACAATATAATCCTCAAGATCTCCCTCTTTCTTGAGTTTGGTTATTTTGGCAAAGTGGGCTTCTGGATCCCTTGGATCAAATCTATCTACTAGCTTCTTGGTAAAAGCTGAGTATGAATTGATATGATGATTCCCAAGTGTGGTTAGTCCATGAAACCACTAGTCTTGAGCCTCCCTTTCTAGACGCAATGCAGCTATCTTGATAGCTTTCATTTCCGAAACCTTGTGAAGTTGGAAGTATGTGTCCAACTTCTCTACCCATGCCTCTGTTGTGTGCTTAGATGTCTCATCAAATGTGGGCAAGAAGACCCCCACAATATTTCACTGTAGGGCTGATCCCTACATCAAGTTACCTTCCCTTTGATGAGAATCATTCTTCCTTCCATCCTTGATCCGACAAAACTCCTGAAAGCTTAGATGCTCCTTGAACCTTTGAGACTGGAGCTCAGATTCTTCAAAATATTCTCCTATATAACCCTAATTATCTCCTTCAGTTAAAAATGAAGGAATGGTGGAGCTTTGTGATGGATTTGAATGTCCCATGCCATTTGCAGTGCTGGTACTTGCCTTAGGGCAAAGCCTTAAAGAGTCTTCTCCCTACCTCATCTCCTTGAGATCTCTTGCAATGTTTTGTAGGGTTTGAAGCACGAGCCTTGATATGTCTTCCTTCTCCATGCTGAATAGAAATCTCCCCCCCCCCCCCACAAGCTGAGCCAAGATCAGAGCTCTGATACCACTGTGATATTCCTTTTAAGGAATTTCAACAATCTCACCACTGAGGACGCTGTATAAGTCAACCAGTGCAATAATAATGCATTCCAGGGCTTGGACCCTCAATAATATGTTGTATATGACTTAAATATATAATGTAATCAGAAAAAAATAACTCTAACTATAATAAATAGATCTCCCCAACTCAAATGTAGAAAAAGGCATCATAACCCCAGTACATCATAAAATAGAAATGCTGGAGGCAGCAACAAAGTTATTCTTATTATGTAAACTACTAAAATATATGGAATGACATATATCTAGAGATTTCATTCATTATAAGATCATAAATGAGAGGATTGACCTCCTTTTACAAACACATTTGGACCTCCCAGCAAGAGTTTCCGGAAAAATAACAACACAATGTACAGCACTGCAGAAAATAATGATGTACCCAGCTACTCTGTATTAAAAAATATCTGATATGCTTAAAGAGGAATACACAATAAAAAATAGGCTCAAGATCGTCCTCAATAGAACTTCTGTAGAGGAAATCACCTCCTCCCCTCCTAAAATAAGCTCAAATGGGTAGATATAACCCCAACTACTGCAGAAATAACGCACTCACTGAGAGTGACTGCGAATTTCAGGTTAGAGGATGGCTTCCTCAAGATATTTGATGATAATAGAACTCAATACCTCCTCCTTGAATCTCCCAATCAACCTACAACAACAATGGAACTAGAATTGTCGCATGAGAACCCTTGCACTAAACAGTGCTGCAACTCTGGCTAGAAAACTGAAGATTGCAATCAGTCATCAGACCAAAACAAGAAGTATGTATGAATGAATTCCCTTGCTGCAATTTCTTCCTTTTTATTCCAAGTGAGCTTCTCCTTCCCGGGCCCCACACATGTAGCTTCCTTGAGAAGCTTCCTCCCTCAAAACTGCACTGCCATAGAGGCTTTCCCTCCCTTTTTACAGCGTTGGTTGACTTGGTAAACTATATTAGCTCCTTTCTTTTGCTCCTCTTCATACTCAAGGGGCTTTATTTTATCCTCCTATCTCAATCCCCTTTCACATTGGGATAGATTTTATTGTGTTTCTCACTTCTTAGTTCAAAAATGGAGTAATTATAATGTTCCAAGTAGCTATGGCTAATTGGGAACATCACACATGAGCTATTGGTCTTTTCCTCATTCTCATTTATTCTTCTCTTTCTGTGTAGAAAGTCTTGATCACATTCATAAAATTTGGCTCCATTTAATAAATACCCTCAATCATGTTTGAAATAGGCTCAACAAAATCCTGTGAAACAAAATAAAATATGTCAATGATCAATAATTTATACAAAATTGAATGATCTTTACAATAATGCATAACAAAAATATAAATAAGCATACTTACAATGTTATTTTTATTTTTTCTTGTGATTTCGGCACACAGCTTTGTAGATGTTTCATTTGTGTCATACTTTACCTTTGATAGACAATATCTAACCTTTTCACATTTATTAGCCATTCTTGCAAGAGCATAGAGAGTGTTTGTATTCGGCACCAAACATATGTCTTGTACTCTACCCATCGCCTCATATGATTCACCTAAGTGAATCATACAACAAAATACATATACCATCATCGGTTACATTTTCTTCAAGATTCCATGAAAAATCTGTTTTATATATTTCGTCTACTTTCTTCCATTCGTAAAAAATCTTGACTATACTTGATTGGCCACTTGCTTAGCTTTTATTCCGTCTTTCAATTTTTGTGCATTCAACAATTTTCATAGTGCGTCAATCAATATTCTTAGAGCGTTCATCAATATCCATAGTGTGTCCAACAGTATCCATAGTGCATCCAACTACAACTTTAGATTTGGTAATTGCTCCTCTTGGTCCAAAAACATTCATAGAAATCTTCTTTGATGTCATATTCATGATATATATATGTGTGTGTGTGTGTGTGTGTGTGTGTTAATGAAAAAACACATATCCTAATTAATCGATTTTATTTTCCAATTTTTTGAATATAAATATAAATAAAATTAAAAAATAAACTATATAACTAACTTTTCATAATATAACTATATATTTTTTTCATTTAAAAATAAAAAAATTTAAAACTTATATATATATATATATATATATATATATATATATATATATATATATATATATATATATATATTCCTTTAAAAAATGAATAATAATAATTAAAAAAATAATAATTTTAACATTTTTTTAATATTAGGTTTTTTAAAAGTAATTTAAAAAATAAAATAAAGAAATCAAATTTTATTTTAAACAATTTTAAATATTTTGTTTTTTTAAACAATTTCAAAAAAAAATTAATTTTAAAAATTATTGATTATTAATTTGTTTAAAAAAAAATTAAAAATCATTTTATTTTTAACTTTAAAAAAAAAAAAAAACGTTGACGCCTGTCGGGGCAGGAGGCCGACAAGGCGTCACTGTGGAGTGTTGCCTAGCCAGCCTCCGATCTAGCTAGGGGCCAGAGGCTGGCTGGGCAGTACTCAACCGGGGGGTGGAGGCCAACCAGGTGTTGTTGTGGAGCACTGTCCGACTGGCCTCCGACCCCTGGTTGGGTGGAGGTCGATTATGGGAATTGACCTTCGCCCAGCCCGGGGTCGCGACAGCACTGCTCGGTTGACCTCTGTCCCCCAATTGGGTGGAGGTTGATTATGGGAATTTACCTCTGCCCAGCCAGTGGTCGCCTCTGCATCGCCCAGCCAGTCTCCAGCTGGCCAAAAAAAAAACCTATATGAAATTTGGAATATATATATATATATATATCGTTTAAATAAAAAATTAAAAATTAAAATATATAATGTGATTTAAAAATAAATAAAAAATTGTTTGTTTGCAATTTTAGGATATATATATATATATATATATATATATATATATATATATATATATATATATATAACTGTTCTTGTTATGTGCATGCTTATTTTTTATTTTTACTTTTTTGTGGAGGAACCCAACAAATAAAAAAAAATATTCTAAATTTTTGTCCTAAAAACCCTACAAATTTGAGTTTTTTTCCATTTTCTTCGCTATAAAAAAATAGGGTTTTTGGAACATAAAAACCATTAAAAAAATAGATTCTCCCCAAATTCATCTTTAAATGGTCAAAATAGAAGGAAAACTAACCTTTCAAATGCAAAAAGCTCTCATTCAATGTGATATCAATGTCAATGTAGTGCCTCCACAAAATTGAGAGTCAAATTTTCCACTTCATCTTAATCCTAAGAATTATGAGAGCACCACTGGTGAAGGGGGGGATGAATAATTTCAAATAAATAGAGATTCAAAGCGTCCAATCATTCCTAATCCAAAGGATTATGGGAGCACTAGTGAGGAAGGGGAGGGTGGGATGAAAAGTTTATTGCAAATGATAATTTTAGAGGCACATATCTAAATAATGCATTTTCTCTGAGTGTTTCAAATGCACTCATGGTGATGTAGAATTGAATCCTCCAAGGGACCCCTTGCGCCAACAACCTCTAAGAGACAACTCCTAATCCAAAACTCATAACATGACCTAGAGTAGATACTCCAGTTTCTTTATCTCCACCAAAATTTGAATCAAAGTATCCAATCAAGCTGAAGTCACCCACCTATTTTACTTGAGTCCAAAATTTGTATTTCCCTTGAAGTAATTTATAACTCTTTTTGAAACAAACCAATGACCCTCACAAGGCTTTTGCATAAACCTAGAGAGGATTCCAACAACAAATGAAATGTTCATTCTAGTACTAGTCACGTAGTTGAGACTTCCTATGATCTATCTATACTTTGTTGTATCCTGAGATTCGTTTCCTTCAATGGACGTGAGCTTTAAGTTCTATTCCATTAGAATAGTCAAAGGATTGCACTCAACCATGCCACAATTTTTCGATAGATCTCCATTGTACTTGTTCAATAGATCTCCAATATATTTTTAATATGAAAACTCAAACGTGCACAAAATGACAATGTCAACCCTAAAAAAATATTAGACACCCGCTATAAATACAATTCAAGAGAAACTCATTTGGACATCATTAAAGCATATTCTTCTTCTCTCTTCTTTTCTCAAGAAAATATGACTCACAATACTATCAAGATAAAAGATAAAATGGTTAATGATATTTCAATATTGCCCTTAATTTCATATCAAAATTTTTCATTTCATATCACACTTTTTCATATGATATAGTTTTTAATCAATCAATTTAATTAAAATTGAAGAAAAAATATAACTAATTTTGAGATAAATACCTATGATCTAGCAAAATGTTTAGGTTTACTATATTCACCCACCTTATTGAGTCTTTGTTGATCCCCTCTTTGTACTATTGTAGTGTCGTGATGTGATATTCCTTTTCAGGAATTTCAGCAATCTCACCACTGAGGATGCTGTATAAGTGAACCAGTGTAACAATAACGCAATCCGGGGCTTGGACCCTCAAGAATATGTTGTATATGACTTAAATATAGATTGGAATCAGAAACATTAACTCTAGCTATAATAAACAGATCTCCCCAACTCAAATGTAGAAAAAGGCATCATAACCCTAGTACATCATAAAATAGAAATGTCGAAGGCAGCAAAAAAGTTATTATTATTATGTAAACTTTTGAAATAGATGGAATGAAATATTTCTAGAGCTTTTATTCATTATAATATTAGAAGTGAGAGGATTGACCTCCTTTTACAAACACATTGGGACCTCCCGGCAAGAGTTTCTGGCAAAATAGCGACACAATGTACAACACTGCAGAAAATAACGTTGTACCCAGCTACTCTGTATTAATAAATATCTGATATGCTCAAAGAGGAATAAACAATACATAAATAGTCTCAATACCCTCCTCAATAGAACTCCTGAAGAGGAAATCACCTCCTCCCCTCCTGAAATAAGCTCAAATGGGTAGATCTAACCGCAGCTACTGCAACTACTACAGAAATGATGCACTCACTGAGAGTGACTACGCAGTCCAGGTTAGAGGATGGCGTCCTCAAGATATGTGATGAGAATTGAACTCAAGACCTCCTCCTTGAATCTCCCAATCAACCTACAACAACAATGGAACTAGAATTCCAGCATGAGAACCCTTGCACTAAACAGTGCTGCAACTCCGGCTAAATAGCTGAAGATTGCAATCATTCATCAGATTGAAACAAGAAGTATGTATGAATGAATTCCCTTGCTGCAATTTCTTCCTTTTTATTCCAAGTGAGCTTCTCCATCTCGGGCCCCACACATGTAGCTTCCTTGAGAAGCTTCCTCCTTCAAAACTTGCTACCCTAGAGGCTTTCCTTCCCTTTTTATAGTGCTAGTTGACTTGGTCAACTATATTAGCTCCTTGCTTTTTCTCCTCTTCATACTCAAGGGGCTTTATTTTATCCTCCTATCTCAATCCCTTTTCACACTGGGATAGATTTTATTGTGTTTCTCACTTCTTATTTCAAAAATGGAGTAATTATAATGTTCCAAGTAGTTATGGCTAATTAGGAACATCACAGTCCTCCCCGCTCAAAATTTTCTTGCCCACAAGAAACAATAAAGAAGAATTCTGCAAGATCTGCTCCCCCTCCCTAGTGGCATCATCATCTGGTAGATTCCTCCATCGAATCAGATATTATTTGATGACTTTGTTTCTCAACTTCCTCTCTCTTGTGTCTAGGATTTCTTCTGGCTGCAAGATCAACTGACCCTCATCATCAATTGGAAGAAGTTCCAAGTTGGAAACTACATTCCTCCCTATGGCCTTCTTGAGGCAAGATACACGGAAGATATTGTGGATCCTGCTTCCCTTAGGAAGCTTCAGCTCATAAGCTACCTTATTGACACATTTGTTCAGCTTGTATGGCCCATAGAAATGTGGTTTGAGCTTTTCAGCTCCTTTCACCTTCAGTATGGAATGTTTGTAAGGTTGAAGGCATAGATAGACAAGGTCCCCCACCTCAAACTGTCCCTCTATCTAACCACAGTCTGCATACATCTTCTGCTGGTTCTGAGTAGTGGCCATGTTATCTTTGAGGGCCCTGAATATGTCCTAGTTCTCTTGAATCCAATATCTTGCCCTTGGAGATTTACTTTCCCCAAAAATAACATCGGAAATTGAAATTTCCTCATATCCATACAAGGCTCGTAATGGTGTCATGCTAATAGAGAGATGGTGAGTAGTGTTGTAACAATACTCCCCCAAGTGGAGCCACCGCAGCCAACCTTTCTATTGCCCGGCCACATATTTTCTCAAGTAGAATTCTAACCACTTGTTCACTATCTCAGTCTACCCATCAGTTTGGGGGTGATAGCTGGTGTTGGGGGTCAAATAAGTTCCCACTAATCGTAAAAGTTCCTACCAAAATCCACCCATGAAGCGGTTGTCCCGATCACTCACTATGGTCCTAGGAAGACCATGGAGTCTAAATACATCTCTGAAGAATAGCTCAGCTACCTGTGAAGCAGTATAATGTGAAGAGATGGAAAATAAATGAGCATAATTTGTTAGTATATCAACAACAACATAGATACAGTCCTTACCCTGCACTATCGATAAGCCGGTGATGAAGTCCATAGAGATGCTTTCCCACTTCCCATTCAAAATAGGTAGTGGTTGTAACAACCCAATAGGATAAGTGTGCTCTCCCTTGTTTTGTTGGCATGTGGTACATTCCTTGACATGTCAGAGCACATCCTCCTTGAGGCCCTTCCATGAGAACCTCTCCCTGATAGATCTGTAAATTTCAGTCAAACCGTGATGCCCAGAAAGCGAGGAATCATGTGAGGCCACCAAGATATTCTCCTTGAGCTTAGAATTCTTAGACAAGTAGATCCAATCCTTATAGTAGATAACCTCATCCATCACTTTAAATCTCTCATCCAGTACCACCCCATTAAGTATCCCACATGCAAGATCATCTTTGGAGTACTCAACTAAAATTTGAGCCTTCCAATCTGTGTCCATGCCCCTCATGGACAGTGCTGTAGGCCTCCTATAAAGTGCATCAGCTACTGTATTTCTCTTCCCCTTGACATATTCTATGTCAAAGTCATAGGCCTAAATTTTTCTCAGCCACTTCTATTGTCTTTCCTGAAGCTGCCTCTGCTCAAGAAAGAATCTAAGGCTATTGTGATCAGTCTTCACCTTGAACTTATTCCCCACCAAATATTGCCGGAATTTGGCTAATGCATGCATGATAGCCAACATTTCTTTATCATACATGGGGCATAGCTTCTCATGAGGGAGAAAATTCCTACTCTCAAAGGCTATAGGATGCCCTCCTTGCATCAAGACTGCCCCAAGACCTTCACCTGATGCATCACATTCTAAGACAAAAGGTTGAGAAAAGTCAGGTAAAACCAAAACAGGACAACTAGTCATTACCTCTTTGAGCTTATCAAAATCTCTCTGCGCTGTGGGTGTCCACTGGAAATCCCCTTTCTTTTTCAAGTCTATAAGAGGTGTTGCTAGCTATGAGAACCCTTTCACAAACTTCTGGTAGTGTGTGCATATGCCCACAAACCCTCTAAGTTCTGTCACATTCCTAGGTTCAGGCCAATCTCTGATAGCTTGAATCTTCTCCTCATGTACCTTGACTCCATCTATCCCTATGATATGCCCCAAATACAACATCTCTGTGAGGCCAAATTCACATTTGGAGAGCTTGGCATAGAATTTTTGCTCCTTGAGGATATGTAAGACTGTCTCAATATGCTGCAAGTGCTCCTCCCAAGTGCGGTTGTAGATCAGAATATCATCAAAGAAGACCAATACAAACTTCCGCAAATGATCCTGAAAGATATGGTTCATACAGGATTGGAAAGTTTCTGGAGCATTAGTCAATCCAAAGGGCATCACCAGAAACTCAAAATTCCCATAGTGACACCTAAACGTTGTCTTGGGGATATCTTGCTCCCTCACCTTGATTTGATGGTACCCGAACCTCAAATCAATCTTGGAGAAATATTTGGATCCCCTTAACTCATCCATGATTGTTGGGTATGTGTTATATTCTTTCCACAAGTAGCCCCACGCACTGTACGTTGCGCCCAACGCAGCAAGGGGGTCACAGGGGGGTACGATGGTTTTTGGCCCCTGGTATTTTGTAGATCCGATCAAGGGAACTATGTTTATGCTCTAATCTAGGGTTAATGGATTGGGGTTTATGTATGCTTTAGCATGTATATATATGTGTTGTAACACTAAAATGAATATAATGAAAAATCAAGCTGGTCGTCTCCATTTGGGATCCAGGGGAAAATCTCTGTGTTTATATGTTTTATGTTTTATGCTCTCGCTATTGTTTATTTTCTATTATAATATTCGTGTGTAGATAATTTCTGTTCAGGGTTAAAACCTACATTTGGTATCAGAGTAGTTTCAGCTTCAAGGGTACACCTTTGCTGCTGAGGGGTTTTTTGCTCAGGCCTGAGGTAGACCCTGTTCAGTGGGAGATCTACGGGATCGATTCTTGTGGTGAAAGAAGATGGTGAGCGGAGGAAAGATAGAGATCGAGAAATTTAATGGTAAGAGTTTTGAGTTGTGGAAGCTCAAGATGGAGGATCTGTTGGTGGATAAAGATCAGTGGATCGCGGTAGATCCAGGTACTAAACCAATGACAATGTCAGATGAAGACTGGAAGAAACTGGATCGGAAGGCGAAGATCACAATACTGTTGTGTGTATCAGATTCAGTATTTTTTAATGTATCTGGGGAAGCTACGACGAAGAATTGTGGGAAAAACTTGGGACTTTGTACCAATCTAAGTCTCTGGTGAATAAGTTCTTCCTGCAGAAAAAGCTATATAACCTGACGATGAAGGATGGAGACTCGATGACAGAGCATCTGAATGCCTTCAATACTATGGTAAGTAAGCTGTCATCTATTGATATTAAAATATCAGATGAAGATAAGTGCATCAGTTTGTTGTGTTCTCTACCAGACTCGTGTAACAATCTAGTTATTGCAATAGGTAGAAATACAACTACCTTGAATTTTTTTGACATTGTCTCAGCCTTGTTGTCGAAGGAAATGAGATGGAGAAATATGGCGGGTCAAAATGGATATGCCTTATCTGTATGGGGAAGGTCCAAAAACAGAAACAAGAATAAGGTTTCCAGTGGGAGATCCAAATCTAGAGGGAGATCTAAATATCCTGGAAAGTTTGTAAAGGTATTCTAGAAATGTGGAAATGAAGGACACTACAAAAAAGACTGCAGATCTAAAGCTCCTGAGAAAGGAAAGGGATCTGATGATGCTCCTGCTGCAGAGGAAAAAACCACCTCGGATGAAGGTGGGGATGTGTATTTGGCTTCTTCTTCAAATACACATGTAGATCACGAGTCATGGTTGATTGACTCAAGTGCATTCTTTCGCTTCACTCCCCATAGGGAGTGGTTCTATGAGTATGAGAAATATGATGGCGGTGATGTATTCCTAGGGGATGATAGGAAGGCCAGAATCATTGGATGTGGAAAAGTCAAGTTGAATCTGCAAGGTGAAAGGATCAGAACACTTCTTGGTGTTCTGAAAATTCCTGCATTGTCCAGAAATCTGATTTCTGTTAGCAAGATGGATGATGCAGGTGTAAAAACAGTGTTCGAGAAAGATTCCTGCAAGATGGTTCGGGGATAACTGGTATTAATGCATGGATTTCGGATTGGAACTTTGTACAAGCTACAAGGTAGCATTGTTATTGATGGGTGTAACAGTTTTGTGGTTCCTGAAAGTAGAGCGGAAAGCCTAGTTGTCTCTGGAGAAAAGACCATGCTATGGCATCAAAGGCTTCGACATATTGGAGAGAAGGGCCTTCAGATACTACATAGAAATGGTATGGTAGAAGGTATGTCTAATTGCTCTCTTGATTTTGATTTCTGTGAACATTGTGTATATGGGAAGCGGAATCGGGTGAGTTTTCCTTCTGGTGCTAAGAGGGTGAACAAGATATTAGAACTTGTGCACAATGATGTGTCTGGACCTGTGTCAGTTCCATCACTGGGAATTTCTGTGTACTATGTTTCATTCATAGATGAATTCTCAAGGAATACATGGATATATTTCTTGAGGAAGAAATTTTAAGTCTTTGACAAATTTAAAGAATTTAAGGCATTGGTGGAAAACCAGACAGAGAAGAAGATAAAGGCACTGAGGTCAGATAATGGTGAGGAGTTCTGCAAGAAGGAATTTGAAGAGTTCTATAAGAAGTATGGTATAGCACGGCAGAAGACTACTCCATACACACCTCAACAAAAAGGAGTTGCGGAAAGAATGAACAGAACGTTGATGGAAAAGGCAAGAAGCATGCACAATAGTACTGAGTTAGGACAAGAATTCTAGGCAGAGGTAGTGGAGACTGCATGTTACTTAGTTAACAGTTCACCTTCATCAGCTTTGGAGGATAAGACTCCACATGAGGTATGGACTGGTAAGAAACCCTCTCTTTCACATCTAAGGGTATTTGGATGTGATGCATATGTACATGTTCCAAAGGAGAAAAGGACCAAGTTGGATAATAAATCTGAAAGGTGCATCTTTATTGGGTATAAGGATGGTTTAAAGGGTTACAAGATTTGGAACCCAAAAACAAGGAAGGTTGTGTACAGCCGAGATGTGGTGTTTAGAGAGGTGAAAGATGTTGTTAAACATGAAATCATACCAAAGGAACCTAAGAAGATAGAGTTTGAGCTAAAGGAGGATGAATCAGACTCTACAACAGAAGAAGACTTAGAAGAGGAATACCCATAAACTCCAGCTGTGAGAAGATCAGTTCGAGAAAGAAGGCAACCAGAAAGGTATAGTCCATCTGCTTTCTATTCAAGTGTTTCTTTAACTATAACTGATGATGATCACAGAACTGTCAGGGAGGTAGTAGATTCAAAGGATGGAAAACTCTGGAAGGAGGCCATGGTTGATGAAATGGCATCCTTGCATAAAAATGAGGCATGGGATTTGGTGGAGTTGCCAGCTAGAAGGAAGCCCTTTAAGAGCAAATGGGTGTTTAAGAAGAAGATGAATGTAGAAGGAAAGGTGGAGAAATACAAATCGGTTGGTAGAAAAAGGTTATTCCCAGGTGCTGGGAATTGATTTTGGTGATATTTTTTCTCCTGTTGCCAAAGATACTTCTATTAGATTACTTTTATCTGTTGTTGCTGCATTTGATTTTGAGATAGAACAGATGGATGCGAAGACAACATTTCTTCATGGGGATCCAGACGAGGAGATCTACATGAAGCAACCTGAAGGCTTTATGGTGAAAGGTACGAAAGAACTGGTATGCAGGTTGACGAAGTCTCTATATGGGTTAAAACAGTCACCAAGGATGTGGTATTAGAAATTTGATACCTATATACGGGGACTTGGATTCACCAGAAGCAAGGAGGATCACTGTGTTTATTTTAAATCAATTGGTGAATGTGTTATTTATTTGGTATTGTATGTGGATGATATGTTGTTGATTGGAAATGAAAAAGAAATTATCCAAGATTTGAAGACCCAACTATTCTGCAAATTCGACATGAAGGATCTTGGTGTTGCAAACTATATTTTGGGCGTGGAAATTAAGAGAGATCGAGCAAAGAGGAAGCTCTGGTTAAACCAGAGGAAGTATGTCGAGACTATATTGCAAAGGTTCAATATGCCGGAGAGTAAACTGGTGAATTTTCCTATTCTTGTAGGTGTAAAGTTGTCTGTTGAACAGTGTCCCGAGACACAAGAAGAAGAGGAGGATATGTCCCGTGTTCCATATGCAAGTGCAGTGGGCAGCCTGATGTATGCAATGGTCTGTACTAGACCAGACATTGCACATGCAGTGGGAGTATTGAGCAGGTTTATGTCAAACCCAGGGAAGGAGCATTGGACAGCAGTGAAGCGGGTTTTCAGATATTTACGTGGCCTTAGTGATTATGGTTTGTGCTACCAGGGAAGACTAGGATTGGAAATAATGTTGGAAATTCATGGTTTTGTTGATGTAGATTGGGCTAGAGATCTGGACCAAAGAAGATCTACAAGTGGCTATGTGTTTAGCCTATTTGTAGGTGCAGTCAGTTGGATGAGTAAAAGACAGTCTGTAGTGGCGCTTTCAACTACAGAGGCAGAATACATAGCAGCCACTCATGCAAGCAAGGAAGCAGTTTGGTTGCAGAGATTGTGTTCAAGTATGGGGTTGGTACAACAAGATATAAGGATAGACTGTGATAGAAAAAGTGCAATTTTCTTGGCTAAGAACCCTGCTTATCATTCAAAGACAAAGCACATTGATGTTCAATATCACTTTGTTAGAGATATGGTTGAGGCTAAAAGGGTGTTGCTGGTAAAGGTGGACACTTTGAAGAATGTTGCAGATGCATTGACAAAGTTTGTGAGCACTCAGAAGTTCTCTTGGTGTAGAGAAACAATGGGTGTTGAAGAATTGGCCCAATGACTAAGCTCTCTTGTGGCCCTTTGTGGAAATAAAACAACAAGTGGGAGAATTTTGGGTATGTGTTATATTATTTCCACGAGTAGTCGCACGCGCTATACGTTGCGCCGGGCGCAACAGGGGGGTCATAAGGGGGGTGGCAGCCCTCCCTGTCGGGGTCTTAGGCAGCGCCCCGACAAAAATTTTTTGGTGTGCAAACCCACTCATAGGCGGACCCACCCATGTTTTGTGCATGATTTTTCACATGGTTTCGGGGTACGATGGTTTTCAGCCCCTGGTATTTTGTAGATCCGGTCAAGGGAACTACGGTTATGTTCTATTCCAGGGTTAATGGATTGGGGTTTATGTATGCTTCGGCACGTATATATATATGTGTTGTAACACTAAAAGGAATATAATGAAAAATCAAGTTGGTCGTCCCGATTTGGGATCTAGGGGAAAATATCTGTGTTTATCTGTTTTATGTTTTATGCACTCGCTATTCTTTATTTTCTGTTATAAGATTCGTGTGTAGATAATTTTTGTTCAGGGTTAAAACCTACAATGAGTTCATCGATCCTAGGTATAGGATACCTGTTCTTCAAATTATTCTTATTCAAGGCCCTATAATCGATGCACATCATCAATGTGCCATATTTCTTCTTTACCAAAACCACCGAGGAAGCAAAAGGACTAGTACTAGGTCAGATGTGCCCAAGGGTTAGCAACTCTTGGATAGCTTTTTCAATTTCATCCCTATAGGCCTTGCGATTTCTATAAGGAGTGGTGATTACTGCTTGTAGTCCTTTTTCCAACTCAATGGTGTGTTCAAACCCTTTGTGTCCAAATACTGTAGAATATTGGTCCAAAAGGGATTGAACATCTGGATGCAGCGGTGTGTCCTTGCTCTTCACCTCGGATACATGCAGCTCCACTACCCATGCAATGTCTCCTTGCGCAGATCTATATCCATCCTATGTGATGAAACAACCTAAGGAGGATATGTGTTCATACCCTTGATATTTTTTTGTTGGCCATCTTCTTCTCTAGTCCATTCCATCTCCAGAGTTCTCCAGTTGGTGGTAACTCTCCCGAGAGTGACTAACCACTAGACTCCCAATATGACATTGGTATCTAGAATATCTACCACAAAGAAGTGGTCTTTCAAGGTATAGGTACCCATAGTAATGGTCAGAGGTGGAACATACTTGGCACATTGTAGAGTCATGGCTCCTGGAACTAAAACTGAAAATCCCTCAAACTCCTTCACGGGAATCCCTCTCTTGTGTACCAGCTATGAATCAATAAAATTGTGAGTGGCTCCACTATCTATCAATATAGAAACTCTTTGCCCCATAATGGTGCCTCTTACTCTTAAGGTAAGATATTTTGGGATCCCTCTTAACGCAGCAACAACTTCTCCTCTAGGAGCAAAGTCTTCTATGGGTTGTACAACGCTGGCACCCTTCTTGGAGAAGGTCTTGATAGGATGTTCCTACCCTATAACACATTTCTCATGAACAGAGAGTGTCTCCCTTGGCCTTGAATGGGTTTTCTGCTGTAAAAATATTCTTACCCTGGGCAATATGTGTTGTAGATCTCTAGCTTTCTCCACAACTTCAAGGAGTGTAGTTGGTTTTGTATACTTGACCAACCCTTGTAATGGTTTAGACATCCCATTCAAGAACATGCATAACTTCCCGCTCATAGTGAGGTTGGAGACCATCACTGAAAGTTGTAGATACTCAACAATATAATCCTCAAGATCTCCCTCTTGCTTGAGTTTGGTTATTTTGGCAAAGTGGGCTTCCGGATCCCTTGGATCAAATCTCTCTACTAGCTTCTTGGTAAAAGCTGAGTATGAAGTGATATGATGATTCCCAAGTGTGGTTAGTCCATGAAACCACCATTCTTGAGCCTCCCTTTCTAGACGCAATGCAGCGATCTTGATAGCTTCCATTTCCGAAACCTTGTGAAGCTAGAAGTATGTGTCCAACTTCTCTACCCATGCCTCTGTTGTGTGCTTAGATGTCTCATCAAATGTGGGCAAGAAGACCCCCACCATATTGCGCTGTAGGGCTGATCCCTACATCAAGTTACCTTCCCTTTGATGAGAATCATTCTTCCTTCCATCCTTGATCCGGCAAAACTCCTGAAAGCTCAGATGCTCCTTGAACCTTTGAGACTGGAGCTCAGATTCTTCAAAATATTCTTCTATATAACCCTCATTATCTCCTTTAGTTAAAAATGAAGGCATGGTGGAGCTTTGTGATGGATTTGAATTTCCCATGCCATTTGGAGAGCTGGTACTTGCCTTAGGGCAAAGCCTTAAAGCCTTAGGTTCCTTCTATTGAGATTTCTCATCCTGGCCTAGCTAATGATCTTCAAAATTTTGCCGAAAGTGCCATCATTTGCAGGTTCAATGGGCTCTGGCCGCGATCTAAGGAACTCTATGACTGGATCCATGCTAACTGGACTCACCAGTGCAAGTTCAGCTTTTGTTCAAAAGGATATTTCATAGTTTTGTTTGACAAGGTTAAGCATTGCCATCAGGCCTTAGATGAAGGCCCCTGGTTTATGGGAATTGTTGGGCTTTTCTTAACTCCATGGTTCCCAGATTTTGACCCAGCAACTGCAGTTATCACCAGGGCGCCTGTATGGATCCGGCTACCAAACTTACCAGCCCATCTTTGGCATATTGCAGTCTACAAGGGCATAGACAACACCTTGGGCCGCTTCTTAATGGGGGATTACTGGCGGGAAAATCAAGGGCTTTACACATATGCCAGAATATGTGTGGAACTTGATTTGAGCAAGGGACTACCAGATCAAATCAATCTCAAGATCAACGACTTTGTCTGGACTCAAAGCCTGGATTACGAAAATACAGCTTTTCGTTGCCGCCACTGTCACCAAACAGGGCATCTGCAAAATTCCTTCCCATCTCTCCCTGCAAAAACGAAAAAATATAACATCTCTAAGACCAAACCCAAGAGATGGACTCCTTTCTCTCCACCGCCGGTCGTACGCTCGGACTCCTCAAGCTCGGAAGATGAAGAGAGTGATGTTGAACCTGATCATCTACCTCCGTCGACAGGCCTGTCTTTTGTTTCTCTTGCGCATCCTCCTGTAACAGATATCACCCAGAAACGGGCTCATGAGACCTCCTCCTCAGAATCAGATAAGGAGACTCCCCAGTTGGAGAACTCAAGTCTTCAAGTAGTTTTAACTCATAATCCCCAGGATGGCTAGGTAAAAGTCAATAAAAAAAAGGGAAAAAACTTTGTGTGGAGACCACTGCCCATGTTGGGTAGAAGTCAGTCCTTCTCGCAATCTAGTCATTTGTTGTAGCTCCTTGCTTGGATCAATCCATCTCCGGGACCGAGGTTGATAGTTTTATCATTTCCGGTCGACCGATGTCTTGTCTCTCTTGTTTGTACTATATTTTACTTAATATAATTAGTTCAATTCAGAAAAAAAAAATTAAAAAAAAAAAAAAAAAAAAAATTTAAAATAAAAAAAAAAATTTAAAATTTTTAAAAAAAAAAAATTAAAATTAAAAAAATTTATACAAAATTGAATGATCTTTACAATAATGCATAACACAAATATAAATAAGCATACTTACAATGTTATTTTTATTGTTTCTTGCGATTTCGGCACACAACTTTGTAGATGTTTCATTTGTGTCATAATTGACCTTTGATAGATGATATCTAACCTTTTCACATTTATTAGCCATTCTTGCAAGAGCATAGAGAGTGTTTGTATTCAGCACCAAACATATGTCTTGTACTCTACCCATCGCCTCATATGATTCACCTAAGTGAATCATACAACAAAATATATATACCATCATCGGTTACATTGTCTTCAAGATTCCATGAAAAATCTGTTTTATATATTTCGTCTACTTTCTTCCATTCGTAAAAAATCTTGACTATACTTGATTGGCCACTTGCTTAGCTTTTATTCTGTTTTTCAATTTTTGTGCGTTCAACAATTTTCATAGTGTGTCAATCAATATTCTTAGAGCGTTCATCAATATCCATAGTGCGTCCAACAATATCCATAGTGCATCCAACTACAGCTTTAGATTTCGTAATTGCTCCTCTTGGTCCAAAACATTCATAGAAATCTTCTTTGATGCCATATTCATGATATATATATATGTGGGTGTGTGTGTGTTAATGAAAAAACATATATCCTAATTAATCAATTTTATTTTCCAAGTTTTTCAATATAAATTTAAATAAAATTAAAAAATAAACTATATAACTAACTTTTCATAATATAACTATATATTTTTTTTCATTTAAAAATAAACAATTTTAAAACACACACACACACACACACACACACACACACACACACACACACACGATATATATATATATATATATATATATATATATATATATATATATATATATATATATATATATATATATATATATATATATATATATATATATATATATAATCCTTTAAAAAATGAATAATAATAATTAAAAAAATAATAATTTTAACATTTTTTTAATATTAGGTTTTTTAAAAGTAATTTAAAAAATAAAATAAAATAAATCAAATTTTATTTTAAACAATTTTAAATATTTTTTTTTAAACAATTTAAAAAAAATTAATTTTAAAAATTATGATTATTAATTTGTTTAAAAAAAAATTAAAAATCATTTTATTTTTAACTTTAAAAAAAAAAAAAACTTTGACGCCTGCCGAGGCAGGAGGCCGACAAGGCGGCACTATGGAGTGTTGCCTAGCTAGCCTCCGATCTAGCTAGGGGCCAGAGGCTGGCTGGGCAGTACTCAACCGGGGGGTGGAGGCTGACCAGCTGGCGCTGTGGAGAACTGTTCGACTGGCCTCCGACCCCTGGTTGGGTAGAGGTCGATTATGGGAATTGACCTTCGCCAAGCCGGGGGTCGCGACAGCACCGCTCGGTTGGCCTCTGTCCCCCAATTGGGTGGAGGTTGATTATGGGAATTGACCTCTGCCCATCCAGTGGTCACCTCTGCATCACCCGGCCAGTCTCCAGCTGGCAAAAAAAAAAAACTATATGAAATTTGGAACATATATATATATATATATATATATATATATATATATATATATATATCGTTTAAATAAATAAAAAATAATAAATTAAAATATATAATGCGATTTAAAAAAAAAAATTGTCCGTTTGCAATTTTAGGATATATATATATATATATATATATATATATATATATATATATATATATATATATATATATATATATATATATATATATATATATATATATATATATATATATATATATATATATATATATATAACCGTTATTTTTATGTGCATGCTTCTTTTTTATTTTTATTTTTTTGTGGAGGAACCCAACCAAAAAAAAAAAAAAAAAAACTCTAAAATTTTGTCCTAAAAACCCTACAAATTTGAGTATTTTTTTCCATTTTCTTCGCTATAAAAAAATAGGGTTTTTGGAACATAAAAACCATTAAAAAAATAGATTCTCCCCAAATTCATCTTTAAATGGTCAAAATAGAAGGAAAACTAACCTTTCAAATGCAAAAAGCTCTCATTCAATGTGATATCAATGTCAATGCAGTGCCTCCACAAAATTGAGAGTCAAATTTTCCACTTCATCTTAATCCTAAGGATTATGAGAGCACCACTGGTGAAGGGGGGGATGAATAATTTCAAATAAATAGAGATTCAAAGCGTCCAATCATTCCTAATCCAAAGGATTATGGGAGCACCAATGAGGAAGGGGAGGGTGGGATGAAAAGTTTATTGCAAATGATAATTTTAGAGGCACATATCTGAATAATGCATTTTCTCTAAGTGAGTGTTTCAAATGCACTCATGGTGATATAGAATTGAATCCTCCAAGGGAATATTTCAAAAGCATGGATGAAGATGGTGAAGAATTTTGTTCGAGTCAGGGTTTCAAAACCGCAAATTATTCTTCTAAAATTTTGTCTTCAAGCGAGGATGGTAATGAACATTTTGCAAACAATGATATTGATGAATTTCTTAACTATCTTTAGAATGATGATAGTGGGATTAATCCTAAGGGTGATGTAACTAATTCTGCAAAGGATAATAGAATGATGACGTCGTTGCAGGAAAATATTGTAACTAGAGGTAGGAGTATACCTTTTCATATCAATCTAAAATATTCCAATTATACAAGGGTTAGGACAACATATCTCACAAGCAGAAGTTCTGTTGTTCATCTGATCAAGTGAATTGTGGATATTATTGCTTGAAACATATGGATTTCAGCTCTGCTTTGGAGAAAATGAAACTATATTTGTCAATGAATAAAAGCATGAAAAATTCATATTTAGTGGGTTGCATGCAATCCACACTAGCAAGTTATGGTTATCATATTGGGAATGTATTGCTTTGGAGAAAGGCTTTCAAAATGTTGCATTCAATTGGTAATTTTCGATTGTCAAGAATCCAAGATAGACTGGAAAATGATCCCACATATTATTTAGAGGTACATTATAAACAGGAGGTTGGGCCATTAGCAAATAATGTTATGTCATGGATGAAAGGTTTCCTTTCAAAGCATGGAGTGTATTCCAAATAAAAATCAAGTTATTTTTGGGTTTCTAAACGTGCTTGTTAAATTGGGTATCTAAGCAAAGTTGTGGTGATGTTAAACAAAGCCCTTTGGTGAAGATGTCTACAATCTTCTCATTTGTGGAACAATTTCATAGGTGGATTGTTTTGGCCTCAACATGATGTCAAATTAGATGGTATTTTGTATTTATGTGCCTCATTCAATCATAGAACTTCAAGTTCTTGGCCAACTTTATTGAAAATTCACGTGCACAAAATGACATGTCAACCCTATAGAGAAATTAGACACCGGCTATAAATACAAGTTAAAAGAACCTAATTAGACACCTGCAATAGATACAAGTCAAGAGAACCTCATTTGGACATCATCATCAATCATCTTGTTCATCTATATTCTTTTCTCAAAAAAATACGACACACAATACAATGAAGATAACATGTAAAAAGAGTAATGATATTTCAATATTACTCTTCATTTCATATTAATTTTTTTCATTTTAAACCACACTTTTCCATATAGCATATATGAAAAAGGAATCAATTTAATTAAATAGGAAATAAAAGGCATCAATTTAATTAAAATTGAAGAAAAAGTATAACTAATTTTGAGATAACGATCTACCTAATAATTATGGGAAATTAAATTCAAATTTTATATCCTATTCCAAAATAAGGTATTTTTTGTTCATCATAAAAAGGAAAACCAGTTATTTACACCTAATCCCTCTATGGTAAGAAGCAACTATTCGATACAAGCATCCCAACATTCCGGATAACAGGGAACAACAGAAATCAGTGACGAGATGATCTGCGGCGGCAGAGTGGACAACTATCGCGGGAAATCAGCCATCTGAAAATGCAAATGGTATGGAAGATATGGCCGCAACGCATTTGAGACACATCCTCCTCTCCCAATTCAAAATCGATAATGCAAATTGAGCAACTTGAACTTATACTATTATTATCACGGATATGCTCTGAAATGCTTATTCTACGCAACCCCATTACGCTCAACTGCTCCTCCGTTGTAGGCACCTCCGTTGGAGCTGTGTCGGGTAACTGCAACTCAGCTGGAAAGCGGCAAATTGGACAACTATCTTGGGTGAGCAGCCATCTAAAAATGCAAATGGTATGGAAGATGTGGCCGCAACGCATTTGAGACACATCCTCCTCTCCCAATTCAAAATCGATATGGCAAATTGAGAAACTTGAACTCATATGCTCCTCTGAAATGTTTATTCTACGCAAACCCATCACACTCAACTGCTCCTCCGTTGGAGCTGTGTTTGGTATCTGCAACTCAGCAACTCTGTCCTCCGTTGGAGCTGTGTTTGGTAACTGCAACTGAGCAACTATCTCTCTGGTTGTGTGTCTTAACTGCTCCACAATTACAGTTGTGTCCGGTAACTGCTCCCCAGCAGCTGTATCTGTGAGGAAGTCATTTGGCAACTGCTCGTCTGAAACTCTCTCTGTGTCTCTAGTTTGGACAAATTCAGGCCAAGTAGGCAGATCATGATTATTTGCATCTGTGAACTCATGATTGTGAGTGACAGTATTATGATCAGCGTGAAGACGAATTGCAGGTGTTGTTGATCTTGATCGGCTCCCATTACTCCTGCGATCTTGTGGTGATGTTGATCTGCTCCTGTTCTTGTTGTGCCCTTCTCCTGATCTTCCTGTTTCGTTTTCCATTTTGGACATAAAATGAAATGAACGGAGAGTTGTTTGTTACCAGATGAGATGAGCGATGAGTTGTTTGTTATGCATTTTGGAAATGAAGAGTTTTTTATTTATAGCGTCATAATTATGAGGCTAGCTAGCCCCATCTGGCCGACGCGTACTCCATTACATTGATACTCCAAGTGGAAAGTTTTTTACGTATTTGAAAAGTCATAATCTATCTCTTTTTTTTAATGTATTTTTAGGATTTTTAAACATATTTGCGACTTAATTTGATTAAATTTAGATAGGTACTTTTTCACAATTTCTAATGCTCTAAAGGTTTTTTTATGGTGTTGAATCTATATATGTAATAAAAAAACTTATTTTAAACAACAACAAAAATAAGAATTGGCTATATTTTTTAGCCATAAACTCCAAAACATAACATATTTAAAGAAGTCATATAAAAAAAAAACTAATTTAATTTAATAATAATAATAATAATAATATATTATTATTATTATTATTATTATTTATTTTTATTGGATATGATTTTAATTTTTTTTAATTTATTGAATTATTTATTTTTAATTAAACATTTCTATGATAAAATACTAGGAGGAATGCTATAACTTCAACTAATAAAATTTTATGAAAATGTCATTCTAGGTTTCATGCATGAGGATTTATGTCTACACGAATATAACACAACATTTACTTGAGAATATAGAGCTTGAACCATGATGAGATATGGCAACAACCACTAGATTATGAGCACATACTATTCCATTGTAGGAGATGCCACGAATATGGACATATTTTTCGAGATTTTCTAGTGAATAAAGTTGAAACATCAAAGCAAGCAACAAAGGATGATGTGGAGGGTTTTCAAAAAGTTAATAGCAAATGAAAACCTCATAAAGTTCAACCTGCTCTAGCAGCAACAACAATAAAATCCAAGAAGAAATCGATATGCAATGATTTCTATAGAGGAGGAGGAGTTGAAACTCCCAAATGTTGTGATGAATCTAGATCTAAGAACTAAAAATCCTCAAACAAAAGTTATACCCAGGAGAAAGGCCAAGGAGGACTTGTTAGAGAACACAGATCAAGACGAAAGCTCGAGGGGAGAGTGGGAAAGAATGGACATGAAGGAAATAAAGGAAAGTCTTAGTAATGAGGAACAAAAATTAACCAAAATGTTGAAGGAATGGTAATATCTTGAGTCTAGACTCATCCCAAATAAACAAAAGAATCAATTTCAAGATTTCTTCCAAAAATTGCAGAGCCAAGACCATTTAGGGCATAGAGACTAGGGGAGACTCGGATTGAATTAGGTATGTAACCCCAACTAGAGACTGAAAAAATTCAGTTAACAAAAGGAAACAAGAAACGTGGTTAGAATACTATTCAGGAATCAATCCAAATAGTCGATAAACATCTCATATATATGGGATAGGTGATTGTGCACTCTCGAATGTTTTTCCCTCCTTAAGGTACTTTCTTGAATGAAGATCATTAAATTGAATATAAGAGACCTCAACAACAAAGGAGAGAGTTAGAGATATTGTAGGACATTTTGGAAACAGATATTAGACTATGGCCCTAGATATGAGAGCGCTAGCAGCATAGCTATCCTATGGAACCCCCTAGAAATTTCCTTCATGGATTGGATTTCCCATCCAAGGATTCTCTTTGTTAGATTCTGATACATTGGAACCAAGAAGGTGGTGGTATTTATGGTAGTGTATGAGCCCCATACACTAGCAAAGAAGGTAACTTTCTTATCAAAACTTTGAGAAATACAACAACTACGTACTGATGATCTATGGATTATAGGGGGTTTTGTAGACAATTTTTTCCCCCTAGAGACAGCCTAGAGTTTCCATAGACCAGTGCCTAGGACATCTTATCATAGCAAGGAGCTCATAATATAGCTTGGGTTGTCAATCCAAAAGCTCTCCTGCTATCTCTTGTAAAACAAGGAAATTAATTGAAATGGGACCGGACTCTCTCAGAAGTTGATACAAAGATAAGGATAATGTAGAAACAGCATGCAAAAACTTCAATACAAAAGCATCAGACAGTTAAGAGACAACTTACTGCAAAGAGGGCCAGTTCAAATAATATGCCACAGAAATCAAATATCAGAAATTGGATGCAGTGAAGCAACATGAAGAAGATACTAGTTAGCATGAGGCTGATACCCAAATACACAACAAAACCACATATGGGCTTATCCAACTAAGAATCCATACATGACAATGGCGTTTTAAAAGCACCCTCCTCAAGTAACTAATATAGTAGAAAATATGAATGACATGAACATGGAACAGTATATCATGACTAGGCCTATTTAAAGCACTTGACTAATCCAAGTATGGGCACCAACTAGGATGAATCCTTACTTAAGACCAGTGAGACACTCGCATTCTAGAACATGATACAAGAAGATAAATAGCATGAAATGAGATATTATATTAACACATAAGAGAAAATTACATACTGTGGGATACCAAAGACCAGAATCCTCATTACAGATATAACTCCTCCTCACTGAGACCCTACGGGCTCTGAGCCTCCATACAGAAGTGTTACAAGATGTATACAAAAGCCTTTCACTGCACAGTTTGCTAATAGAAATCTGGAACCTCTACAATCTCTTATTTTTGGGTATTTATAGAAAGAATAGAAAAGTCTAGAAAAACAAGGTCGGTCATGTACATTTAATTTTTCCTAATTTGAATGAAATGGCGGAAAATATGCGCGCCCATACTACTCAATTAAAGTGGTGTGAAGTATGTACTCTGAGGTCGGCTCTCTGAAGTAAATGTTGTAGATTCAAATTCCTCCAGGGATAAGGTATGAAGAATAAAATATGAGACATTATGTACTCTTCTGGGATGAAAATCTTGTTGAAGTAGAACCTAGAGGATATGATTTTATGCACCTGTACCCTTTGCCTTTTGGACGCTGGATTTCCTTGATCTTCAACTGATATTCTTTTTTATGAAATTAATGTCTTCAGCTACCAGAATCTACCTTTTGAATTGCTCTGAGGGATTTGGTAAATTCTGGCCCAGCTTCATTAAATGAGGGTCTTATCAACAATATCTCCCCGGATCCCTATTCCATCATTCCACACCTGATAGATGGTCCTCTAGAATGCTCTCGACTTCTGTATGTAAGTCACAAATAGCGATAATTCTTCGGCGCCAGTCACCTGCAAAATCTACAAACGTATTAAAGGAAACCGGACTCAGGGATGGACATGCAATGGAGGTGGCTGTGTGACAAAGTGGCATGATAACAATGGCGGCAGTATACAGGGTGGTGAAAATGCAGGGTAACAATGGTGGATGAGCCAAGCAGGGATGAGACACACGATGGAGCGATGATAAATGAACGTGGCGGAGGCTTACAACATAAAATGTTAAAATACAATGTATAAATATCATATATGTGTGGCAGAGGAAGGGCATGGTGAACACGTGGAATAATGACGTAGGCATACAAAAGACCAAATAGAAACGATGACATGGTGTTTCAGGGTTGGTGACGTGGCGAGGTTTTCATACAGACCGTTCGATCGTTGGGGAAAATCGACGGTGAAAGTGTGACGATGAACCATGAAATTGTGGGCTAGGGAGAGTGCGGACTATTGTTAACACCCATGCAACTTCGGAGGATAGCCATCGTCGGATGCAGTGCGCAGGATCGGACGGTGATGATGAATTCCGCTGCCCGACTTTTGACTGAACAATAATGCGCGAAATGGGCGATTTCGGGAATCGTACATGAGGACACTTGTCATGCGATCTATGGAATCGCTGGCCCCGCGGAGAATACCGCCCTCTCAGAAATGGTGGTGCGGAATGAAACCGCCAATTTTGCAACGGGTACGTGCACGGGGACCACCATGGTAAGCACGGCTCCACTCCGTCGATTTGTTTTTTATCGGACGGCTCCAGACGCGCCCGAAATCTTTGACGATAAGCTCCTGCCTGTCCGGCACACGGTTTTGCGCCCTGGTCATGTGAGAATCAAAACAAAGGGGCTAAGACGGCAGGGGCTAGGCCCGATATGTTTTTAAATGCGGATCTTAACCTTTGCAGAGTGTATTTTTCGGGCGGAAAAGGGTAGTGATAGGCAGAAAATGGGGTTTTATGGCCACGACGGGGGATTTAAACAGATTTAAACGGATCTGCAAGTTAAAAACTTGAATGGAGGAGCTAATGACCACAAAATAAATGTAGGGGTTGATATGTACAACATCGGCTCCATCTGGGGACGGCATGTTCATCCTTGGACATGTCGAGAACCTGCATACCATCTGATCATTTTGTGTGAATTCTTCTCTTCGACACCTCTAGTTTTCACTCTATAATTCATCAGCACACACATTATTCAAAGAATGATGAAACAAAAAGAAAAATATTGTACAATATAATACACCAGGCTGTCTTTGCCTCCTGGGTCCCATAATTTGCTTTGCCGGTATCCATTAGTTGCATTATTCTTCAACTGTACCCTTCTATGTTTCCATATTTTTTTTGCAACTTCCCTCCAGCTATGCTTTCACTTTCTGTTCTTGTTCCTCCATTGCCAAATTTTCTCTGCTTTCTTGCTGCTATCTGCTGTTTCTGAGACACCTTCATCATCAGTCTTCTGATGTTGTCAATTTCCATGTCCAGCTTTTCTTTTGTCTGGAACTTACTTTGCCCACTGCTGTCTTCAATATGGCTCTTGAAAGCCTGATCGCCTTCTTCTTGTATTTTTAAAGGTAGTGGGATCTCTTATTTTTGTTCCACAATAGCAGCTTTGAAAAAATTTCTCTCTGCTGGCAACATGCTGCTAGAAAGGACCCTTGATCCTTCTTCAAATGTTTGCAGGAAATGCACAGAAGGATCATGAAATGATACCTGGTTAAGAGTATCTGGAATTATTGGTACTTTAGGAGGGATTATGAAGGAGGTAACTTGAGATTGATATACAGGCTGTTTAAACAACTCAGTCAGGGGGACTGGAATTTTAATTTTCTCAAGCTCTTTTTGTAGACTGAAAGCAAGGGGAGGCTTTTCTATTACAACTTCTTTAAACTCTTTATTTTCAGATGGAAATTTGACCTCTCTTGACACTGACTCAGCATTGGGAGGACTGACTATTTTTGAAGAAGAAGGGACTTGGTCATTAGACTGTGAAGGCTTGTTCAGAGGACTCTTACCTTTTTCTGCAGCTTTTTGCACTGATGGTTCTCTTTGTGCAGGTTCCCCCTTTTGAAGTGGCTCCTGTTCTTCATCTTGAGTCCGGGTCCTCTTCCTTGAGGATCTGAGATCATATTTTACATTGAATTGTGCTTGCATGAAATCAGCAAATTGTTTACAATAATGATCAATCTCTGCTTCTTCTTCTTCTTGCAACGGGCATTCCACTTCATCGTTGTTTGAGAACGCAAAATTTGAATCTTCTAGTTCATAAGCAGCGTCTTCAGTGGAGTCATCTGCTGGACCTTCCAGGTACAGTGGGTGTGGTACCTGATTTTGCTGCTCCTTTGCTTCCCTTGGAAATATTTGCAAGGGTGGTCTCTTGTGCTAGGGGTTATATCCTCTGTTCGGAGCATTATAAAAAATCTTGGGGGCTGAACTCTTGGCCTCCAATTCAATTTTAACCATCTTCTTTATCATTTTGCTTATTTCCTCCATTTTATCTGAATCCTTATCCTGGTTGGAAGTGGATAATTCTTCTTTTCCCCTCCTTCTAACATCCTGTTCAGCCTTCCCTTTTAATTTTCCAGAGGAAGCAAAGTTTGCTTCCAATTCAAGAGCATCTGACTGAGCATCATCTAGGGTGGCAGGCTTTCTCTCCCTGAGGGAGAAACCGAAATCTGAGTCAAAGGCTGCAATGAAAACAACTTTTGCAGCATTCTGATGAGGCTTCATATCTGCAGGGAGATTTAGATATAACTTATTAAATCTCTTAATAAACTCCGACACCCCTTCATTATGTCTCTTCTTGAGTGTATTGAATTCAGTAAGACACTGTCCATGATCTTTCTTTTCTCCCCATTTCCTGAGAAAAGTATTCTCCATGTCATCCCAGGTGGTCACTGAACGGTTTCCCAAGGTTTTGAACCATTTTCTGGCTTCACCATCCAAAGATTGCACAAACAATCTCAAGACCACATCCAAATGTTCTACATTTAAGTTTTCTGCAAAAGAGCAGAAAGTCTCAAGATGTTTCTGAGCATCAATTTCATTTTCTCCATTAAATCTAGGCAAAATCTTCAAATAATCTTGTGGCATATCATTTAGCACTTGGGGTAAGGCCAGTGGAGCGTATTTGTTCAATAGGAAAGTAGGAACATTAGCCATTGGAGGAGGTGGGGGTTGTGCAACAATTTGATGTACAAATGAAGGAAGGGGAGGAGGAGGAAGTGGAGTATGTATAACAATGGGAATAAATTGCACAGAAGCCTGAGGTGTAGATGGGAATATTTCACGGTTAACAGCAGCTACTTCTGTGACTTCTTTAACTTCTTCAGCCTCAGGGGTAGGATGAGGGTTATCTTTGGTTCTAGCACTTCCCCTGGGTGGGCTATCTGAGTAATATTCGGGATTTTCCTCAGTGGAGTCGGGATTTTCTACTTGGATTTCTTGAGAAGAAGGGGACGGATAATATTCTTCAGAAAATTCAAGGATTTCAGCACGAACTGATTTCTTTTCTTTCCAACCTCTTCTGTGTATGATCTTCTCTGGGTCAGACACAGGCGTTTTTGGCTGTGATGTGTCCGATCTCAAATGTGGCTTACGAGAAGCCAGGACTACCAATAGTTTTATCAAATAAAGAACAGTGGAGTCGCCAAGGTGAGAGATACGCAACTCTTCAACTCTCTGTGCTCACCTAATTAGAGAGTGAATATGATTTGTTGAGGCCCAGGGAAACTGATATTCTCAAATTCGTCCCCGGCAACGGCGCCAGAAAGATGTTGTAGACAATTTTGTCCCCCTAGAGACAGCCTAGAGTTGCCATAGACCAGTGCGTAGGACATCTTAACATAGCAAGGAGCTCATAATATAGCTTGGGTTGTCAATCCAAAAGCTCTCCTACTATCTCTTGTAAAACAAGGAAATTAGTTTAAATGGAACCAAACTCTCTCAGAAGCTGATACAAAGATAAGAATAATGTAGGAACAGCATGCAAAACTCCAATACAAAAGCATTAGACAGTTAAGAGACAGCTTACTGCAAAGAGGGCCAGTTCAAATAATATGCCATAGAAATCAAATATCAGAAAGTGGATGCAGTGAAGAAACATGAAGAAGATACTAGTTAGCATGAGGCTGATACCCAGACACACAACAAAACCACATATGGGCTTATCCAACTAAGAATCCATACATGACAATGGCGTTTTAAAAGCACCCTCCTCAAGTAACTAATATAGCATAAAATATGGATGAAATGAACATGGAACAATATATCATGACTAGGCCTATTTAAAGCGCTTGACTAATCCAAGTATGGGCACCAACTAGGATGAATCCTTACTTAAGACCAGTGAGCCACTCGCATTCTAGAACATGATACAAGAAGATAAATAGCATGAAATGAGATATTATATTAACACATAAGAGAAAATTACATACTGTGGGATACCAAAGACCAGAATCCTCATTACAGATATAACTCCTCCTCACTGAGACCCTACAGGCTCTGAGCCTCCATACAGAAGTGTTACAAGATGTATACAAAAGCCTTTCACTGCACAATTTGTTGATAGAAATCTGGAACCTCTACAATGTCTTATTTCTGGGTATTTATAGAAAGAACAGAAAAGTCTAGAAAAACAAGGTCGGTCATGTACATTTAATTTTGCTTAATTTGAATGAAATGGAGGAAAATATGCACGCCCATACTACTCAATTAAAGTGGTGTGCAGTATGTACTCTGAGGTCAGCTCTCTGAAGTAAATGTTGTAGATTCAAATTCCTCCAGGGATAAGGTATGAAGAATAAAATATGAGACATTATGTACTCTTCTGGGATGAAAATCTTGTTGAAGTAGAACCTGGAGGATATGATTTTATGCACCTATACCCTTTGCCTTCTGGACGCTGGATTTCCTTGATCTTCAACTGATATTCTTTTTTGTGAAATTAATGTCTTCAGCTACCAGAATATACATTTTGAATTGCTCTGAGGGATTTGGTAAATTCCGGCCCAGCTTCATTAAATGAGGGTCTTATCGACAATATCTCCCCGGATCCCTGTTCCATCATTCCACACCTGATAGATGGTCCTCTGAAATGCTCTCGACTTCTATATGTAAGTCACAAATAGTGATAATTCTTCGGCGCTAGTCACCTGCAAAATCCACAAACGTATTAAAGGAAACCAGATTCAGGGATGGACATGCAATGGAGGTGGCCGTGTGACAAAGTGGCATGATAACAATGGCGGCAGTATACAGGGTGGTGAAAACGCAGGGTAACAATGGTGGATGAGCTAGGCAGGGATGAGACACACGATGGAGAGATGATAAATGAACGTGGCGGAGGCTTACAACATAAAATGTTAAAATACAACGTATAAATATCATATATGCGTGGCAGAGGAAGGGCATGGTGAACATGTGGAATAATGACGTAGGCGTACAAAAGACCAAACGGAAAGGATGACGTGGTGTTACAGGGTTGGTGACGCGGCGAGGTTTTGACACAGACCGTTCGATCGTTGGGGAAAATCGACAGTGAAAGTGTGACGATGAACCATGAAATGGTGGGCCAGGGAGAGTGCGGACTATTGTTAACACCCATGCAACTTCGGAGGATAGCCGTCGTCGGATGCAGCGCACAGGATCGGACGGTGATGATGAATTCTGCTGCCCGACTTTTGACTGAACAATAATGCGCGAAATGGGCGGTTTCGGGAATCGTACATGAGGACACTTGTCATGTGATCTATGGAATCACTAGCCCCGCGGAGAATACCGCCCTCTCAGCAATGGTGGTGCGGAATGAAACCGCCAGTTTCGCAACGGGTACAGGCGCGGGGACCACCACGGTAAGCACGGCTCCGCTCCGTCGATTTGTTTTTGATCGGACGGCTCCAGACGCGCCCGAAATCTTTGACGATAAGCTCCTACCTGTCCGGCACACGGTTTTGCGCCCGGGTCATGTGAGAATCAAAACAAAGGGGCTAAGACTGCAGGGGCTAGGCCCGATATGTTTTTAAATGCAGATCTTAACCTTTGCAGAGTGTATCTTTCGAGCGGAAAAGGGTAGCGATAGGCAGAAAATGGGGTTTTATGGACACGATGGGGGATTTAAACAGATTTAAATGGATCTGCAAGTTAAAAACTTGAATGGAGGAGCTAATGACCACAAAATAAATGTAGGGGTTGATATGTACAACAGGGGGCGACTTCAACCTAATCAAATCACTGGAAGAAAGGAAGACTAGATTCAAAGGTTCATCAGTTCGAAGAATTTATTGTTGATCTAAGGTTGGTTCATCTAGATACAATCAATGAGATGTTCACATGGAACATCTAGAGACGAAACATACACCAAATAGTGAGTTTCCTTGATTATTTCTTGGCTTTAGAACCTCTAATAGGAAGATAATTTTTTGTGGAACTTGCGATCTTACCCTATTTAGGTTTTCATCATTAGCCCATCAGGTTAGAGGTGGATTTAAAAAACAACCCTAAAGTCCACCCATTTTGTTTTGAGATCTTCTACTTGAATTATCTAGAATTTGTAAACAAAGGTTAAAACTGGTGGGAGGAGATTGATGCACAAGGAAGAAATCTTATGCATACCTTCCAGCTCATGCTGAAAGAGTACAAGATCAAGAAAACCAAAGATTGGAACAATATAGACTTTAGGAATATACTATTATAAAAACCAAGACTGGAATATTTAATGCAACAACTTCAACAATAATCATCACACAAGGGAGAAGAGAGGCACTAATCCTAGAAGAGGGGAAATTAATAAATAAAATAGAATAGAGAAAAAATCATGAGGAGACTTTATGTAGAAACAAATCTAGGGTGAAATGACTATGAGAGGGGTAATGCAGATCCAAATTCTTCCATGGCACTATGATCAAGCATCATCATCATAATAGGATCTTCTTTTTAAAATAGAAAGAAGTACATCTTTTGCTAAAACATGAGGAAATTAAAGATGAATTAGTCTCATATTTTCATGATATGTTTACAAATCTTGTTCCAAATAGAAGGGAAGCCATTTAGAGAATAAAAACTTGCATTCCACATCTAATAAATCAAGATTAGGATGAGATAAATAAATTACTTGGAATTGGAAGAGATAGTCATGGATATGCCACCTAATAAATCTACTCGTTTGAGCATATTTACAACAAATTTCTATCAAGCATGTTGGAAATTTATTGGTCTAGAATTCCATGCTTTGGTTGAAGAATCTTCTCAAACTCATAAACTATGGTTGAGTCTCAATGCTACTTTCATCACTTTAATCCATAAATCTAGCAAATTGGAGGACCTTAGTCACTTCTGCTCTATTTCTCTATGTAATTTTATTTATAAAATTATATTTTTTGTGATAGTCAATCATCTTAACCCTTGTTAAATAACATAATCTCTCTAGAATAGATATGGTCCATTGAGGGTCGTTAGATTCTTATTGGAGTTGTGACAACTCATGAAGTTAGTCACTCTTTGAAGAAGTTTATAACCCCTAGGATGCTTATTAAACTTGACCTATATAATATCGGTTATAGAATTATATGGGATTATCTCCTGAGTGTGCTTGAAGCTTTTGGGAGCTCTTTTTCATGGATCTTGTGGATTAAGTCTATGGTTTCTTCCCCTTTCTACTCCATTATTTTGAATGGGCTTCGCACTAAGACTTTTAACTCCTCCCAGGGTTTGCGTCAAGGTGATCATGTCTCTACTTTCCTTTTCATTCTAGCTGCTGAAGGGGTGGGGATATAGGTCAAGGCAATTCTCCATTAAGGTTTACTTAAAGGGATTCAACCTTGTGGGTAGCAACTTCCTATTACCAACTAATTATTTTTTGATGACATATTACTTTTCTTTCAACCTTCTTTGTTGGAAGCTATAGGTTTAAAATCCATCCATTCTATTTTCATGAAAGCCACATGTACTTTGATAAATGGTGAAAAATCCAATTTTTTTCTTTTTTCAACACAAATCATGTGGTTCAAGGTCATCTAACTTACATCTCAGCATTCCTAGTCAAAATACGCTCAATGAAATACTTAGGAGTCCCAATAGTCTTTAAATCCTTAACAATGGCTTGTTGGAAAAATGTGTTACAAAATATTTACAACAAACTCGAAAGTTGGGATTTTAGATCCCTTAATATGGTTGGTCATATTTTCTTGCTTAAATATGAGCTCCAAGGTATCCCAATTTATCATATTTATGTGTTGGGAGCTTCTAAAGCTAAACATAACTCCATTATTACGTCCTTCGACCTTTTTTTTTTTTAATGGAGAGGAGTAGAAATGATCAAGAAATGGGTACTAATTTCCTAGTAGCACCTTTGACTTCCTAAGCTGGTGGGGGGTCTTGGTCTTCATGAACAAGAGATGGTGAAGAAAGACCTTGGAGAAAAGATATGGTGGAAATTCCTCCAAGGGGGAGCATATATTTGGAAACAAATATGGAATAGAAAATATGGACACCTTCATTCTCAATGTTGAAAATGGCACCAACAAATGGATTCTAATTTAATTTCCCCTTAATTACATTAGAAGGAAATTGTAATTCCACATCTTATGACACCTTTGTACGAGTTAAGTGAGTTGGGAATACGTATTTAACTTAATCAATTCGAGTTGGGGGTCTAACTAGAGACATGTAGATCTCACTCTATACTTTTAGGGGGTCAAGTTAGAGTTTTTTTTGAGTTGTAATAATTAACTTAATTAATTTTCAGTTAAATCATTTTAACTCGTTCCTAGCTAATGGAAGGACTAGTGAGAGGTCAAGTGAAATTTATTTGATTTACTTCACAACATTGAGCAATCAGATAATTGATAATTCACTCATAAAAAATTGTTGCATGTTAGTTTTGAGAGAGACCCAGTTGAGATTGGAGTTTAAGGGAAGTGTAATATGAACTGTATAGTCATATTTTGTACAGATAGTGCATACATTCAAAGATAGGCCCTATACATACTTGTTACACAGTAATTTTTCACTATGCTCACTTCGTGTTCCCGATCCGAAAGTTCCCTATGATGAATCATGTGTAGTATTTCCACCTAAAATAAATACATAAAGATATCCTCTAAAGAATCAAAGAAAGATGTCTTGAAATATCATTGAAGAAACTTAGTTAAAATACTAAATTTTTGGGTCAACACGCTTTTCTAGTTTCATGCCCTTGCTGATGAAAGGTTGACAGTTCTATATTAGCATTGATAATGCTCTGTTTACTGAGAAAACCACGTTGAACCCTTTCTGGCAGTGTTTCCTCAAATTGAGGAGAAGCTTCAACCTTCAGAATTTTCCAGGATGGTGAGCTTGATGTCATTCGGTGGAGATATGGTCGAGGTCTCTCATTTAGAGCATTTGATATTATTAATGGGCGATTATCCCTTGAAAAATTGACCTTCCTCCTTCTTTCATGGGCTCCTAAATCCCTCTCCCTTGCTCTAAATTGATCCCCATCCTTCCACTACTAGTTGGTCATCTTTGGGTTGGCCTGATCATTCATTGTCCTTCCATCCATGTATTATGATAATTCCTAAGCTATCCGGGAGAAGGATTTATTCAATAGCTTCAGTGAAGGACTCAGACATCGCCAAAAGGAGGACTCCACCATCAAGGCCATGGTTGTGAGCTCTATCTTTCATATTTCTTAATAAAACATCTGTTGTTTTCTTTCTATATTTGTCTAATCATTTGCGCAAATAGTCTAATGTTACTTGATCTGTTATATAACCAATATTCAATGTCTTTTTTGTATTGGATTACATTTTTTGTTGTCTCTTGATCTCGTGCAGGTAATAGTATGCCTTTAGTAGCAAGTAGCGAGCCTGAGGGACTATGAATTGAGGCCATTATCAAATGATTCAAGCGTAGCATCGGGAAGAGGTAGGTTTATTCCCTTTCTCATCTTGTTTTGGATATTAGCTAAGAAATCTTTCATCAGATATTCTCTTAAGTTGCTAGACCCACTCTAGGGCTAGAGAGATCACATTTATTTGCAAAGGGTATTTATCTTCACAATGGAATTGCCGATTCCATTGGGGAGCTTTAGCCTCTTTACCTTCCCTTTTCCTAGGTTGGTTTATGATCAGTTTGATCGATTATCTAGATCTACGTCTACTTGGGTCTATATTGGTCTGCATAGGATTTTATAGTTATTTCAGTGTGTCATGTTTGGTTTTAGTTGATTTTTTTTTCCTTTTTTTTAGCACGCAGCGCATATTCTGCCCTTAAAGTAACACTAATAACACTGTTTTATACAAAGCAGTCCTCTTGATTTTCCATTCAACACTATTTTTTTCATCACAGATGCGTTGATCCCAAGTCTAGGAAAAATTTAGGGTTTCCCCATATCCTCCTAGTGTGTCTTGACCCCTGAGAAATTTTGTCAAGTCTGAATGACCTCTTGCCATTGCCTTTGGTTTGTTTGTGTTGTTTAAATTCATGGTTTTGTATCTTTGACTTGCTTGTGGTTAGAGTGAAGTTAAAACATTCCCTAGGTTTTCTTGTCAATTTCTCTTCATTTGTCACTTGTTTTTATCAATAAAGAGTTCATAGGCTCTGCTTTAGAGTTCTATTCCAGTCAGCTCGAACATTGTCGCACACTACTTTTGTCTTGTTTTGAAGTTGTTTTCGTTTTCCCTGGTCATCACTGCACTTAGAGATCACCTTCAATTAAGTGTTAAACATAATATAATGATTGTTTGATTCACAAGTTTGGAAGGGTGTGTCTTATCTAGTTCCCGAATTCAAAAGAGTAAATTGGAAATGATTTTCATTTTGAAATTTGGATTTGGTTTATTTTTCATCGTTTTGAAAAAAAAGTGAAAGTAATTTTCATTCGTGCATTTTTTTGAAATCGGTCTTGTTTTCCATTCATTAGAAAGAAAAGTGAAAATGATTCTTTTGCATTTCTTTGTTCGTTTGGCCGATTTTACTTTAGTTTACTAATTTAATTTGGATTTTTAGCTTTCAAAGTAAAATAAAAACAAAAAATTGTTATGCATCTTAGTGAAAAGAGAAGAAATTTCATTTTTTAATAAGTTTTTATTTTGGGGATCATACAACGTGAATTTGATCCTTAAAAGTTGCATTTCAATAATTTTGAACTAAGTCAGGGGGCATCATTGTTTGTTTCATTACTTACAATGTTGTTTGCGCTTCTTCCCTCATTAGTTTAGAATTCATTGAAATTGAAAGAATCTCTTTTAGCATTTATAAGCTGCATTATAGGGTTTAGGTGACACTGATATTGATCCTTAAACTGAGACTTAACTAAAGATCAACTTTAAAATTTATCCAACTAACCTTAAGGAGAATTTGAAATTAACAAAAACATTTAGAGGTCTAGGATAGAGACATGTTCTGGCATCATTAAATGTAGGAGTTGTCACTAACATTCTGTGTTATATTCCGAAGGTGAAACCCTGTCCCATGTATGGAAGTATGGAAGTGGCCAATGGTCTGTATGAATCACTGTTTCCCTGCCCATTAAGTAATGTTTATGTTTCTTAAAACTTTCTACTAAATGCATATAATTCTTTATCATAAGTTGGTTAATTTGCAACTGCCTTAGAAAATTTTTATGAATGAAAACAAATAAGCTTTCATTTTTTAAATAACACAATGACCATTTCATATCCACTAGCATTAGTTTCTATTTCAAAAGGTTGTTGAAGGTCTATTAAAGCTAAGATTGGAGCTGAAACAATTTTCTTCTTTAAAGTGTCAAATGCTTATTGTTTTTTTCCTCCCCACTAGAAAGAAACTTTAGAAATTTTTATGGCATGTAATGGTGATGCAATAAAAGAGAAAGGAGAAATGAATTTCCTCCAATAATGAACTACACCCAAAAATATTCTAGCTTCCTTCATATTTTGTGGTCTTGGGCACTTAACAATCACACCAATTTTAGCTGGATCTATTTTAAAATGAACAACTCCAACTATGTAACCAAGATACTCTAAGGATTTTTTTCCAAATTCACACTTAGAAAGTTTGGGATACAGTTTATCCCTTTGCAACACATCAAAAACATGTTTCACATGCTTAACACGTTCTTCCAAACTTGAATTGAATATAAGAATATCATCTAGATAGACTATGACAAACTTATCAAGAAATTAAACACATAATTCATCACTCTCATAAAAGTTGCTGGAGCATTCCACAAACCAAACAACATAACCAACCATTCATAAAGCCCCTATATAGTCTTCAATGTAGTTTTCCAAGAATTATTCTTTGCAATACAAATCTGATGATAAGCACTTCTTAAATCCAGTTTTGTAAAGTAAAAAATATTCTTTAACTGATTAATAAAATCATCTATTCTTGGAAAAGGATACCAGTTATTTATGGTGATTTTATGTAAATCTCTAAAATCAGCACATATTCACCAAGTTTCATCTTTCTTATGTGCTAAAATGATCGGTGATCGACAAGGATAAGAACTAGGTCGAATAAAGCCTTTATCAATCAATTCCTAAATATGTTTCTTGATTTCTTCATTTTCTATGACTGACATACGATACATGCCAATGTTTGGAAGAGAAGAATCAAATTGAAGTTGAATCTCATGTTGTATTTCTCATTTAGGATGTAACATTTTTTTTTATTTAAATAACTCCTTATAAGAATCAACTATTTCAACCAATTTTTCCTTAAACTGGGAATCACATTCTTTAAAAGAATCAATATTATCTTTAGGTTTTCCTTAACAAACATAAAAACATATTTTTTCTTGAACTTATGAGTCTCTTCATCTGACTGACATTGATTAAATCCAAGCTTTCTTTAATCTGATGTGCGCTCACAACATATTCAATTCAATCCTTAAAAAGATGATATTTATGCTCCTTGCTATAAAATATGACATCTCGATCATAAATATAAGGACTACCTAACACAACTCCACATATATCCAAAGGAATCAGTTCTAAATCAACCTCATCAACAAAATTAGTTATGATTGCAAACCTTAATTGACACTTTTTTTTGACATGCATCTAAGTGTTATCCTTTAACCATCCTAAAGGGTAAGGTTTTGGATGATTCTTAGTTTCCAATCCCAATTTCCTTACCAAATTATGAGATATTAAATTAACTTGTGATCCACTATCAAATAATGTGTCAATTTTAGTGTGCTTGGATATTATCCTGATGTGAAACAATTCAATCATATTCTTACCTTCAACCACTTCTTTAGATTTAGAAGAATATGTAGAAAAAGTATAACAAGAACTTGTCTCAGAAGGATTGCCTGTTAAAACCATAACAATTATCTTTTGTTCATCACTAGAGTTAGATCCCAAGTATTTTTGGACTGCAAAATTAGATTTCTTCTTGCCCTTCTTATTAAGGAACTTCTTTCGCTTAAGTTCCAGATGGAGCTTCCAACATTTGGATTCATCGTTTCCAATTCTCTAACAATGAGTACACATAGGCCTTTCTCCTTCCTTCTTGAATATTGTTGCTTTCTTCCCCTTTGATTTTTTCTTTCCTTTTTTATCTTTGTTTTCTAATTTCTTGAATGGTTTATTCGTAAACACAAAAGGTCCGCCACCCAATTCAACATGAATTTCTTGGGCACACACTTAAACAAAGTCAATTGGATTAAACATAAGCAATGCATGTTGCAAATAAGAATACAAACTTCCAATATACTTTAATAAATATTCCCGTGTGTTTAATGGAATGTCAAGTGCTAATGCCTTCTTTTCGAATTCCTATGTAAATTCTTACAGATTGTGTCCTTTACCTTTCCTTAAACGCTACTAGTCCATTACAACATGTTGCGTATATACTAAATGATAGAATTGATTCATAATAGCTTTAATAAACTTAGACCATTAGGAGACGATTTTACCTTTATGCTTTAAATCTGATTGAGTTTTACTTTCACACCAAATCAAATATGTTCCTCCCATCCTAAGTGTAGCTAACTAAATTCTTGAAGAATCATCATCAATATTCTATATTCTACAATATACTTCAAGTTGTTTAATCCAATTATCTAACTTTTCAAGATTCATTTCACCATCGAATATGGGTAGTTCAAAATTTACATCCAGTTTCGGAAAAGGAGATTTCTTATGTTTCTTCTTTGAGTTGGATTCTGAACTTGAATCATTAGAAGATGGCAAAGAATAAGATTAATATGGAGGAGAAGGAGGTTCATTACCATTAGTTTTCTTCATGTAGTTTTCCTCTTTCTTGCCTTTAGAAGATGAAGATGGAGAAGGTGGAGATTTGTCACCATCAGTTTTCTCCTTGGCCTTTTTCTCCTTTTTGCTTTTTGAAGTCGATGTTGCATCTCTAGTATTCTTGTCTTCATATAGTTTTGCAATCATGCTTTACATATTGAGGAAAATCTTCTGAAATTTCTCATCAGTCTTGGGCTCGAGTGTTTCTTCTTTAGTTTCACCTGCTATCATTCGAGATATTTTTGTAGAAATTATCAGAAAATTATGTATTGCCGAATTCTAATGATCTAACGATTATATGCCACTGTTAAATACATAATCCTTCTACTTAAATCTTTGCGGAAATTTAATCGCCAATTGCAAACACATGAAGAAAGACCAATCACACATAACACAGATGTTTTTACCGAGAAAGCATAAATCTAAGAACCCCACTATCATATATTATGTATATATCATGGATCATGAAACAATCTCATACAAAACTCTAATCCAATATTTCTCAGTACAATATACAATCGTCTCACACTTCCATACAAAAAATGGCATAAACATGCACCAATTTACTGCCTCCTGACAGCCTACCTCCACTGTGCAATCCTTGTTGATGAAAATCCCTAAATGACTTTGATCTTTCCTTTCCTTGAATATGCAATCCTCATTGGCATCTCCAATGTGTGTTTGGTTGTAAGTATGCACCCACTGTAGTCACAACTGATAGTCAAACTGTCCCTTTCACCTATCTCTCAATTGGGTCTCCACTGGATCTAACATGCATGTAGTTAATAGCAGTAAATATTCAGTTGCATGTGAGATCACTCCATGTGAATTAATTTAATATTTAATTCATTGATCTCTCGCTAGTGTATCTTTAGTTACAACTAGTTACAACTAGCACAATTGAGTTTAACTCACTTAATTGAGTTAAACTACTTTACAACTGACATAACGACACATCCAACTCTGTAACAACTTTGTATCAATCAGTTTCAACTAATTCCACTTAAATGTCCCACCAACCAACCTTAGAACTTGAAATTACTTCAGTTAATTGGTTTGCCACATCAGTTAACTGAAATCAAGTGCTTCAAGAGAATAGATTATTATTTATTATCTCATTATTGTTAAGAGATAAAAATAATCGACATGCATTCTATTTTTAGACATGCGATCAACTAACCATATTCACACATGCATTCTAAAAATAGACGCCCATCCATCCATATAATTTTCTCAACCATCTATAAATATATTACTGCTAAAAATAGACTTTGGTCCAAATTCTAAAAATAGACATATCACCTAAAAATAGCCTGCTGGCCGCAACTAGTGTAGGTGCTTAAGTTTCACTAGGAACATCATCTTGTTGAATCTCAACATTCCCTCTCAACAAGAAAGGCATTATCCTTCACCCAATCCTGCCTTTATGTTATTCGAATTTTCTCCTGGTGAGCGCCTTCATGAGAATATCTGCATCCTTATATTTTGTAGGAATGTACTGAAGGAACATGATCTTCTGCTACACACAATCTATGATTTGATGATACCAAATATCTATATGCTTAGGTCTATCATGAAACACAAGATTAATCGAGATTTTAATGCAACTCTGATTATCACAAAGAATCACTGTAGGATATAAATGAGAACCAAACAAACCATCCAGGATCTTCCTCATCCAGATAGCCTCACATGCAGCTTGACTTGTTGCCATGTATTTCACTTCCACTGAACTGAGTGCCACAGATATTTGTTTCCTGTTGTACCAAGAAACCATTGTAGATCCAATAATGAAGACCCATCCTGATGTGCTCTTTCTTTCTGTTGGGCTGCCCGCCCAATCTGCATCCGTGAAACCATGCAACTTCACCTCATCTGTCTATCTGTACCATAAGCCATACTCAAATGTGCCCATGAGATATCTCAGGACATGCTTTCTCGCCTTCCAAAAGAGCTTTGTAGGATTAACCATCGCTTGACTAAGTTGGTTCACTGCATAGCATATGTTCGGTCTTGTATTAACTAACTACATGAGTGAACCCACCAACTGTTGATAGACATTAGCATCCACTACCTCTCTCGATGTAGCATCCTCTTTCCTCTAGTTTCCTGGAAGAGGAGTATCCATGTTTTTGCATCTCTCCATGTCAAACTTATCAAGTATCTCCCTTGCATACCTGCCTTGAGACACAAAAATTTCACCATCTCGTTGCCATATTTACAATCCAAGGAAATAGTGAAGGAGGCCCATATCCTTCATCTCAAACTCCTTCGCAATGTCCTCCTTGCATGAGTGTATCAGCTGCTCATTAACAGTTAGTATTAAATCATAAACATAAAGAACAATGATTAAAAGCTTACCCTCCACCACAATCTAGTATAGGTTGGCATCCACCTCACTCTTGGTGAAGCCAAGTCTAGTGAAATAGCTATCAATCTAAGTGTACCAAGCACAGGGTGCTTGCTTCAACCAATACAATGCTCTTTTGAGTCTGCACACATGCGACTCACTGCTGAAGATCTTAAATCCTTCAGGCTGCTCAATGTACACTTCTTCCTCAATGATCCCATTAAGGAACACAGTCTTCACATCCATATGATGAATGTGCCAACCCATTTGCACTGAGAGAGAAAGGATGGTCCTTATGGAAGAATATTGTGCGAAAGGTGAAAATGTTTCTTCATAATCGATCCCCTCGATCTGTGAGAAGCCTCGAGCCACAAATCTAGCCTTGTATTTCTCAACACTCCCATTAGCATCTTTCTTTAGCTTGTAGATCCATCTTGAACCTACCACTGATTTATCAACCGGCATTGGAACAATTTCCCAAGAACTGTTTCTGACAATGGAGTCATACTCCTCCACCATTTCATCTACCCATGTGGGCTCATGCACTGCTTCCTGAAAGGAAGATGAGTCTTTCACAATAAATTTACTCATGAGAGCCATGTATCCAATGAAATGGTCAGGAGATTGTCTCTGTCTACACTGTGAAGTAGGGACTCCTACATTCTGTGTCACATCAAGCTTCAACCTCTCAACTTCTGTGATACGCCTTCTGCCTATTCTAATGTATGGCTCTATGTGAGTGGAATCCTCCAATCCATGAACCTCCTCCTGTGGTTGATCCACATCTAGAGACTCATTTTTGGGAACCAAAAGTTCCTCCTCTACATGCAAGTATAGCTCCCTCTCAAGCAACAACTTCATGGCTTTCTCCTCATTGAATTTTATATCTCATCGCACCATAGTCATTCGACTATTTGGGAAATACACACGATAATTATGGGGTGTTTCTATGTATCCTAAAAATATCCCAACTTCAGTAGTCGGCTCCAGCTTCTTCCTGGAATTCTTGGTCACATGAAGATAAACATATGAGCCAAAAATCTTAAAGTGAGAAACATCTGGTTTCTTCCCATTAAAAGCTTCTTCAGGTGTACTCATGCCAAGTACTCTCAAGGACAACAATTTTACACATAAACCACAGTGTTGCATGCTTCTGCCCAGAAGTGCATTAGTAGGCCCTAATCATGCAGCATAGCTCATGCAACACCCACGATCGTTCTGCTCTTCCTCTCTTCAACCCCATTCTATTTTGGGTTATGAGGCACTATGAGTTTTGTTTGAATTCCTTATTTTCTACATAAGTCTTTGAATTCTTTCGAGATGAATTCACCACCATTATCGCTTCGTAGAGCTTCACTTTCTTCCCCGACTCTTTCTCCACCAATGTTTTAAACTCACAGAACTTTGATAATTTTTTATCTTTCTTCTGCATGAAGATGATCCAGCATCTATGAGAATAGTCATCAGCAAAAATAACATAATACATGTGTTTTTTTTTTGAAGAAACTGAGAATGGTCCACACACATCTGTGTGAACTCTCTCCAGGATTACTGAAGCACGATTCTCCTTTTCATGAAAGGTGTTCAAAAACTTACCCATATTACATCCCTTGCACTGATCTAACTATGCAAGTGTACCATTGGGAAGTCGAGTAGAAATCTACTACAAAATCTTCAAGGAACCATGGTGATGATGGCCCAATCGCCTGTGCCATAATTCGCCCTCATCCTGACTCACCACTTCTTCTTCTTTTCCCACCATTGTAGCGCAGTCGTACTCCTCTAGTTTGTAGAGATTCTTGACTCAAATCCCTATCCTCTTGGTTTTACCTGTTGTTTTATCTCACAAGAAAGATTTTACATCACTGAAAAACATCGTCATGACCTCTGTCCTCCAACATTGTGACTGAGACCAAGTTCTTCTTTAGACCTAGAACATGCATAACATATTTTAATAGAAATGGTTTACCTGACTCCCTCTCAAAGGTAATGGTGCCAATTCCGGTCGCATTGTATCGTCCATCGTCTCCCATCTCAATATGCATTTGGAGATCTTTATCCTCCAAGTCACTGAAAATATCCTTATCTCCCGTCATGTGGAAGGAAGCACCACTATCAAGATACCACATCGATCCCATTGCGCTTGAAACTAAGCCTGCAATCAAAGAGAAATCAAGTTCAAATTTTGAGGCAAGGGCCTCACCAGCTGCAGCTCTAACAACCTTCTTCTTCTTATTTTCTATGGGCAGTTAGTGGCTATATGCCTATGTTCGTGACAGTGAAAAAACTTCACCTGGGACAAATCCAACTTCTTGCCTTTAGACTCAGATTTTGAGTGGAATTTATTCCCATTCAATTTCCTTTCTTTGGTATCCAAAGAATAATCCTCTTCATTATCATGCTTTGATGAAGATCCATCTATGGTGTTCTGCCTGAACTCCTCCTGCACTAGATCTGACCATAGTCGTTCCCAATCCAGCAGTTTTTCCCATCCGTTGACAGCGTCTTGATAACTGTGCCAACTCGTAAGAATTCCAAAGAGAGCCAAAATCACCAAATCATCATCAACAAACATGATTCCCACACTCCCTAGCTCATCTTGACATTGGACAAACTTTGTGAGATACTTAGGAATATTGTCTCCCTTCTCCATCTTGATCTTTCTGAGTTTATCCTTCAACGCCAATTTCCTATGGTCGCTGCAACTTTGGAAAAGATCCGTCAAAGCCTTCCACATTGGAAATGGAGTGGCTTTCCCATGAATTCTTGAGACAATATGGTCTCGCACAACTTCCAACAGAATCCTTCTCGTCTTCGCTACTTTCTTTTTCCAGGCATCAAGTAATGCAACATCCATCGAAGTGGGCTTAGGAACATCACTGTCGATGAATTCCTTCAAATCATTATCTTCAATCACCACCTCCATCCTATCCTTCCATGAAATTTAGTTAGAGATGCCCTCAAGTGCATACTCTAACCGCAAACCATTGAAATCCATTTTGATGTTTACTCAACTGTCGCACCAAGAAATTCTTGCAGCAAATTCGAATTATTTCCACCAACAAACTCACCTACTCCATCAATATTGCAACCTTGTTTGCTCTGATACCATGTATAAATTTTAATACAGTTATATATTGACAGATTCTCCTGATCTAAAAATTATATGCCATTCTTAAATACATAATCCTTCTAATTAAATCGTTGCGGAAATTTAATTGCCAATTGCAAACACATGAAGAAAGATCAATCACACATAACACATATGTTTTTACCAGGAAATAATAAAGCTAAAAACCCCACTATCATATATTATGTATATATCATGGATCATACAAAACTATAATCTAAGAGCTCTCAGTACTATATACAATCGTCTCACACTGTTATACAAAAATTGGCATAAACATGCACCAATTTACTACCTCCTTATAGCCTGCCTCCACTGGGAAATCCCTGTTGATCAAAATCTCTAAATGAATTTTATCTTGCCTTGCCTTGACTACGAAATCCTCATTCGCATATCCAATGTGTGTTTGGTTGCAAGTGTGCACCCACTATGGTCACAACTGATAGTCAAACTATCCCTTTCACCTATCTCTCAACTAGGTCTCCACTGGATCTGAGATGCATGTAGTTAACAATAGTAAATATTCAGTTGGATGTGAGATCACTCCATGTGAATTAATCTAATATTTAATTCAATGATATCTCACTAGTGTATCTTTCGTTACAACTAGTTACAACTATCACAATTGAGTTTAACTCACTTAACCAAGTTAAACTACTTTACAACTCACATAACTACACATCCAACTATGTTACAACTTTGTATCACTCAGTTACAACTAAGTCCACTTGCATGTCCCACCAACCAAGCTTAGAACTCGAAATTCCTTGAGTCAACTGGTTTTCCACATTAGTTAACTGAAATCCAGTGCTTCAAGATAATATATTATTATTTATTGTCTAATTATTGTTAAGAGATAACAATAATCGACATGCATTCTAAAAATAGATGCCCATCCATCCATATAATCTTCTCAACCAATTATAAATTGATTACTACTAAAAATAGACTTTGATCCAAATTCTAAAAATAGACATATCACCTAAAAATAGCTTGCAGGCCCCACCTAGTGTAGGTGCTTAAGTTTCACTAGGATCATCATATTGTTGAATCTCAACACTTTTCCTTTTTTCGATCTCTGGATTTGTCTCCTCAAGTTTCCCTTCTCCACATCACAACCAAGATCTAGTCAAAATTCATTAGAAAATATCATGTTTAACATGATCAACTTTCTCTCTTACCAAATTATATGATCTGAAATTGATAGGATTGATTACTTGCATAATTGACTAAGGAAGTGTTTATGTGAAAGAATGAAGAAAACTGAGTTATTTTTTATGCCTTAAACATAAAATTAGATAAATGAAATGAAGAATAAAACAAAAACAAAGAAAGACAGAAACACAACAAACATTTATTACAGAGTTTGTCCCTCCTGGACTACATCTCTAGGTCCACTTCCAAGTGGGCATCCATTTTATTAGGAAATGATCCAAAGAGTTTCTTTACAAGATATTTTTCCAAATGAATATGCATGCAAGAACTATATGTTACTATTTAAATAAATCCCTCTGTCTCGGATGTCCAGTGCTTGTCACCATTCTCCAAAAGGCCTAAGGACGCTCAAGTTACACCCAAAAGAGTATATGTTGTCAACTGCAAAAGACTATCCCCTCCAACTCTCAAGTCAACTCTACTTGCACTAGTGTAATGGTAAACCTTTTATATGTTCTTGGGCAGGTTACAGGATCGAACCTCATGAGCTATTCTTGGAAATTTGTTTGTTTTTTAGGTTCTATCCCAAGTCATATGGAACATTCATTAAACATATACCATTTTTAGATTATTAATGGTGATTTTTTTTTTTTTCTAAATAAGAGTAATCTATTAACAGAGAGATAAAAATACATCGTGACCGCAGTCAAAAACTACTACCTTGGAGGCAGAAATGTCATGAAAAACAGTTGAGGAGACTGCCCTTTGATAGGGAAACCAGTCAGACAAAGATATCCAAAACCAGGGGAGCCAGTTGTGATCTTCCTGAGTTTGCATAGGACCAAAATTATACAAAAAGAAGCTGAAAAACCTCATAACCATTTGAACATAAACATGCCCAATAGTATGGGCAGTAGGAAAATAAGAAAGACTAGCAGTAAGCTTACTAATCATCAGGAGGCTCTTCAACAATATGACACCAACCTGAAGCCATCAAGTCTCTAGCAAGAGCTTCCTCAGATTCTGAGGGACCGAGATCAACTGGAGCCATAGCCACATCAGGAACGCTGCTTGTTGGAACCTCCGGAACCTGCATTGATGTGCTGCCACCTCCCATCTGAAGATTCGAAGTCTGGACGGGATCCACCTCAGGGCCAGTTGGATGGGCGCTTGACTCCTCATGGAAAACCACCGTGAAGAGCGCAGTGATTCTTGGGCGAATCAGGGAGCTGGAGAATGTAAAACGCACAGAGCCAGTAGTGGGAGGAGGCGAGGTGGCTGGAGGTCGGGGAGTAGGGAAAATCCAGCAATGATGAGTGTCAAGATAGCGACCCCTTCCACTACGTGTCCGAGGGTAATGGCCAGGCATCATACCGCTGGAGAGAGAAGGCGAAACCGAAGAAGGGCTAAAGTGGGCGCTCACAGGACGGCCCCTGGTCCCGCCTCTTCGACTCCTAAGCCTGTGGCACAGTCGAGGCATTGCAGGAGCCATATGAATTCAAACAGCAGCTATGGCAGGGGGATAATAACTTGAAACAAGTCCAATGACCCAAGAAAAGTGCCGAGTGTTCAGCAGAGGCAGCACCTCAGACAGACTAGAGCGCAACTTCAAGAGCAAATCCCCCTCCAGGCAGTTCGAGACGTCTAGTTTGGCAGAAATGACTCCACTCAGGTTAAAATCAGAATTGGTACCAAAGAGCATAAGGAGGCAGACGCATTGCGTTTGAGACCATTACACAATGGGCTCATCATTACTTCGCCCCTTAACCTTCCTTCGCGCGTATCGTAAATCCCCCATAATTACTGAAGCATTGAAGTGATCCGAGAAGAAGCGAGTGATGGCAGAGACCAGTTCGGTGGGCGTGAGGTGAGGTACTAAACCAGATGGAACGGATCCTTTGGTATCTGTGAGGTTTAAATTCAAAAATCCTTCACATATCAGCTTGAGATCTTCGCTGTCCGGGGTGGGCAGGTGTCGATCCACCTCACCGCACCTCTGTCCCATCTTATCATACATCCGTCAAAGCACCCACATCTGGGATGGTGATTTTTTTTTAAATACATTAACTTTATACAATATATGCCGCATATGTATCTAAGCTGTATCATATAATATTAAACCCCTTTAATAATTCCGACGGATATCGATATGAATTTCATATGGTTTATAAACTAAGGTTCCAAACATTAATATACTTCCCTATCTTGAAATCCTTGTCGACATATTTGGCAAAGGCTTTAATTTTGGTGGTGAGTTGCTTGGTGGCTTAACGATTTTCATGGCTTGGTGGTGTAACACAACTCATGGTAGGTTCACTGTTACCTACGTCTGTCACATGCCACAACAAACTCCGCGAACATGGTTTACGTTTAATAAAAATTTCACATTTTCGCTTCACCATAATGTTCTGCTCCATTTAACAATAATATATATATATATAGTTTGCTTGCATATATTTAATAGCATAGTTTATATTCCACTATATCATATGGTGTATTACATAACCAAAAATGTTTGCTTCATCTTGGCCCTTAGAGATATATGCCCACAATGTAACACATGTTAAACACACATTTGTTCCCATATGTGTGTTTTTGAATTTAAAAATGTGTCATTCCTAAATTAATGCACCCATGACTTGATCAATCAGACTAAAATATCACCATTGAACTGTAACAATAGATTTTCACCTATGCATGTAAAATTTGACGAATGATTTCTACATCAACTGGAGACCAAATAAGAAACCGAAAGAAGTGTTGTATTTAGAGCGACGGGATCTACAATTTATTTCCATTTTCGGAAACAAGAAAGACTTGTAATATTGGATCAATTGAAGAATCCTCTTGGATCATTCCTCTCCACTTGAATCTTTTGGACCACCAAAAGTTGGTTTGAAGCATACATGAGGTGAGGGTACAACTCCCTCACCCTTCCGATCTCCATCCACCTTGCTTTGCTTGGATTCATTCCTTTGATTCCCACTCAAAGATACTCAACATCTCCATGCCTAGAAGTAAGAACCTTCCTATCTAAGATGGTATCTTCCTGCAACTTAGTCATATATTCAAGTGAAAAATCATCTACAATTGGAATTTGATCCATTTTCCTTTGGATCCATTCATACAACTGATTATATATGCATATATGGAGGAAACTTTAATCGGAATTCATTATGCCCAATATTTTCAAAATTTTCAAAAGGACCATACCTGATAGGCTTCAACTTTTTACCCTTCACCTTTCATCCTTTCTTTGATGATGTAAATCCATACTTGATCGCCAACCTGAAAGTGATGACCCACCCAATTCTTATCATGGCGCATTTTGTACTTGGCTTGAATTTTCTCCAATTGATCATGCACTGCTTCATGAATCTTTTGTATCCATTGAATTAACTTGACTGCGTTATCACCATATCCATGACCATTCTATTGAGCTTCTTCACCAAACAAGAAGTCCATGGGTTATTTTTTCGGGTACCCAAAAAATGTCTCAAAAGGAGATCTACCAGTAGAATAATGCAAGGTGCGGTTGTAATAATGTTGGACATAGTGTAAATATTCATCCCATAACTTAGGATGATTTCCTCGATAACGTTTGAGAAGATGTGTCGTTGTTCTATTTACCACCTCAGTTTGAATGTCAATTTGTGGATGAAAATTTGTGCTCTTTTTCATCTTAGTGTTTATCAGTCCCCATAAAGTGGGCCAAAACTCTCCCATGAAATGAGAGCCTCAATTTAAAATGATTGAAGCAAGCAACCCAAAATGAGCCCATACATTTGAAAATAACAACTTTGCAGTCTATTTAGTAATTTCTTTCTTTCTACATGGAGCAAGAATACACATTTTTCTAAATCGATTAACCACAACATACAGATAATCATGCCCTACAAAATCCATAGATATATTTTCCCATGGTAGAAAATGAATTGGAAGTGGCATATACAAACCTAACTTTCTATTGGTTGGTTTTCTTTTTTAACACATGCCACAACCCTTTATGTACTTAGCAATCTTTTCATTCATTCGAGGCCAATAGCAATGTGTTTGCAACTGTGCCATTGTATTACCTACACCGAAATTCCTGAAACACGAGAATAATTTTCTTCCGTGATCACATGCAGTGTTTCATCCTGCAGTATGCACAAATTACCAGGATGATATTATAATATGTTATGAACATTATAATTCACTTCTTCCACCTAAGCACCATGAGTTATTGATTCATAAACATCTTTGAAATCAATTTATTTAGCATATTGTTCAATGTAACTTTCATATGCTAAAGAACTATTTTTCAAAATAACTGAATGATTCAAAGATGGTCTGGACAACATGTCATCTACTTTGTTTGTGATACCTTTCTTATATTCGATTACTAAGTGGAACTGCTACGAAAAAACCCATCCGTATATAATTTTGAGACTATTGCAACTTAGTCTGAGATTGAAGGTATTGAAGTAGCTGATGATCTATATGAATCACTATTTCCTTGCCCATTAACTAATGTTTCCTTTTCTTAACACTTTCTACTAATGCATAAAATTATTTATCATAAGTTAGATAATTTTCAACTGCTTTAGAAAATATTTCTAAATGAAAACAAATAGTCTTTCCTTTTTGGAATATCACAGCGCCCATTGCATATCCACTAGCATCAGTTTCTATTTCAAAATGCTGTTGAAGTTCTAGTAAAGCTAAGATTGGAGCTGAAAAAATTTTCTTCTTTAAAGTGTCAAATGCTTGTTGTCGTTTTCCTACCCACTGGAAAGAAACTCTAGAACTTCTTAAATCATGTAATAGTGATGCAATAAAAGAGAAATGAAAACTAAATTTCCTCCAATATTGAACTGCACCCAAAAATCTTCTAACTTCCATCGCATTTTGTGGTCTTCGACACTTAACAATCACATCAATTTTAGCTCAATCTATTTTAATATGACCACATCCAACTATGTAACCAAGAAAAACTAAGGAATTTTTTCCAAATTCACACTTAGAAAGTTTGAGATACAGTTTCTCCCTTTGGAACACATCAAGAACCTATCTCACATGCTTAACATGCTCTTCCAAACTTGAACTGAATATACGAATATCATATAGATATACTATGACAAACTTATTAAGAAAAGAATGAAACACATCATTCATCACTCTCATAAAAGTTGTTGGAGATTTTCACAAACCAAACGACATAACCAACCATTCATAAAGCCCCTGACTAGTCTTAAATGCAGTTTTCCAGACATTATTCTCTGCAATATGAATATGATGATAACCACTTATTAAATCTAGTTTTGTAAAGTAAACATCATTCTTTAATTGATCAAGAAAATCATCTATTATTGGAAGAGGATATATGTTCTTTATGATTATTTTATTTAAAGCTCTAAAATCAACAGACGTTCTCCAAGTTCCATTTTTCTTAGGTAATAAAATGATCGGTGATCCACATGGATAAGAACTAGGTTGAATAAAGCCTTTATCGATCAATTCTTGAATTTGTTTCTTAATTTCTTCATTTTCTATGACCAAAATATGACACATGCCAATTTTCGGAAGAGGAGAATCATATTGAAGTTGAATATCATGTTGTATTTATTGTTTAGGAGGTAAAACTTTTGGTTCTTTACATAAATCCTTATAAGAATCAACTATTTCGACCAATTTGTGCTTAAACTGAGAATCACATCCTTTAAAAGCTTCGATATTATATTTAGGTTGTTCTTTAACAAACATGAGAACATGTTTTTTACTTGAACTAACGAGTTTCTTCATCTGACTAACATTGATTAAATACGAGATTTTTTTTATATTATGTGCCCTAAGAAAATATTCAAATACATCCTTAAAAAGATGATATTTTTGCTCCTTTCTTTAAAATATGCCATCTCAATCATAAATATAAGGACTACCTAACACAACTCCACATATATCTAAAGGAATCACATATAAATCGACCTCATCAACAAAATTTGTTGTGATTGCAAACCTTAATCGACATTGTTTTGTGACATGCATCTAAGTTTTCTCCTTTAACCATCCCAAAGGGTAATATTTTGGATGATTCTTAGCTTCCAATCCTAATTTACTTACTAAATTCTCAAATATTAAATTAGCTTGTGATCCACTGTCAAATAATGTGTCAATTTTAGTGTGCTTGGATATTATCCTTATGTGAAACACTTCAATCCTCTTCTTATCTTCAACCCCTTCACTATATTTAGAAGTAGATGCATATCAAGTAGAACTAGAACTTGTCTTAGAAGGAGTGCATGTGAAACCATAACAATTATCTTTTGTTCATCACTGGAGTCAGATACCAAGTCCTTTTGGACTGCAAAATTATCTTTCTTCTCACCCTTATTTTTAAGGAACTTCTTTAGCTTAAGTTCCAGATGGAGCTTCCAACACTTAGATTTATCATGTCCAACCCTATAACAATGAGTACATGTAAGCCTTTCTCCTTACTTATTGATTGTTGCTTCTTTATTTCCCTTTGATTTTTTTTTCTTTTTTTATTTTTCTTTTCAAATTGCCTCAATGGTTTCTTTGGAAACTGAAAATGTTTTCCACCTGATTCAACATGAATGGTCTGCACACACACTTCATCAAAGTCAGTTGGATTAAACATAAGCAATGTATGTTTAAAATAAGAATGCAAAATTCCAATATACTTTACTAAGGTTTCACATGTGTTTAATGGAATTTCAAGTGATAATTCCTTCTTCCTAAATTCCTGCGTAAAATCTTGCACATTCTGTCCTTTACCTTGCCTTAAACGTTTCTAATACATTACAATATGTTCTGTATGTCTTAAATGATAGAATTTATTTCTAAGAGATTTAATAAACTTAGACCATAAGGAGATGATTTTACCTTTATGCTTTAAATTTGATTGAGTTTCATTTTCCCACCAAACCAAAGTTGTTCCCCCCATTCTAAGTGTAGCTAACTGAATTCTTGTAGAATCATCATAGATATTGTGTATTCTAGAATATACTTCAAGTTGTTTAATTGAGTTATCTAAATTTTCAAGATTAATTTCACCATCATATATTTTTAGTTCAAACTTTATATCAAGTTTCAGAAAATGAGATTTCTTATGTTTATTCTTTGAGTCAGAATCTGAACTTGAATGATCAGAAGATGATGAAGAAGAATATGAAGATGGAGGAGAAGAAGGTTCATTAACATTATATTTCTTTGTGTCATTTTCCTCTTTGGAGCCTTTACAAGATGAATATGGATAAGGAGGATATTTGTCGCCATCAATTTTCTCCTTGCCCATTTTCTTCATTTTTCTTTTTGAAGTCAATGTTGCATTTCTAGTATTTCTGTCTCCATAGAGTTTTGAAGTCATGATTTTCATATTGAGGAAAATCTTCTGAAATTTCTCATCAGTATTGGGCTCGAGATTTTATTCTTCAGTTTCATTTCTCATCTTTCGAGATATTTTCCTCTTTCATATCTTTGGATTTGTCTCCTCAAGTTTCCCTTCTCCATGTCACGATCTTGATCTAGTCAACATTCATTGGAAAATATCCTTTTTAACATGATTTTTCAATTCCATGGACTTCATCACAGGGTTTCCTAAGACACCTAGAAAACATGATTACATCATGGTTCTGGTGGACGGGTTGACAAAGGTTGCACATTTCGTACTGGTGAAGACTACATACTTAGCTAGTGATGTAGTAGAGGTGTTTGTCAAAGACATAGCCAGATTACATGGTGTTTGGAAGAAGATTGTGTCTGATAGGGATGAAAATTTCACTTCCAATATTTGGAAGGAGTTGTTTGTGGGTTTGGGCACTGATTTGGCCTTCAGCACAACTTATCATTCGCAAAAAGATGGACATACTGAGAGGGTCAATAGGATACTAGAGGATATGCTGAGAATGAATGTGATGTATAAAAAACATAAGTGGGAAGTATATCTTCCACAGGTAGAGTTTGCTTAAAACAATGGGTATCAAGATTCATTGAGGATGAGTCCATTTGACGATATATATGGGGAGATTCGCAACACTCCTATCATTTGGAGTGATCTGGTTAACAAGGTACTAATTGGACCATAGATGTTGGCAGACATTGAACAAGAAATGCAAGTGATCAAGAAGGACTTGAAGGCAACATAGGATAGACATAAGAGTTCTGAAGATAGGAACATGTTATTTAAGTACTTTTAGGTTGGGGATCATGTGTACTTGCGAATTAAGCCCAAGAATAGATCCTTGCAAATTGGAACATGTGACAAGTTGGCACAAAGGTTTTGTGAACCCTTTAGAATCATTGAGAGGATCAAACCAATGGCCTATCGACTTTCACTGCCCCCCATAATGAAAGTCCATGGTGTTTTTCATATATCTTTGCTTAACAATTATGTTAAATATGTTGATCATGTGATTGACTGGTCTATATTACAGGTGGAACCAGATGGAGAATTCCTACCTGAGCCTCATTGTATATTGCTAGAAAATGGTGCTCATGCTCTAGAACGAAGCAAGAGAGCAAGTTAAAGTGCAATGGAAGTACTTTTGGCCCAATGAAGTTACATGAGAGATGGTGAATTATATGATCTTGTACACGTGTACCTGTACTTGTACCACCTGCACCAACACATCTACCTTTCCTTGTATCAACACCTATATCCATAATTGTACCAACACATATACATGTACCTGTACTCTGCTACAAACTGTGCACAATCTCTATGTACCTATGATCCAACTGACCTTCCTGCAAGATCCTATCCTATATATCTATCCCATAGGAGCTCATCGCTACTAAGTGATTTACCTGTACTCGTCTTCTAAGAGAATCTGCAACGATGTTCTCCTTTCCTTTGATATACCTAATCTTGAAGGAAAATTCACTAATCGTGTCTAACCATCTAGGTTTCCTGGAATATTAATTAGGTTGGTCAAACAAGCACCTCATCCCGATGTGGTCACTCAACAATACAAACGTCCTACCGAGAAGATGGTGCCTCCAAATCTTCAATGAACAAATTATAGCTGCTAGCTCAAGATCATGTATTGGGTAGTTCTGCTAATTTTCATTTAGATTCCATGACTCATAACATACCACCTATTCCTCCTGCATAGGGACCCCACGAATTCCTCTCTTGCTATCATATGTACACACTACAAACTCCTTGTCCGGATCTGCAATCTTCAGCAGTGGAGCATGTGTCAACAACTTCTTAAGCTACTCAAAACTAGCCTCACACTCCTCTTTCTAGTGAAAAATCTTACCTTTCCTCTGCAATGATGTAATTGGATGAGCAATCTGCAAGAATTTCTTGATGAAAATTCTATAGTAACTTGCCAATCCCATGAATGATATCACCTTATCTATATTATTAAGAGCTACCCACTCCATGATTGTCCTTACCTTCTCTGGATATACTGCAATTCCCTCCTTCGAGGAAACATGTCCCAAGTAGTGTAACTCACTTTCGAAGAAACTGCATTTGTTGAGCTTGGCATACAACTGATGCTCTCTCAAAAACCTTAATACTGCTTCCAAATGTTCTGCATCCTCTTCCTCATTTTTAGAATACACCACTATGTCATCAATAAACACAGTCACAAACTTGTCCAAATAAGGATGCAAAACATTGTTCATCATAAACATGATTGTACTTCTGGCATTAGTCAAACCGAATGGAACTAAAGAAAACTCATAATACCCATACTTGGTCTTGAATGCGGTCTTGTAGATGTCCTGCTCTTTGATCTGTACCTAATGATATCCCTATCTCAAGTCGATATTAGAGAACATTGTCGCTCACTTTAGATTATTAGAAAAATCATTGATCCTCGATAATGGGTACCTATTCTTGATGGCCACTTTGTTCAGTTGCCTGTAGTCAATGCATAGTCTTAGAGTTCCATCCTTATTCTTCACAAACAACACTAGTGCACCCCATGGTGATGCACTTGGACTACTGTAACCTTTTTCCAACATTTCCTTCAACTGCATCTTTAAATCCACCAACTCTGGTGTACTCATCTTGTATGGTGCCTTTGATGCATATGTGTTAAACTGGTATCTAGTTTTGTAGCAGTTCCGGGATGTATTTCCAACAAATATTTCAGAGTTTCCACCGGCATAGGGAAGTATATTTTTTTTAACTCCAAGAACTTCATTGTGTACACTTCATCTATCACAGATCCCATTCTTATCTCATAAAACTATTTGGCCTTGTTTTCGTAATACCTCTCTAACAAGTAATTCTTCCTAAAGAGCCTCTTAAACTCATGTCATCTCAAGTCCTTTGTTTTGATGTCTTTGACCCACTTCACATATTCCCACCATATTCTTGCTTTACATTTCAAAGTGAATATATCAAATTTTCCCTTCATGTTATCAATGTACTCATGCAACACAAAGAATTTGTTCATTCCAAGTATCCAAGCCTCTGCATCTTTTGGTTTCTTCATGTCTCCATCAAAAGTAGGTGGTTTTGATTTCTTAAATTCATCTGGAAATTACCCCTTGTTATTCCTCGTGTAATGAAAATACTTATGACGATCATGATGTATATCTAAACTGAAACTAGAATAATACCTGTACTCATCACCTCACAAATCTGGAGTGCCTAACAACCTACCATTTTTCACTGTGTATGCTCTATTTGACCCATGGCTACCAGGATACCTACTACCATATTCCCCATTATTTTTTTCCTCATGTCCATAACTGATCCATATTTTCCCTTGTTTCTACAAATATGAAGATATCTGAAGAAGTATTGCATTCACCTCTGCTTGTTTCTCTTTTGCTTATATGATCCTATCATTCTCTGCCTTACAACTCCTTATTTCTTCCTTTAGACTCCTCAATGTATCATCCAAATTAGAAGAGTGCCCACCATGCTGCTCATATGACTCAAATGGAGAGTCCTTGTAGTCTACCATATTTCTATCCATGTTTATCTTTCTTCCCGCCAAGCATAATAAGTTAGCTAAACCGAATAACAATAAACCAATGTACCTTAGAGTAATATGGGGAGGATACTTCCTGTAATATCAATCAATCAACATAATACATGTACATATATAGTCATGTCAACATATAAACATATAATTTCTAGGCATATAAACATGTAAATGTCATTCTATTTGGAGTCCAGTCATCCTTGAATGACCATATCAAATTCACACCAATACAATCTCGACCACACACAACCATAAGCACGAACCATACATGAGCATAAGAAACACGTAACCCAGTGTGACCGACGAATACACAGGAAATACACAAGCATGACCCAAATGTGACCTAGCATAACAAAGAAGTGCATATACAACATGTAACCACATGTAAGCAAGAGTGCATGCATAATACATAAAAAATAACAACACACAATCAATCACAAATTTTTGAAATCATTTCGACAATAACATCACCAACACTTCAAAACCACTAGCACCATGGCTAACACAATGCACATGCATCAACTACATACAACATAGGTATTAAAACACATAAGAAATCAACAAAAAATCATGACCAACACACTACCCATCTAGTCCGAGAGTTGAACCATGTTCTGATACCACTATTTAACACCCTCTTCCCACATCTACCCAAGTAACAGAACAACTCGGGTAAACATGTGATGAAAGGATACTAATATGAGATTAACCTCCTAGATGACATCAAGGAACGGGAACTTATGGAAACACAAAAAACACACCTTACACAACATCAGCAACACCTCGAAGAGGTAAACCACCCTCCAAGACCACTGAAACTTGAAGGGGGGCTAAATTTTGACCCTCTTGAGCCTTAACTGTGGGCATGTAAGAGAAAATTAGTTGCTATATACCCTTATCTATGGGCTTTCCTTGGCAAGGTAGAAACCAGGGCCCCTAAACGTCAGTTTTGTGCCTGCAACTCCGGGATTTGTGCCACATTTTTAACCCATGAACACATTTCACTTCCTAGAATAACTTGTAACTTCAAGAGAGGATAAAATTAATTAAAACGAAGACATGGAATCAATCACATATTCAAGAACTCATTTGGACCCCACCCAACCATGACAAAAATTTCGTCAAACATGTCACAAATATTGAATCTACGGGTATAAAAAACATATTTAAACATAGGGGTATCATACTAAACTGAGAATTGATAAGAAGCATTTCTCCCTCACATCATAAGCTGCAATAGAATCTATTTGACCATAGATACATTGTACATTCATTTACATGAAAAAACATAAATAGAACCATACATCATCACTGATAAAATACAAGCTTATAACCAACATAATAGCAACATAAATACCATGGATATTGTTAGCAAAATTGTATGCTAAGTCACGAGTCTAATTTATTTTTTAGGATAAAATTTGTAAATTAAAAAAAAAAAAATAGAATGCTACTAAAATTTTTGGTAGTGTCTATTTTAGCCCTATTTGAACAATTTATTTTAATTCTGTTTTATATCTATTTTTATTTAACCCGATGCTACCAGAAATTCCGGTAACCTCCCCTGTTTAAAAAAAAAAAAACTGCATCCGCTTTTGTGTTATGCCACGTGTTCCTGTTATCAATTGCGTTTTAAAATTTTATCATCATTTAGGTTGCATGAGAGGAAAGCTTTACATTGAATGATGTTAATTTGAGTCGTGGTTATACGTGGAGCACGCGAGGTGTCAATCCACTGTTAAGAAAATCCAACCGTTGTTTTTCTTTTATGTCAGCTGAGTTATTTCATCCACATGTCGAGGTACGTATTATGTGTTAAGGTAGATCGTGGATCTACAATTTTAATGTGATGACCATTTTTTTTTATCATGCATGGATGTTGTTGGAATTTTAGGCCTATAAAAAGGATATGATGGAGGTGACTACCAACTCCGGCTCCATTCATCTCTAGCCACCTGTAGCATATCATCTAAAACTCCGCATCAAACTTAAGTTCATCATCATTATCACAGGGTGTATTATACGGTCCAAGATATTTCCTATTATGAAAAATATCATGCATGGAAAGGTGAACCAACATATTTTTTTTAAACACGGAAAAGAAAGTAAAACTATTAGTTTCAAGTTTAATTGTTGGTGAATGAGCACCTTGAGGAAGGAGACTCATATTTTTTATAGACTCTATTGAAAACAAAACAAAACCTGTTAGGTGAGATCCCTTAATTTTTACACCTGTCATATTTCAGCAGACATCCTTCTTTATTACTAAAGACGACTAAGAAAGGAGGAAATATAAAACAGATTTAACCCCAAGGAGATGATCTAGTTGACACTAAACGAATGTGAGAAGGTTCTTCTTTTAGGTAGGGTGGTATCCATTGTGTTCAAGACTAGGAAACTCTCATTTAGGAGTAGCTCACAAATTTTCACTCTTTCAATGGGAAGGAAGCAACTATTTATGGCCTCATATTGCAGGTTTCAATAGAGTCCATTTTTGAAGATTTCAACCTTCCATGGGAAGGAGAAAAATAGTTTAAATACCAAGTCATCACTGGGGGGGACCTTGACAATTTCATTAAATATGGACAGCGAGACCCCAACTGGGCTAAAGTAATTCCCAGCAGTTACCTCAAAAATGAGTGGGCTAAGACTGTCAAGGTCATCAAAATTTACCTTACTTGTGAGAGAAGGTATATTGTTGTTTTTATTTATCGTATGAGATTTTTCTTTCATATTGTAGGTATGAAGACCCTCAACTTACCATTCTTTCTACTGAATATCTTGAAAAATATGCCAACCAAGATAAAAACACATACAACTGCATCAGAATATAGCTTATATCATGAAGCTCTTATTAAAGTATTGGTTGAGGAAGAACTCAGGAAAAGAAACTAGTCATGGGACCATTTTCTGTTTTACAGGGTGTTGTGGGTCTTCTGAACCCTCCAGGATGTCAAAGATGCAATTTACTTAGAAATTCCCTAGTGGAGTCGCGATTATGTTGGGGTAATATGATTTGGCAGTTTGGAATACCAAATGACAAGGCAACATCACAACCACTTTGGAATCCTAGGATCTAGCCCTCCTGGATTCAGAGAGGGATCTCTCTATATGTGTTTTCAAAGGATATGTCTTTAAGGCTTATGATATGATATTAGACTAGTTATGAAGAATGAGGGGTTTGTTTGTTTTGGTTGGGAAACAATAAATGAGAAGGTCATGTGAAGTGAAGAAGGAAATAAATAGGAGGATTTTCAGCATGGGAAGATGGGTCAAAAAACAGTGCTAAACCATTGGGCTATTTCATAAAAGGGTTTGTTTTCACAACAACTATCGAAGGTTTTCTAGAGGGAAATTCATATATATCAGAAGATCTTTTAAGTTGAGTGGGTGGTATGGGACATTAAGGAATGATGTGAAATAAGCAAACATATGAGAACACAAAGGGCAGCCTAAGATCAGGTAAGGGCTTTTAACGTATCCTGCTTTTGATATACTCTGAAGGGAAAACATTCAATATGAACATAAAAAGCAGCCTAAGATCAAGGGAGGACTTTCAACAAATCTTGCTTTTGACATACTCTTATGAGAAATATTCAAAATAGTTGTTTAAGACTAAACAAGGGACAGGGCTAACCATAGGCTTCCTTGATTAAAACTCTACTTACCATGCAGTGAAAAGATCATTCAATAATAACATCTCAAGTTCTACTCAGAAAAGACATGGGTTTACCAAAAATTCATTTACTGGTTATACTCTATTGATTAATTCTTAAACACACATTCAGAAGAAAACATACAGATAAAGCTTATCAGCTAGATTTAAGGTACCTTTAGAAGTAAATCCTAATCTATAATTTCTGTTCTTTATGAGAGAATATGAACAAAGTGGAAACATGAGGAGAAACACAATAACAGTGAGAAAAAAATCACTAATGATTTAGATCAGGATCCAGTGAAATCTACTTGTCTATTGATGTCCAAGACCAATTACATACTTTGAGTCCAAAAGCTTTTACAGTCTGATACTTCTCTTCCCAGCCTACTATATTACAACTACTCAGAAATTCTTACTCACTAACAGTTCAACAATTAACCAATTTCCAACCCTTACAATGAGTTTTCTATGAATACATATAGGTGCAAAGAGGAAGAGTGTCGCAGAAATGGTAATAAATATTAATTAAGACAGAGTGGGAGAGGTGCTCAAATGCCCATTATGCTCAAAAACCATTGGATTAACTGTTTGTACCACTTCAACTGCTTTTAGTTGAATCTGAAACCAACGAGCATACTGGTAATAACTCTAAGGCTTGTCCTTTGAAGCTATCTTCGTCTAAAGTACCATGTTTGTCCTTTGGGACAAGTAAACTGTCACTTTTGGGTTTCGTAGCCCCACGTTTACTTAATAACTATTCTGAAAATTTTAATGAGTTTATGTCATTAGGATGGCTGTCACAGTTCTTTTGAAAGGTGAAGTAGACTACAGGTGTCATTTTCATCCTTTGGTGAAGTAATAGCCTATGTAGATGTGGCACTCAGGACTTTTCTTATGTTGATCTGTCACTTTGAACTCTGAATGAGGCCTTCGATATTGCTTGAGGCCTTTATTCATCGTCCTTTGCTTTAACTCTGTGGTGTACAGGTGGCTTTAATTGGCGCTGGAGGGCTTAATATTAACCAGCGTTCATGAGACATTGATAAATAATAGTAATAAACCCTTATTGTCCCTTTTGCAATTCATTAAGGCCCAAAGATCATCACCTTCGGCCTCTGCCACTGATATTTGACTGGAAGAGGGCCTACGATATTAAACCACCATTTAAAACATGCAAACAACAATAAACCATTATAAAATCCTTCACGTTTTGGTTTTAACTGCTTTAGAATCTAGGCGATGGGTTATGGAGTAGTGCGGAAGTAAGGTGAATGCAGCGGGGAAGGGTTTCATGGCGCAAAACCATGAAAACTAGGGTCAAAACTGAGCTCGGCTCTTAGAACTGGAAAAGCGGTTTTGGGGAATACAGGAGGTGGTATTCACGTGGGGCAAAGGCGGTAAGCGGTAATGGGTAGGGGGAATGCGATACACGTCAATGGCTGACACGTATGCTCTTGAAAACTTCCCATTTCGCATTCAAAGTGCACGGAGGGGGAGGGGGATAAAAATGGACGCGAAATGGTATCTGGGACGTTACATCTGAGGGGTGCAGATCTACGGCTGAGAATGAACACGGAGGGATGAGAGTAGCATGGCGGGAGGAAATGGTGGGGCCAGACTAATGCGTGTCTAGGGAAAAAACTACCTTTTTTGTATTGAAAATGGGTTTTGGGCCATTATTGTGAAACGAGTGCGAAAAGGTATGCGGGCCATTAGATCTGAAGGGGGAGACAAATCAACGGTGGAGATCTCACGGGAACACAATGGAAAGGCCCTGCATGGTCAGGTGGGACCAACAAGAATATAAGTGAAATTGAAAGAAAAATGTGTATTGCAGGGGCACTGGAGGTACGAAAAATTTTCCAGATCGGGTGCCTCCGCAGTCAATCTGGACCGTTGGATCCAGATCTCCCATAGTCCGAGGAGTCAACTGCGGGGGCACTCACATGTTTGACCTTTGCGTGGAAAGTGGCTGTGGGTGGAAAAAGAAGTGAATTAATGTGGGCCATCAGATCTGGGAGATGGATGGCAGAGGTTTACTCAGCAGATCGGAAATCGACGGAGGAGAGGATCCGGGAAGAGGGAATTAAGAAATTGAGATGGAAAATGGCCGATGGGAGAAACAAAAGCAATGGGTGGAGGACTGTTAGATCGGGATTGAGATCTATGGCGGAGATGTGATCGAAGCTTCGCACATCAGTGGTGGAACAAGTCAGGGGGCAAGGGAACTAGAATTGCTGATGTGCGATAGCGATGGACTTAGTGCTGCGATGGAGCAATGTGCTTGAGGATCCTCGGATTGGAAATGAGGTCAACGGCTAGGATTCAATTAAGAAAGCATATCGGTGGGGGAAAGGAGGTTTGAGAAGTGAAAATGGAGAATCGTCGATGGAGCGATGGCCATTAGATCTGAGAGATCAACGGCCCAGATGTCATCGGCGGGGAAAACATCGCTCAAAGGAAAACATGAAGAAAAAAAGGAAAAGGGGTAGAGCGATGGTCCGATAACGCGAAAGGGGCTTAAGACTAAGGCCGATGGTCGCGGGTCCCAATCTCATGGAGGAAAGGGGCTGAAAAATTAAGCTCGTGGGGCTTAAGCCTGACTTAATAAAAAAGTTAGATTTCAAGGCCGAAAAGGGGTTTTTTTTAAGGTTTTTACAGGTTTTGATAGAGTAAAGGAAAGGTTTTAAAGCCAAATAAAGGGACTCAAATGGTTTTAAAGGGGATTTTGAGGAAGTGGAGGAAAATTTGAATGAAAGAGGGTGGAAAAGGGATTCAAAATAGTTTTCCTCAAGACCAAAGCAGGGCTTCTTGGAATGCTTTTTGGATGGAAACATCAGTGAAAATCACCTTTAAGTCAAAAGACACTAAAAGCTTCAAGAATGAGCATTTTTCTATGAAAATGATTTCTTGAAGGCTCACATAAAAAATTTAGCCATCATCTACTGCAGCAAAATTTACTAATGGCTAACAATGGCTCCACTTGGGGATGGAAGCTCCTTGGAGGTGTCAAGAACCTCAGAAATTTTATCTCTGGAATGTAGATCAATGCCTTGCACTTTGACAACCCTCTTTCTTTTCTGATCATGCTTCTTGAAAAATGGTCAATCATTACATTCTAACAGATCAATTTTCCCCAAAGAACTACCTACATAGCCTACTTCCTAACATTTTCTCTTCAGGATGGTGCACTTGGACTTGCAAACCCTTAGACATCAACATTTTATTCTTTTATTGAAAGCAGGAAACTAATATAAATCTACCCTTATAACTTCCATGAGTCCAGATTAAACAGTTGAACTCAAAAATTCTCTACCTAACTACTATCTATCAGGATTAAACTGTCTGACAGATCTGCATTCTCTACATTCTAAAACAGAAATTGAAAACATAGTCAAACCAGGATTAAGCTGTCTAATTTGCTGTGATGGATATGACATCAAAACAAACTGTTCTTAGACCTTTATTTTCAGAAAAGTAACAAAACTTGGAAGGCTTGAGATCTGGAAACCATGAGAGTCCTTCCTTCTTTCCTTTAGCTCTGATTTGACCTCTTGAGCTGTCTTCTTCTTCTTTTTCCTGGTTCAAGTTTTCAGCATGTTAGAACCAGTTCTTTTCCTCTCTTTGGCTCAAGTTTTGATCTGATTAGAGCCATTCCCTTTCAATTCTTTGGTTCAGGTTTTTAGCATGATTGAACCTCTATTTTTCTATCCTAATCTAGTCTACTGATAAGCCAAGATTGAACTATTTGGAAAATCTGATTCACTAACTTATCAGCAGTAAATTGAAATCTACCTAGTCATGATTAGGCTGTATGAATAGATAGCAGTGCTCCCTTTGATAGTGGCATTTAGGCTTGCACACTTTTAGATTTTTTCTTTTCTTTTTGTTATGGGGCTGTACCTTTCTTGTTTTTCCAATCTGCCCTCTTTTCTGTCTTCTATTGTTTTTGTATTTTTCTTTTTTCGAAAAAAAACAAAGAAATGATATTTACAATGAAAAATGGAAGCTTTAAACTGAGAGTTTAGTAGAAATAATGCTTGAGCATCCTGCCATTGACAAGACCCCCAAATAGGTCTTTACCATCCATATCTTGTAGAAAAAATGCATTATGACCAATGGCATATTGAATGATGTAAGGGCCTTTCCATAGATTGTCAAATTTGCCATGTTTGCCCTTATCTTCTCTCCTAGAATCCCATTTGAGTACTTTGTCACCAATCTTGAAATCACTGGCCTTTTTACTCTTATCAAATAGCTTTTTAATATTCTCTTGTACTTTCTGTGCTTTGTTATAAACCTCTTCCCTGGTTTGCTAAATATGTAGTTTGATTTATCCTTCTCATCGTACTATCTTCCTCTGACTGTATTTCTTGGACCAGCTTCATCACTGGCACTCCTAAACTGGTAGGAAAAACTGCATCTGCTCCATAAACCAGTTGATAGGGAGAAATTCCAATTGATTTTTTTGTTTTTAATCTATTTTCCCATAGGGCCTGTACCAGCATGTTGTGCCATGACCTCTGATTTTCTTCCAACAACTTCTTTATTATGTTTATCAGGCTCTTATTGCAAGATTTTTCCAACCCATTACCTTAAGGGTAATAAGCTGTGGAATGACCAAGCACAATCTGATATCTATGACAAAAATCAATCATCTTTTTAGAACCAAATGCATTATCATTGTTAGTGATGATTTTCGTAGGACAACCGAATCTAGACAGGATATGGTCTTCAAGGAATTTTATGATAACCGATTCTGTGGCATTCCTAGAAGGGATGGCTTCTATCCATTTGGTGAAATAATCAGTGGCTATTAGTATCCATCTATTTTCGGCAGATGAGGCAGGATGGATTTCCCCAATGAAGTCTAGGCCCCACTATTGAAAAGGAGCCTCAACAGTGATTTGTTGCAAGGGTAAGGGAAGCAGTTTTCTTTTGCCTTCAAAGATTTGACATTTGTGGCAGGCAACTATCATTTTGTGGACATCTTGAAAGAGGGTGGGCCAGTAATAGCTAGCTCTAAGGATTTTATTAACATTGGTTTTCCAATTTAGGTGGCCTCCACATTCTCCTTCATGAAACTCATGATTGATCCTATCTGCATCAACATCAGGCAAACATTTAAGTAATAAACCACTGACATTCTTCCAATATAAACAGTTATCTAAAATGCAGTAATTAATAGCCTTTAATTTCAAGAATATTGCCTTTGTTTTAGACAAACCAGGAGGAGCATTGAGATTAGTAAGCACATACAAAATATCAGCATACGAAGATGAATTTAGGAAATGATCCTCAATAAATGGGGCTGGTAATTTTCCCTGTTCATCCAATACACCTATCATGTTTATATCAAGTTCTTGCAAGTTAGATTCAACCATTAATTATGCTAGGCATTGACCCTTGATGAGTTTGGTGGGTTTAATTTCCAAGTCATATTCCAATATCACAGAAATCCAATTCCTTATTTTGCCATCAGGGTCTTGTGACAGAATGTCCTTTACCACTACATGAGGTACAAATGCAATAATGTGAGAGTGTAAGATATAAACTCCGAAATCCTTCAAGGCCTTGACCAAAGCGTAGGCCTATTTTTCTATGATATTATATTTCAGAGGTGCATCTCTTAATGCCTTGCTGAGGAATTCAATTGGCTGCTCTTTTCCTTCTGTATTTTTCTGTAATAGGATAGCGACCATAGTATGTTCTGATGTAAATGAAAATATGAGGAAGTCCTTAGTGAAATCAGGACTGATAAGAACTGGTGCTTGGGTAAGTGCATATTCAACCAGTTCAAAGGATTTATTTGCTTCTAAGGTCCATTTAACTCCCATCTCTTTCTTCAGCATGTTTGTCATGTTCCTCAGGAGTTCTGCCAGGTTGGGTATGAACCTTCTTAAGAAATTAATCTTTCCAATGAAAGATTGAATTTCTTTGATGTTTTTGGGGTGACTGATCTGCAATATACCTTCAACCCTTTTTGGGTCTATTTTAATCCCTTTTTTAGATATTATGTGACCAAGAAGTTTGCCTTCTTGGAGACCAAACAATGTTTTCTTGGGATTTAAAGATAGCCCAAATTTTCTACATTTCTCAAAGACCTTTCTTAGGTGTGCTAGGTGTTCTTCATATGTTTTGGAATAGATGTAATGTCATATAAATAAATCACAATGAAGTGGCCTATTTCTTCCGAGAAAGCAATGTCCATGGCTTTTTGAAAGGTGGCACCTGCATTCATTAATCCAAAACGAATTTTCACATACATGAAAGTGCCCCAAGGAGTAGTGATGGTTGTTTTAAGTTGATCATTAGGGAGTACCAATATCTGATTATATCCTAAAAAGCCATTTGGCAAAGAAATCCTCTTGGACCCAACTACCCTTTGTAGGATGTGCTCCATTTTAGGCAAGGGATAGTTGTACTTTAATGAGGCTCTGCTCAAGTTCCTAAAATCAATACAAAGTCTTATTTCTCTTGTTTTCTTTCTTACAGCTACAAGATTAGATACCCACTTTGAGTATCTCATAGGGAAAATAATTCTAGCATCATACATTTTCTTAATTTCCTTTTCAACCAGAGGTAACTGCACAGGGTTGATTCTGCGAAATTTTTGTCTAAATGGTTTCTAGTTTTCTTTAAGTGGTATCTTGTGCTGAATGGTCTCTATGTTATATGCCTTTAAATCCTCATAGCTCCAAGCAAATACATCATAAAACACTTTAAAAAACTCAATATATTTCAGTTTCATGTGAGATGGCAATGTTTTAGATAATTTAATCATTTTAAGCTTGTCTTTACTGCCTATATTGCATTCCTCAATATCAGACTCAGTGGGTTCTATTGTTGGTTTCTTGGCAACATCATTAAAATCAAACAATTCTTCTAGAGGTGCCAGTCCTCTGGGTAAACCTTTGTCTTTAGACTGTAATACCTCTATGTCTTCTTTTCCTGAGTCTATGTACTCTTATGTTTGATTTTCAAACTCTTTGGTTAGCAGGTTTATTTCTACAATGGAAGAAGTTTTTTCTTCAATAGGCTGTTCCTCATTAGGACAGTCCTTCTCATACTTTGAGTCTAAATTTGGCAATTCAAACTCATTTCTAAACTGCAGGAAATCCTCTATCTGTTTTTCTCACACAAATACCTGCCAATAATTTTCATTTTCTGGGACAGCTGGCCTATATTTCACTTGGACTAAGAACTATTTGTTGTCATAAGGTCTTTGACATGAACTGGCAGCACAAGCTAATCCATTGGCAAGAATGTTTTGGCTTCTAGGGACAAAAACAAGTTCATATTCCTCAAATGTTTTCAAAAGGTCCATGGCATCATTTATATAGGCTCTCAACCTTAGATGTTTGGTAGTGTACTCTCCATTTATTTTCCTAGTGATTAGTTCAGAATCTCCATGAACGGCTATCCTCTTGGCTCCTAATTTCTTCAGTAACTGAAGTCCTAAGAGGAGTGCTTCATACTCTGCTAGGTTATTTGTGCATTGGAATTTTAGCTTGTATGAATTTCTTTCAGCATAGTTATTCTTTGTGTTATGAAGCCACACACCTGCTCTTGTACCAGTTCTATTACAAGACCCATCAAAACTCATACTCCAAAGAGGGCTATTTTTAGACTGGTTGTTGTTATCATTCCTGTCCCCTTTTTCCTACGTGTTTTGACTGTCATTCTGCAGTTTTATGGGTTCTTCAGCATGTTTATGTTGGTCTTGTTCCTTAAATTTTTCATGGAGTTGAGCCCTTTCTTCTTGACTCTCATTATTTTCACTAAACTGATGGACAGTGGGTTTCTCATACTCTCCCTTCCTATCCTCTCCTTCCATGTTTTTTGTTGTGTTGGGTGATGGTTCACTTTACAACTCTGATTCACCAAAGCTTTCATCATTGCAAAGAACGAATGAATCTAGGTCTATATGGAAAGAATAAAGAGGGGAATTTTTTTATTTTTCTTGACTACTCACCATAAATTTCATGTGTGATTCCCTATAAAGTCTTCTAAGTTGATTGAAGACAGGGATGGTCGCATATGTCATGCCCATTTGCATGGTCTCTTGAAGCTTAGCACCCCATGATCTTGAAAGAAGCATGCCATATTTGGGGGGCACATCAACCACTACCACATCCATCATTATGCATTTAGCTGGGATTTGGGTCAAGTTTACACAAAGATCCTTGATCAGGCCTAAGCATTTTACTCTACTTGAGTCAAAATAATATAAATCTTTATATGGTCTGGTTATCTCAAGGCCTAATCTTTCCATGATCACTTTGGGCATGAGGTTATGACAAGCCCCTGAATCATGCATAACATTGTGAAAAATCTTGTCATGGATATTCAGACTGATATAGAAAGAAGAGACCACTCCTTCTTGGAACTTTCCCTTGATTTTTGGACCAAATAAAAGCGCTGGTTGATCATCATTCAGATTGACAGAGTCATTATTTTCTTCTATGTTCAAAGCTTTTAACACTTGAAATTTATATACATCTTGAGTGACTAACTTGGTGAGGGGGACAGAGATCTTGATTTTAGCAATTTCACTTTCTAAATTTAAAGGGAACTGATTCTTTGAAAGTCTCAAATCTATCTTGTTAGTCACTAACTTATCATCAAAATTAGCTTGTTGGTTTTTACTATGTACATCAATTAAAATTGTTTTTACAAAGGCACTAGCTGAAGTGCTAGTGCTGCTAGGTTCCACACTCTATTTATCAGTGGTTTGAGTGTTTTTTCCCTTGTTTTTACTAGAAATTTCAGCTGTTGTTTTGTTGTTTTCAGCAGCCCTCTTAACTACCCTTTCAGATCTATTTTTAACAGAAGTGTCAGAGGTCTTTGTTTGGGGAGTTTCTTAGTTCTTTTTTCTCCTGAGGTCATATTGTTTATGGACCTCGATGATGGCATTCTTAAAGCCTTGCCTATAGTATAGGGATTCTAAACTTTCATCATCATAATATGTATACGTGGCCTGGTCATCCTCATTAAAAAGCTAGGGTCTTCATTACTCCCTCCCAACATGTTATAACAGTTCCCTCTGGCTCTTCTATCGTTCCCTCATCTTCATCAACATAATTTTCTTGAAATGGAGGTCTGATTTGTTGATTGGAATCTCTTTGCCTAATCTGATTGGGACTTCTCCTAAAGTTTTGGTTCTAATTTTGAGTCTGGTTCCTATTCTGAGCATTAGTTTAGATAGCTAACCTCTCCATCATATTTTTTAACCTATCCATGTTCTTGGCTAGATGGTCTAATTTTTAGTCAGATGTGGAAGGTGCAGTGTCTTCCCTATTTGTTACCTTCTTTTCAAACCTCATCCTAGCTCTCTTCTCAATCAGATTAGCTTCCACACTAAGGGCTCCCTTCTGCATGTCTTCTAAAGTCAAGGGATCCCTTTCTCTCAGCTGATAGGCCATTTTGGGATCAAATCATTTTGGTAATTTGGCCAAATCTAAACCTTGTGGAGGTTTCAAATCTGGGGGTAGTGCATTATAAACACTATTGAACGTAGTGCAATAACTTTTAACACTCTCCCCAGCGTTTCTCTTGAGGTTGTTGTAATCTGAAAGTATCTGGAGAGGGTTCTTCCTCATTTCCCATTTGTTTATGAATGTTTGATGTAAAGAAGGGAGATCATTTATAATATTAGGAGTTAAACCCTTAAACCATTTTTTGGGTTCTCCTCCTAAGCTATGGGCAAAGATTCTCATCTTAATGGTCTCATCTTCTATTTCCATGTAATCAAAAGCATCATTCATTTTATCTACATGTTGTTGAGAAGTAGTGGATTCATTTCCTGTGAAATGGGGAATTCTGGACTGATATTCATTTGGTAATGGAACCAAAGGTTCTGGTAACAGTAGTGGAGCATACCATACTACCATGATAGGATTTTGTGGGAGGACTGGAGTGGTTTGAACAGTGGGTATATGGCTAACAGAAGTTCTTGGACCAGCAAGAGACTGTTGAGAATATTTGGGGTGAGAGAAACCAAAGTTATGAATGAAATGAAGATCAGGAGGTGTGGATGGAGGGTTTTCTTTGCTGCTAATGTGTTGGCCACTGCATTGTGGTGAACTTGGGGGCTCAAAGTCTGTCTAATCTATACCACTAAGTGACTTGGTTCTTGGTAAAATACTTGGAAAATCTAAGTCAACTTGGGTATCTGATAGAGCTATGAGGTCTTCAGGCATGGAGTTAGCTCTATGAATGGGTCTGTCAATAGTTGGATTCCGAAACACAGGAGACTTCCTAAGAATGCTTTCTAGATTATACACTATTTCAGGAGGATTTGGGTCAGGATAGGCTCTGGTATGAATTCTTCTTGGAGCCAGTATATTAAGTCTTAGACCCAAAGAAAATAAAGTTAGCTAGATATGACAATCTTCAGAAGCAAATTATTCTTTAACAAAGAAAACTTACTCCTCAAAGTTTCCTAATCATGGGTAAGGATGAAGTTTTAATGGTAGTGTAGGTTGTTCCCAGTGGAGTCTTTGTGAAACCAGGAGTAATCAACATGCCTATTGATCACCAGTGGATTCTTTTGGTCTTTTAGGAATTGCGGAGTCGCCAAGTGGATGATTTTAGATGTTTGAAGATGAGTTGTTGTCCACGATAAGTGATTAACTACCAATTTAAG